>CM029554.1:3105000-3137500 GCA_017141385.1 Sogatella furcifera
CAATAAGCAAGTCCCTCTAAATCTTTTTTGTCACACCACATGCAACATTGTGATTCCTTATGAGAAAAATGTGAACATGCAAGGCAGCTTGTATCATATTTGACTTTCAATATATTATAATATATGTTGGATTGCATTCGTCTGGTAATGAGGAGGGCGCATGTAAAAATCTCGTACAGGGCGCCAAAAAACCACGCGAGGGCCCTGCCTCCCACGGATACTAGAACACATGTATGCTAGTATTCGTGGTTCCTCCTAGTATCATAATTATTGAAAAATTCACACGAAATCGTACAGGAAGCGAGCTTATTGAATCATAATTTGCAATGTGTGTTTGGCTCTTTTGACAATGCCAAAAATCGGGGAATCTTTTCTGAAACTTGGTGTTTGACAGGGTTTGCCAATGAAGTGGGACGATTTGAATAAGCAAAAGGTTTTTTAAGAAATTGTAATTTTTTATCATAGATATGAAGTCGAAATGTAGCCATTTAGTGTACAATAAATCAAAAATACTTTTTCTGAATATAACATCTTCCAAATGTCCTCCATTGGAATCTATGCACTTTTGCAGCCGGGCCTGAAAGAAACGGGTAGATTTGCTGTGACTTTTAACTTGATGCGTTACATAGAAATGATTCATAACTTTCTTACACCAGAACTCGCCTGTTTTCTATTGAATTAACAAACAATATGGAACAACAAGCCTCACTGCGAGAATTGCCATGAATGCTGTCAATGTTTTGTTTCCAAACCTTGTCATTTCTCAAAACAGGGATGTCCCTGGCCCCCTCGCTCTCCAGATTTATCAACCTTTCACTTTTTCCTATGGGGCTACTTGAAAACGAAAGTTTTTCAAAGAGATCCACCCACAACTATCCCAGCTCTAAAACTACGGATTTGAGATGAGATTGTAGGAATACCACTCAATATGCTGCGAAATGTCATGGGAAACTTCTAGACCCGGCTGCAAAACTGCATAGATTCCAATGACGGACAATATTATATTGGAAGATCATATGTTCAAAAAATGATTTTTCACATATTGTACACTAAATGGTTAAATTTCTACTTCCTATTTATGATGAAAAAATTACAAAAATACAATTTCTTAAACAATCAGCTACTTATTCAAATCGTCCCACTTCATTGGCGAACCCTGTATTATATTTTACATAATTTCAACTCAAGAAAACTAAAGAATACCCTATTCTCGATCACTTGAAACGAAATGAACAAGATTTTTGCCTGCGTATGCAAGTAATGGTAGGTCTTCTCCTACATGCAAAACGGTCCGACGATCATCCGCAGTCGAACAGCTGTAGCTAATCGGACCTCAAGAGAAGAGTCTCAAGACAAGACAAGTGGGACTGTGGCCAGTCTTAGCTCTTTTCTTGAGCTGTGATTTGCTACAACTTTTCGACTGCGGCCGACCGTCAGACCGTTTCGCATATAGAAGAAGATAAAAGTTTGCTTATTCCGTCTCAAGTGATCCAGAATAGTAGGGTAAAAGTTTAAATAATGGTCTCAAAATGGCCAATCATTGAGAAATAGAATAAGTTTATTTTCAATATGGCAGCAATCTATTAGCATTGCAAATATATCGTATCATAAGGACCGAGCTTCCTTCCCGTATAAATTCTCGACTCTGTATCACTAGGCCTAGAGAACAGTGAAGAAGGAGAAAAAGAATAAGGAGAATAAGAAGAAGAAGAAGAATAAGAAGAAGAAGAAGAAGAATAAGAAGAAGAAGAAGAAAAGAAAAAGAAGAAGAAAAGAAGAAGAAAAAGAAGAAAAAAGAAGAAAAGAAGAAGAAGAAAGAAGAAGAAAACAAGAAGAAAGAAGAGAAAAGGAAGAAATAGAGGAAGAAGAAGAAGAACAAGAAGAAGAAGAGAAGAAGTAGAAGAAAGAAGAAGGAGGAGAGAAGAAGAAGAAGAAGAAGAAGAAGAAGAAGAAGAAGAAGAAGAAGAAGAAGAAGAAGAAGAAGAAGAAGAAGAAGAAGAAGAAGAAGAAGAAGAAGAAGAAGAAGAAGAAGAAGAAGAAGAAGAAGAAGAAGAAGAAGAAGAAGAAGATACCAGAAATCCACGGTGTGAAGAGGGCTTAAGGATAGAGCTTCAACAATATCTTCCACACAGCTTTAATGCCTGAAAGGCTGAAACACTCCCTAGAAATCTAAATTGGGCTCGAAATGAAGACACATGCATCTCTCCTCTCCTTTTCAACCCTTCCAAATCTCTTCTTCTTGCAATTCTGTTGCTCCAAATTATTTCTCCCATATCATTAGCTTAGTGTTCACTTTCCTCTACTATAGTCAGTCCAAACAAAGGAGACCCTCTGGCAAGATGAGAAAAATACTCCGCTCGGTCAATATTGATTCGAAAAATATAGCTTTGGTCTCAAACTGTAGATCAATATGTTTCCTACGATTTGTATCAAATCAACAATTTTTGAACCAATATTGAACGAGCTGAAGTCATTTTCTCATCGCGCCAGAGGGTCTTCTTTGCTTGTACAGACCATACCAATTCGAATACGTATCCTTCCCTTGTATAGGTGGACATTAGCTGTAGAAGAAGTAGGAAGAAGAAGAAGGAAAACAGAAGAAGATGATGGTGATGATGATGGAGAAGAAAACTGAGAAGAACTTGAAGTCATTTAACATTAGAACAAGAATTGGAAAAATTAATATATTTTGAAAAATCTCAATTTTCTGCCATTGTTATCTCGGTAACAAAGCGTTTTTGGGGGTTGGTCCCATGGAACTTTTTTGTCTACTTGGTGTAAGGAATCAACCTGAGGAATATTGCACATTCCTCCTAAAACACCCTGTATAAAACCGAAATGGCACTCATTCATTCTTTAATTTACTCACTCACTCACTCACTCATCAAAAGCAGAACTGAAAATCTACCGAATCGAATGCGTTCAAATTTGGAAGACATGTTGAGTTTGACCTCTATACTCCATCCACTGAGTGTTCGGACCTAAGCTCCTCCTCCGAGATTCTGACGTCATGAGCTCACAAGCGGTCGTAATTGCCTGAAACTTCTTATCGATAAATTGAAACTTTAATATAATATCGAATTTTTGAGTGGGCTTAGAAATATTGATGTTTTATGTTTGTTCGGCAAAATTTACATCCTTCTAACATAAGAACGATCATTATCAATATCACTTGATAGAATTATAGTCGATTGAACATAATATTTCATGATAATATTTTTGTTATTATTATTTTGTCTGCTCAGTCCAAGCCGGGAATTTCAAACTCGTCAACTAGACACTACTACAAATTCGAATAGGCCCAAATAACATAATCTAAAGTTTACATTTGCACTAAATTGATATCATTACTGTATGAACTCTGAATTCAATAAAACCAATATTTTTTTAAAAGAACTATGTTGTTTTGTTGAAGGTGAAATGAAGAACAAAACACATAATATCCGCCAAAAAATCTTCCATGGGAAGTTTGAATTATGTAAATCAGCTGCGCGAAAGAGTTCTAACAAATAAATTTTGATAGATTCCCTGAAAAGTGAAAGGCTTGCGTTTCCCAGATTTTCACAGCATGACTGTGATCTGAAAAGTAATAGCTGCAGTATGATGACCTTACTTGCCATTGGCTAAAGCCGCCTGCAATGTCAAAATGGGGGAGGAGCTTAGGTCCGAACACTCAGTGGATAGAGTATGGACCCATACTAAGAACGGATCTTTGAAACTTCACGCCAAATACTTGAGTTTTTCTGTAGATTTTTCAAATTTTCTCCACTTTTTGTAGAATCAATCAATAGGAAATGTTGATATTTGGTGGGCAGGTTCAGTTGAGGTCTAGAAATGTTGTGTTCAAGAAATTTCGAAATCCTTCCGAGGTTACGCCTGTAATAAGGTTCTCCAATGTTTGGAATCTGCACTTTTGTTTATTTCACGGAAACTACTGAACTAAATAATTATGTTCAAATAATATACCCAGGTTGAGCTGAAGTAATAGAACACTAATCCAGAATGATTACTCAAAATAACAATGTTAAGTGATATGATGATCAAAACAAATCCTTTCAAACGGAAATTGCAGGCGATCGAAGCGAGCCTGTTTGTCTCATATCAGCTGACACTGACATAGGTTTCGCAGGCAAGCGAAGAGAGCCTGTTTGATTCACTTACACTGCTGATAAATGTTGGGGGTCCAGGGGGCGGAGCCTGCTGGGTAGACGGAGAAGGCGAGCGAAGCGAGCATGCATGCTAGTATATTATAAATATGATGTATTATCAATATATCTGCTTTTTGAACTACAATTCAGCTGTACTTTCTCACTCTAGCCTATCTCTATTACCCCTTTCTTCTGCTAGTTCTTCTTCCTCTTAATCTTCATCCATCCCTCTTCAACATTCATCTAATGTATTCTCTCTCCTGTCACTCTCTCTCTCTCCCTCTTTACGGTTGAGTGTTAATGGGAGGAATATCCTTGCATATCCTCCTCCAAGAATGGACATCTTTATGTCCAAACTTCGCCTTTTTATCTAGACGAATAATTGTCTATCGTAATTCAAAAGATTGCCAATAAAATATATTTTAATAAAATTTCTATAATTTCGCGTTCATGTGTATCCGTGTTTGTTGAATAATGTTACTATGTTTTCAGCTCGTTTATATAGAAGTAATTAATAGCTATTGTATATTCATTTCTGTATAATAGAAGTACACTTCCTCCTTTATATTATTATGTACTATATTTAAGAAATCTAGAATTGAAGCGTGAATGTAATGTTATTGTCTATCTATATCTATAAAAGCGAAATGGCACTGACTAACTGACTAATTCATTCATTCATCACCAGAACTAAACCTCCACTGAACCGTATGCGTTCAAATTTGGCAGGCATGTTCAGTTGGACGTTTAGACGCGCGCTAAGAACGGATTTCAGGAACTTTTCAATGATACGCCAAATATTTAAGTTTTTCTATAGTTTTTCGGCCTTTTCTCAATTTTTTCGAGAACCAATCTGTAGAAAATGTTGATATTTGACGGGTAAGTTCAGATAAAGTCTAGAAATGTTGTGTTAAGATATTTTTAAATTCCGTTCAAGATTACGCCAGTAATCAGGTTTTTCAAATTTGTAGATGTATTACGGGTTGCATATCTTCCGCTTTGATACGACCAACCCTTACTGTAAATTCAATGGTTCAGCAAGATTATAGATAAACTTATTTGGAAGATATTGGATGAAGTTTCAAACTAAGTCCGATATAGTTCCAAAGGTTACGCTCAATATTAGCGTTTTACTACTTTTCGGAATTTTCAGAGCTTTTCTTAGATTTTTCGAGAATAAATTGGTAGAAAATGTCGAAATTTGGTGAACAGGTCCAGATTAGGTCTAGAAATGCTGTGTTCAATAAGTTTTGAATCCCTTCTGAACAGAATTTGCAGGCGAGCGAAGCGAGCCTGTTTGACTCAGTGACACTGCTGATACTGTCGGGGGTCCAGGGGCGGAGCCCTCTGGCTAGGCGGAGAAGGCGACAGCGAGCCTGCCGGCTAGTATATGAATAAAGAAATCCAATCTAATCTCTCTCTCTCTCCCTCTCACTCTCTCTCTTACTCTCTCTCTCTCACTCAAAAACAAAGAGATTAACTAACACAAGAACACTTGCAATGTGAAATAACTGCCTTTTCAATGTGGACGCAAATAGCTCTAATAGCTGGGACTAATGTTTTCCGAATCTAGTCTATATCTATATATATCTATATGCTTTTCAAGTGAGTAGAACTGTATCTAACCATAGATATATAGTAGAATATGTGGACATATATATAGTAGAAAGTCATACAGCTTTTCTATCTTGGGATTGGTATTCATTCTGGACAAGCGAAGAAGACATTCTGGCAAGATATGGAAATGACTTCAGCTCGGTGAACATTGATTTAAAAATGATAGATTTGCTTTCAAAATGTAGAGCTGAATGTTTTCTACAATTTGAGACCAAATTTATTATTTTTGAACCTATATTGACCGAGCTGAAGTCATTTTCCCATTTTGCTAGAATGTCACCTCACCTCGGAAACTCTATGAGTGTGTACGTATTCTAACAAACAGCATTGGAACGTTTAGAGGGTCCATCTTGTGATGTTTAAGCGATGGGGGGATTCGAGTAGTACTTGAATGTAAAGATGAAGAAGAAAAAGGATATGAAGAAGAAGAAGAGGAGGAAGAAAAAGAAGGAGAAGAAGAAGAAGAAGGAGAAGGAGAAAAGAAGAAGGAGGAGGATAAAAAGAAGAAGGAGAAGGATAAAAAGAAGGAGGAGAAGGATAAAAAGATGAGGGAGAAGAAGAAGGAGAAGGATAAAAAGAAGAAGGAGAAGAAGAAGAAGAAGAAGAAGAAGAAGAAGAAGAAGAAGAAGAAGAAGAAGAAGAAGAAGAAGAAGAAATAAGAGCTGAGAAACAAGAAGAAATAAGAGGAAGAAGAAGGAGAGGAGGGAGAGGAGAAAGAGGAGGAAGAAGATGAAGGATAGAAAGAAAAAGATAAAACTAAGGCAAAATTAAGAGGAAGAGAAAGAGTAGGAAGAGGAATATAAAGTGAAAGAAGATGAAAAGGAGGAAGAGAGTGTGAGTGCGTAAAAGGGGGGTGAGGAGGGGATGAGGAAGAGGTAGAGGAAGGTGAAGAGGAAAAGAAGTAAAACATGAACATGAAGTGGAAGAGAAAGAGGACGATGGAGAGGAAGAAGACGAATAGGAAGAAGAAGAAGAAGAAGGAAAAGAAGAAGAAGAAAAAGAAGAAGAACAATAACAAGAACAAGGACAAGAACAGGAACAGGAACAAGAACAAGATGAACAATAACACGAAGAAGAAGGAAAAAAAGAAGAAGAAGATAAAGAGGGAGAAGAAGGAGGAGAAGAAGAAAAAGAAGAAGAAGAAGAAGAAGAAGAAAAAAAAGAAGAACTCTATGGACCGCGTTGTATGATCAATGATGTCTGAGCAGAAGATGTTGGAATTCCTTCTTGACTGGCTCTTACCCCATATGCATTCATTACATCATTCAGGCTATTCATGTAGTACTCAGTGTCCATATGCTCATTTAGTACATAGTAGATGTAAATGTAAATGGTGCAGTTAATGGAATGTTAATTTGGGGAGTGTTAATAGTCAGTCGCTTATCCATATCTACTATAGCGACAAGCGACTATTCTTAGCTACTATCACACAATACACTTGAAATTTGAACACATGAGGGAGTTATAAGGATTTGTCAATTGGATGATTATAGAACTCCGGTTATAAACTCTTGTATTTAGATAAATTTTTATTTTCAAAAGTTTTACTAATCCAAAGGATACTTGATACACAGTAGTGATACAGCGTTCCAAATTGATACTCAATCGTACACTAAGGAAGCTCATTGACAAAGAGCTCATTGCTCATTGACTAAGGAAGCTCGTGCCGAAGATCACGGGGAATAACTACTGGTTTTCTGAAACTATAAGATTTGATATCTTTTTTCATCAATTGAACTTGAAAAATGGCTACCGTTACTTAAATGCTTTCAAAATTTTTAATTCAGAAATAAAATCAGCATTTCCAATACAACGGTTCGCCTGTCTCTTACCCATGCATCTGATAACGTACTAATAGCTGAGTTAGAATATATATTGTCTCTTTTGTTTTTGAAATCATTATCTAGGCAACTCTAATAATTAGATGTCAATTATTGACATCAGCTGTTGCCTGTTGGAGCGCAAAAGGAACAGACGGAACCATCTAACTTCTTAGCGTAGAGAGAATAGAATACTAACAAATAAATATCTCTATTTATAAAAGCGAAATGGTACTGATTCATTCATCACCAGAACTTAAACTCCACTGAACCAAATGCGTTCAAATTTGGCAGGCATGTTCAGTTGGACGTTTAGACGCGCGCTAAGAAAGGATTTTTAAAACTTCATAAGGATACGCCAAATAATATGTGAGTTTTTCTATAGTTTTTCAGCGTTTTCATTTTTTTCGAGATTCAATCGGTGGAAAATGTTGTTATTTGGTAGACCGGTTCAGATAAGGTCTAGGAATGTTGTGTTGAATATTTTTGAAATTTGTTCAAAAGTACGCCAGTAATCACTTTTTCAAAATTGTAAATGTATTGCGGGTTGCATATCTTCCACCTTGATACGACCTATCCTTAAGGTAAATTCAATGGTTCAACGAGATCATAGATGAACTAATTCAGAAGATATTGAATCACGTTTCAAACTATGTTCGATATACTTCCCAAGG
This sequence comes from Sogatella furcifera, assembly GCA_017141385.1. Taxonomy (NCBI): domain Eukaryota; kingdom Metazoa; phylum Arthropoda; class Insecta; order Hemiptera; family Delphacidae; genus Sogatella; species Sogatella furcifera. Next base: position 3,113,260 of record CM029554.1, read on the forward strand.
TTATGCTTAATATAAACGTTCAACTATTTTTCGGAGTTTTTCTCACATTTTTCGAGTATAAATTGGCAGAAAATGTTGAAATTTGGTAAACAGGTCCAGATTAGGTCTAGAAATGCTGTGTTCAATAAATTCCGAATCCCTTCTGAACGGAATTCGCAGGCGAGCGTAGCAAGCCTGTTTGTCTCAGTTTACACTGACAGAGGCTTTGCAGGCGAGCGAAGCGAGCCTGTTTGACTCACTTTGCCGATACTGTCGAGATTCCAAGGGGTGGAGACCCCTGGCTAGGCGGAGAAGGCGAGCGAAGCGATCCTGCCGGCTAGTAGCTTAATAATTATTCTATTCTCCCTAGCTATATAGAGTACCTTTTAAAAAACCTCTCAATTATTTGATTCGTTCAAATTATTCCAGCAATAAAAACAAAGTCTATTGTAAAAGTTTCCACTGTTTATGCCTATTATATCCCACCACTGAATCTAGACAATAATATTTGATGTGAAGTTGACTGGCCTCAGAAAGTAGGGCGTTCAACTCAATAATGTTTTTTTGGAACGTAGATATAGTCTTTCCAAGCAAAGAAGACATTCTGGCAAAACGGGGAAATGACTTCAACTCGGTCAATATTGGTTCAAAAATCGAAAATTCGATCCCAAATAGTAGCAAACATTCTGATCTACAATTTGAGACCAAATTGATAATTTTTGAACCAATATTGATCGAGCTGGAGTCATTTTCCCATCTTGCCAGAATGTCTTCTTTGCTTGGACAGACTATACCAATGAAACTAACAATTATTACTGGAACAATCATCAATAAGGACATCCTTTATCATTCTGCAACATTGCATTGTTCCCTAATTGACTTTTATTTGAAGGGTGGAGTTGTTTGAGTTTGAGCAAGCTGAGAAGACACTTCGTTACAACATATTATGTATTGGGTTGAGGTGTCTTCTTAGCTTGCGCGAATTATACCTTGCCGGAAGCTCCTATATGATTATTGAGACGTTGAAGCATTATTAATATAGCGAACATTGACAATTGAATCATGTGGAATGGTGATATTGTTTAGATAGAATCATGTTACAAATATTATTGTAATTGGATTGGTTGGAATAATCAAAATGGTTGAGATATACGAGACATATTCATATTTTTACCTTGTTATGCATGTTACCTTGTTATTCCATGAATTGACTTAGGTAAACTTACATTGACTTGAGTTAACTTTTTTCCAGTTTCTTTTCAAAAAGAACAATGGCTTGTAGTCGCTTTCATCTCAATATTCTGGTTATCTAATAGTCTGACCTGCTCGCTTCGCTCGCCTTCTTTGGGCCCCGCCCCTTGACCCCCGACACTATCAGCAGTGTCAGTGAGTCAAACAGGCTCGTTTGAGACAACAGGCTCGCTTCGCTCGCCTGCAAATTCCGTTCAGAATTGATTCAAAACTTATTGAACCCAGATTTCTAGACCTAATCTGGAACTGTTCACCAAATTTCGACATTTTCTACCATTTTATTCTCGAAAAACCCAAGAAAAATTCTGAAAATTCCGAAAAATAGTAAAACGCTTATATTGACCGTAACCTTGGGAACCATATCAGACATAGTTTGAAACTTGATTCAGTATCTTCCAAATTAGTTTATCTATAATCTCCCTGAACCATTGAATTTACAGTAAGGATTGGTAGTATCAAGGCGAAAGATATGCAAAACATCTACAATTTCGAAAAACCTGATTACTGGCGTAATCTTAAACGGAATTCAAAAATATCTTAACACAACATGTCTAGACCTAATCTGAACCTACCTACCAAATATCAACATTTTCTACCGATTGGTTCTCGAAAAAATGAGAAAAAGGCCAAAAAACTATAGAAAAACTTAAATATTTGGCGTATCCTTGGAAAGTTCCTGAAATCCGTTCTTAGCGCGCGTCTAAGCGTCCAACTGAACATGCCTGCCAAATTTGAACGCATTCGGTTCGGTGGATTTTTAGTTCTGGTGATGAATCAGTCAGTCAGTCAGTACCATTTCGCTTTTATAGATATAGATTGAGCAAAGAAGACTTTCTGGCAAGATGTGAAAATTTGTAAATATTTTTATATAAATGTGGTCTCAAATTGTAGAAATCATTACCCCTATAATATTTGAGATCAAGTTTAGAATTTTTGAACCAATATTGACAGAGCTGGAGTCATTTTCCCATATTGCCAGAATGTATTTTTTGTTCCAATAGACTACATTAGATATAATAATGGATTTATCTGAATATTACTGCTCCATAAAAGTCACATTCACATTGGATTATGAAGAATGGATATGTTAAGATTAAGTCATGTTTCAAATGATTATCCCAATTGATTAAGTTGTAATAATAGTGATCAAATAATCGTTCGGGATACAGAATACACATTATTTTTTTGTCTTGGTGAAGCTTTCATTCACTAGATTATAATGGATGTAGCCAAAAATTATAATAAATCAGAACAAGATATAGGCCGTGCGTATGCTGGGACTTGTTATTAACGCTCTTGTTAGGGGTGTATTACACGATAATAGTTCTATGATAATAGTTGATCATATGGAAAGAGATGAAAATACGAAATCCTATTTTCATCTCCTTCCATATGATCAGATATGATCATAGAACTTTCATCGTGTAAGGGCCCCATTACATTAAAATAAGATTTCGTATTTTTATCTCTTTCCATATGATCAACTATGATCATAGAACTATTATCGTGTAATACCCGCCTAATACCCGCCTTAGCTCTTGTTATTAATGCTCAATGACAAGACAAGAGCTGTGATTGGCTACTTCGGCCATAGTGTTGTGTGGATCGTGCCATTATAGTGACGTAACGTACACCACTGAGACCACCGTTTCGTGTTGGTATGGGGAAGGGGGGTGGAAGGACGTCAAACAGTTTACCAATAGGAGAAAAGAGGCGGAGCTTGAAGGCGTGTCTATTGCAAGAGTGAAACCATCACCCAGTATTTGCTGCTAACTACCGGCGAAATTTAGAAACAGATACACTTTAAACAGTTCACCAATTGGAGAAAGAAAGCTGAGCTTGAAGGCGTGTCTATTGACATAATTATGATGTGCGCAAATACACAGCATGTGCTTGCCAGGTTCTATTCAATTCAGTAAACTCTAAAAACCAGTAAACTCTAAAAAAGGAACCAGATGTCCAAAAATGGTGGTGTGTGGATCGGGGTTAACATAATTGAAACATATTACCCTATAGATGAAATAGACCTATAATACTGTTATAGGCCTACTATACTTGGTCTATGATATTACGCAATCTTTTGAAGAAATAATAGGATAACAATATCGAATTTTTCATACTTGAATTGTCAATTTTTGAGTATCTTGGCTTTCAATTCAAATATTCTCAATTCACAAATTCCATATAGGATATAGTGCTTAGCCCCACAAACAACCAACAATACAAGTCTCCACTGTTCTTTACTATGTCTGAGCAGAATAAAAATTCTACAACATCATAACAGATGATTTGTCGCCGTCTGGGTTCCTTGAGCTTGAAATAGAACTCAAACTTTTTTATTCATTTTTTGTCAGTCACCAACCATACATCAATTTAATTGGCAGCCTGTGTTCTACAGACCTGATTCAAGCAGGAATAATGTGAAACTTGTCTTGTTATTTTGCAAGGTGACAGACACTGACAAGTTGCTTGTCGAGGGGGGAATAAGGTGGAATTCTGAAGAAGAATCATCTAAAAAATTATATTTTGTGGGAATCAAATCGTATTTTATGCAATGTTCTATATCTATGTCGTTGTGTTCATAGAGAATAACATGAAATTCATAAATGAAATAATCCTCATTACTTTACAAAACTATATGTCCACGTTTTAAATTCCCCTTACACAACAATCATGTTCCATTAAGCTCTACAACAAGTTTTATCATACATTTTCCAATAAGTTTTAGTGTTGATCTATTTATGATAATAATTATGATAAAATGCCATATCTGGTGGGGAGTCCTTAAAGGATGTTCCACCGGCAAAATAACCTCAAAAATTATTATCCTCGATAGGAAATTGTGGTATTTCTTGAAACGATCCACGGAGATACAAATGTTTAAAAGTTTTTCAATTTGAGAGAGTTCAAAACACAAAAATATCACCAAAATAACTTCTGTAGAATATAAAATTTCGAAAAATTTAGAGTTTTAACTCTAACGTGTTGATCTATGAGGGTGAAATTAGTGAATATTCTATTTAGAATTCAGTTAATCGAAAATCACGTTTCACAAAATTTAAAAACCTACAATTTCTATAGAATCTTAGAAAATTCTATAAAAGAAATCTATAGAAAATTTAAAAACCTACAATTTCTATAGACCCAACTCTCTCATTTACCCGGTAATATAATATTTTATTTATTTATTTGAGATATTACAATGAAGGGTAAAAACACAGACAATACAGTCCAAAACTTTTTTTTCAAATTTAGATGAATAAGTTAAAAAAATAGAGGTCATGATCTCTTGTTTCTTGATCACTATCTCTATTCACAAATTTCTACACTCGAAAATGAAAGCGATGGTTTGGAATTTTGAATGACCCACACTACCGAATAAAACCCCTTTCAACGTTTTTTCATTCACCCTTCACAACTTTTTACCCTTGAAACTTCCCTTTTAACTTCAACCAGGAACTTTTTTCTCGAAACTCATACGTCTCTCATATTAGATTTGATGAGTGCATATAATACTCCAACCCGCTTCTGTAATGGATAAATTCGAATATGGGAGTAAAAGTAGACTTTATTTATAGTCTGTCCAAGCAAAGAAGACATTCTGGCAAAAAGGAAAAAAGACTCCAGCTCAGTCAATATTAGTTGAAAAAATTAAAATCTGATTTCAATTTGTAGCAGACATTCTGTTCAACAATTCCAAGAACAAATTCATGGGTTTTGAACCAATATTGACCAAACAATATTGAAACTCATAATGAATATATTGTTATACTCTGTCCAAGCAAAGAAGACCCTCTGGCGAGATGGGAGAATGACTCAAGCTTGGTCAATATTGGTACAAGAATTATTAATTTGTTCTTAAATAGTAGATTAGAATGTTTCCTACAATTTGAGACCGAATTGATAATATATGAACCAATATTGACCGAGCTGGAGTCATTTTCCCATCTTGCCAGGATGCCTTCTCTGCTTGGACAGACTATAACTGAACAGCCACATTAATATACAGATGTGGATGCAACGGTATATATATAGTCGACCGACTATATAAAGAAATAAAATGTCATGGTATATATAGCTATAGTATAGAAAATATATCTATAGAGGCCGTGACGTAATCTGTCTCGCCCTTTCTCGTAAAAAAGTGATTCGTCGGCCATTTCCGCGCCAGTAACTCGTCGGTTCAATTTTGCCTTCGCTCCTAAGTGTGCTGGCGATAAATCAGCCATCTGTAATGTATCCGCTGTGCGGCGATTTTGTGCTGCCTCCAAGCAGAGGAAATTGCTTATTCAACGACCAGAATGGTAGGCCATACCCAAGGTTCATAAGTTATATGAAAAGGTTATATGCAAGATTATATTATAGTCATGGTTACATACAAGGTTATATACAAATTGTAGTAACCTTAGGTCATACCGATTTCATAAAATAGAATCCAATTGATGGCACTGGCGGCTCATTCCCAAGAATTAGGTGAAGTGCTGTACAGTAAAAGATACGGGCACTTCAACTGTTTCGCGGGTACGAGCCGCCAGTGATTGATAGAGCTCTATGCTTTATAAATTTGTAACTATGGACCCGATCTACGAGTTAAATCCAACTGAAAATTTATCGATTTGATTGTCAAGAATTCATAAAAAACGCTCATTTGTATCACAAAATGTCATAAATATTTGAACTTGTAGAACATGAATGGAATCTATTAGTCACAGAAATCCAATAGCTAATTTCTGTGGAGAGATGAGTCTGGTCAAGCGAGGAAGACATTCTGGCAAGATGAGAGAATGACTCTAGCTCGGTCAATATTTGTTAAAAAATTATAAATTTCGTTCCAAATCGTGGAGCAGAATGTTTCCTACAATTTGAGACTTAATTACTAATTTTTAATCCAATATTCATCGAGCTGGAGTTATTCTCCCATCTTGCTAGAATGTCTTCTTTGCTTGGACAGACTATAGCAGCCTCAAGCTAAGCTTGCTCTGTCTCTTTCTCACGTTCTTCTTCTTCTTCTTCTTCTTCTTCTTCTTCTTCTTCTTCTTCTTCTTCTTCTTCTTCTTCTTCTTCTTCTTCTTCTTCTTCTTCTTCTTCTCCTCCTTCTTCTTCTTCTTCTTTTTCTTCTTCTTCTTCTTCTTCTTCTTCTTCTTCTTCTCCTCCTTCCTTCTTCTTCTTCTTCTCCTGCTCCTCCTCCACCTTCTTCTTCTCCTGCTCTTCCTCCACCTTCTCCTTCTTCTTCTTCTCCTTCTTCTTCTTCTTCTTCTCCTGCTCCTCCTCCACCTTCTTCTTCTTCTTCTTCTTCTTCTTCTTCTTCTTCTTCTTCTTCTTCTTCTTCTTCTTCTTCTTCTTCTTCTTCTTCTTCTTCTTCTTCTTCTTCGTCTTCTTTTTCTCCTTCTTCTTCGCCTTCTTCTTCTTCTTCTTTTTCTAGCAAACCCCCACACCAATACCCGCCTAGAGTCTATTCGAATCCAATCATTGAACGTCAAAAGTACCACTCAAACTACTGTTCGATACTTTTCAACAGTTCGATACATTCCACTTTTTGACATTTCGATACTTTTCAACAGTCGATTCACCACTTTCCAACTTCTGTTTTGCCTCGCGACAGAGTGGATCGAAAATTTTCGTTGATCCAACTTTATGCCATGCTGAATGTTTCTGGTTTCAACTTTCGAAACTTATTTGGTACAGTCTGTCCAAGCAAAGAAGAACCTCTTGCAAGTTGAGAAAATGACTCCAGCTCCAACAATATTGGTTCAAAAAATATTGATCCGGTTTCAAATTGTAGATCAGAATGCTTCCTACAATCTGAGACCCAATTTATAACATTCGAACCAATATTGACCGAATGTCTTCTTTGCTTGACCAGACTATAGCTGGATGAGAGTTGCTGTAGCCTGAATGAATCTATTAAACACGGTATTTTGGAAGCATATTCCCATAGATGGTAACTATTGAAATCTATTTACACGGTGTTTTGGAGCTAATTTCTATAGACAGAAACTGTCGAGATATATTCTGCACGTATTGTATGACATTCTATCATTTTAACAAGTGTACCATCTGCTGTTGTATAGAATTCTGACCCATTATTGATTTCGCATCAATAACAACATTATCAACTTTGACCATCTGACCAACAACTTCGTCAGCTCGTACAACAACATTGTTGTCTAGCCCACAACACACATCAATAACTAACAACATCTGATTCACTTGTTGTTGTTCTAGTCCATTCATCTAGCCCCCCCCTCTGAACAAACCCCTACTCATCTGAACTCACAAACACTCCCCTCCCCCCTATCATCGAAAGTCCTCCTCATCTATAGTTTGTCCAAGCAAAGGAGACATTCTGGCAAGATGGGGAAATGACTCAAGCTCAATCAATATTGGTTCAAAATCTATGAATTTGGTCTCAAATTCTAGATTAAGATGTTTCCTACAATGCTATACCCAATTTAGAATCTTTTAACCAATATTTACCGAGCTGGAGTAATTTTTCCATCTTGCCAGAATGTCTTCTCCGCTTGGACAGATTGTATTTGTACCCAAGCCCCTTCCAAACAACACCCCCTTCTATAGAAATCCTTTCCCCCATTTATCTGAACCCCCACCCCTTGAAATACAACCCCCGCCCTGAAATTGGGGCACTTCCAAGCCTCAATACAAACTGATCGCTTTTGTTGCAACAGCATACAGTATTTGACAGCTGCAAGATAGCAACCGCTGTTATAATACACATAGCTAACTGTTTACAAACATTTTGCGGATATTCGATGTTCCCCCTCTCTCACTCACTCTCTTTCACTGTAGGTTAAGTGAAAGAGGGGGCTTGCATGCCTCAACTTCGCCCACAAACTCTTGTAAAATTTTTACAAAGTGTAAAATAGAGTCATTTTATCTATCTATCTATCTATCACTCACTCTCTTTACGGTTGAGTGTTAATGGGATGGATATCTTTGCATATCCTTCTACAAGAATGGATATCTATGTCCTAACTCCGCAATTTCATGTAGATACATCACAATCTTTATTATAACAATAAAAATATTGAATCCTATATCTGTAATTTAGTAAGTTCAGTACATATCCTTTTATATTTATTTTTCATTTCAACCAATTGTGTAATTGAATTAAGTTTAATATTCGGAATCAAGGATTGAAGATCATAAATGATGTACTCCATTTGAATAAAGTGAATAATCTAATCTAATCTAATCTAATCTAATCTCTTCTCCTCCTTTGGGAGATTGGCTGTCGTTAGTAAAGACAGTCAGTCGTTTCCCGTTCCTGGAGGAATAGTAATTGTTGCATTACACTCTAACTGATTAACTGCATGTTACTCAGAGGTGTTCTGCATCTTCACTTGTTTGTGAAGACTGGCTTATGGTTGAGAGGATCGACGTGCTAACCACACGTTACCTCTATCCTGGTTGATAATTATTCGCCTGCTCTATTTTCTGTCCGGGCTGGGTGGGCATTCTGGCGGGGTGGGGATGGCTTCGGCTCGGTCGGTGTTGGTTCGGGACTGTGGGTTCTTTTCAGAATTTATGGCTTTTGGGCCGTTATTGGCCGGGCTGAAGTCGTTTTCCTGTCTTGCCGGGGTGTCTTCTTCGCTTGGATGGACTGTATAGTTTGGTGAGTATGAAACTGGCAACCAGCTGGTAGGCCTAGGCCCTTCATAGGGCTGTTACGCCATTGACAAACAAACAAACAAACAAACAATCTTATCTCTTCCTCTCTCTTCTTCTCCTCAAATCGTTGACGGGGTTGTACTTCATTACCTTACTACACTACTTTTGGCTTTCAATTGAAGGATTTATTTGTAATATTATTTTCAGGCTTGTCAACCCATCCAAAATTCAATAATTTACATATTTTCATGTACTGATTTAACCTTTTTTCATTAATTATGTAATCTTCTGAAGTTAATCTTATCAATTTAATTTTGATTGAATAATTATTTCTGCGTTATGAGGGTTATAATTGTGTTTTCCTGGTGCCTTCACTTCCAGTAGATAATTGTGTTTCCCTTCACATACTGTAACATTACACTAGATATTATTCACTGAGTAATATTCACTAATATTCACTAAGTGAATATTGGAATGATGTTTTTGAACTGGAACAGGACAATATTTATTATGAATGCTTCACATCAGCTGTTAGTAACTTTACATCACGTGCAAGAGACATACGAAACCGCCCAACTTTTTTGCGTCAGCTATACAATAAAAACGTTTCTCCCAATTTCTCCACTAATTTCATCATCCTCATCTTGCTTGAGCTAAAATGTCCCTCTGATCTCTCACAGAGAAAAATTTAAAAGAATATTATTCTACCTCACTTTTATCTTCTTCTTTCCTGTTTTACTTCCCTACTCCCCCATCCATCCTCCACCCTTTCCACCTCTAATCTTCTTCTTTTCTTTCCCAATTCTGTACTCCTTCCTCACTCTCCAACCCTCCAAACCCCCCCCGCCTATCAAAACTTTCCAGCCGAAAAATGCCAAAACCAACTATGTCACTACCCCACATACTCACCCCTATTTGTTATCCCTCATCAAAATAGGTCTCCAAAGTGGGCTGAGGGCTGAACCAGTGATAAAACCCAAAATCTCCCCCCCCCCACCCATAAGCCACCAATCACGGGTTCGAGGTCCCGGGAGGGGGGAAACAAGTGGGGGGGTAGGGATTTGAGGGGTGTTTTCACAAACTCGAACGCGTGTCACCAACAGAGCAGCCTCACTGCCTGTCTAATGAAGGCTTGTTTCTGTGGAGTTCTCCCCCCCCTACTAATTCCACAAATTTACCCTCCCAAGATCGCTTTCGGGGATGAGAAGTGGGTGGTGAGGGGAGGAAGAGAAAAAATTAGAATAATGTAGTGAAGGATAAGGAAAAAGGAGGAAAGAGAAGAATAAATGAAAGTATAGGGCATATAACGAGAGAATACATAAAAAGGATGGAGAAGGAGAATAAACAAAAAAGGAGAAGAAGTGCAATAAGTAGGAGAGGAAGAAGGAGAAAATGAAGAAAAAGTACGACTGGAGGAAAAAGTTAGGAGAGAATACATGAAAGAGGATGAAGAAGCAGAATCAACAAAAAGGAGAAGAAGTTCAATAAGTAGGAGAGGAAGAAGGAGAAAATTGAGATAAAAAACGACTGGAGGAATAAGTTTGATGGTAGAATTCATAAGGAAACAGAAGGAGTTGAGAATAGAATAAATAGTATGAGGAAAAGTAGAAAAATGATGAGCAGAGATAAAGGAAGATCATGAAGAGTATAGTGGAAGGGAAGAAGGAAAAATGTGTTAGAAGAGAATGAAAGAAGAAAAATTGACAAGAAACATATTAGTAAATGTTGAAGAAGGAAAACGATACAGACAAGAATAAGAGAAACAGGATAGAAAAGGGGAAAAACATGATGAAGGATTTGAAAAACCAAAGAGAGAAAAAAGTAAGTTTGGGGGAGTAGGAGGAAGAGAAAAAGAGAAAAGGAGGGGAACAGGGGATGAGAATGAGAGAGCTTCAAAGCAGAAACTTATCAAAGGGATTGAAAGAAAGAAAATGAGAAGACGGAATAAGAGAAAAAGAATGGAACAAGAGGAATGGAAAGAAATAATAAATAGGGAGGGAGAGAGAGAAGAGATAATGAAGGAAAAAGAGAAGAAAAGAAGAAGAAGAAGAGGAAGAAGAAGAAGAAGAAGAAGAAGAAGAAGAAGAAGAAGAAGAAGAAGAAGAAGAAGAAGAAGAAGAAGAAGAAGGAGGAGGAGGAGGAGGAGAGGAGGAGGAGGAGGAGAAGAAGAAGAAGAAGAAGAAGAAGAAGAAGAAGAAGAAGGAAGAAGAAGAAGAAGAAGAAGAGAAGAAGAAGGAGAGAAGAAGAAGAAGAAGAAGAAGAAGAAGAGAAGAAAGAGTAGAAGGGGAGAAGAGAAAGAGGAGGAAAAGGCCAAGAGAAAGAGAAGAAGGAGGAGTCGGAGGAAGATATGCAAGAGGAGCATGGAAAAGATGAGGAGGAGGAGGAGGAGGAGGAGGAGGAGTTGGAGAAGAAAAGGGATTTGTATATTGTTTGATGCAGCAACTCAATTTTGTACCTCCCGCCTCATACCCTACTCTTCCTCCCCCTTACTATGTCCCTCTCAAACCCCCCCGCGATGAAATTATCTCCAACATGTCCCAGTGGTGTCACCGCAATAGGCTTCTGAGTTGTTGTCATGTTGGAAAAGCTAATCGTGACCTTTCCTCTGTTCTCTCTCCCTTTTCCTTGTTCCCTCTTCCTGACTTTTCCTTCCACATGATTTTTCCTCATTGATGACACTTTTTCTCATTCTACGTCGAAAATAAATTATTAAACAAGGAACTCTACGAGCTAGTCTGTATAAGTCGCATTTATTGTAATGGGTAATCTGTTTTAAAATAAAAAATATAATTCAACTATGATAACAGAGATTTCATATGAAAGTCTTGTTTCAGTCTCATTCCTCATAGCCTATTTTCTATAACACTTTTTGGACCAATTTTCATCTTCATTGTTTCTCCACTTATTGTCCTCCACCACTGGCGGCTCGTACCCACGAAACAGATGAAGTGTCCGTATCTTTTACTGTATAGCACTTCACCTGTTTCGTGGGCACGAGCCGCCAGTATCCTCCACTTCTCTCAACATTCATTTTTAATAGTTTATCTTGTCCTATCTTTGTATTTTCGTATTCTTTGTATTTTTCTTTGTCCATCTTCTATTTTTCAATATCTCCATCACTTATTTTCACCCTTCTCTACACTAAGCTTTCCATTTCCTTTCTCATCCAATTTTTCATTATTTTCCAATAATTTCATAACATTTACTTGAATTCACATTTTACTATTCTACTGTCTTACAATAGAAATTGTTGATTATCTTCTTGAATGAATACTATGTGAACTACCCTTTGATTTTTACTATGATTTTCTTTCGAAATTCATCACTCGATTTCACAGTTAATCTCAACATTTCCTTCTAATTCGCTTTTCATTTCCTTTTCCATTTCTTTTAATCTTGCCCTACTCCAGTTTATCCTTCAATATTTAACTCAAAAGTAAAACGTCAATGTCTTTCATTCATATTTCTTGTTAATTGTTTTCATTCTATTTCATGAATTTTTATTTCTTAAAAATTATTGCATCTCCGAGGATTTGTTCACTGATTTTTTATTTTAAATAATAATTAAAGTAGGCCTACCCTTTTTTAATTATTTTTCAATACATTTCATGTTTCAACTATTTATAGTCATTTTCAAATCGTGTAATGATTGAAAAAATAACTGAAAAAGGGTACTTTGATAATTATTTGAAATAAAAAAACAGTAATAAAAGCAGCCCTGAGATAGAGGAAACATTTTGTTCACTGAAAAAAATATTTTGTATTTTTTCTATTTTTATATTTTGTTCATTGAATCTAATTTCATGTGTCGGTTGTTGATCATATACGTAACACTATTGTTGAACTGCACTAATTGGGATGTAATCAATTATAGTTGACAACAATAATCAACTAGTTGATTCAGTGTCAATTGTCAACCGAGTTCAGTTTCATCAATAATTTATTAGTGATGTTACAGTTGACCCCAAAAACTAAGACGGTTGACAATTGACTGTTATTAATGCTCAGCTCTTTCAGGACAGTCTGAAGCTGCCTTCGAGAGCGATCTAGTGTAACTGGGGTCACTCCTGTTTCAAAGTAGTTTCGCAGATTGCTCGCCGACTGTCCTGACAGAGCTGGGCATTAATATCAGTCATTCGTCAGCCGCCCAAGTTTTTTGGACGAGCTGTACATTGCTCAGTAAATCAGGATATCATCATCAAATCGAATATAGTTTGAGTACTGATGAGCAAAGGTACTTTCATTATTGTCAGGGAAATCGATCAAAGTGATATCATTGGAATTATAGGGGACTAATTCAGGAATAAACTAGTTTTTTGTACAACATGACCTGTATTCGTGTATTAGTGTACTAAGATAAGCATGATTATTTTGGCTTTGTATAATTTTACTTCTCTTTCTTTGGTGTTTTCAGTGCCCAATACTCTTGTTACTAAATCTTCACCAAATAATTAATACTGTTTACTCTGAATCATACCCATATAATAAAATTTATCATTATATAATTATTCTCAATTAATATGAATATGTATTGTAAATATTTTAGTGTAGTGACCTATTGTATTATTGTAATTATGTATTGTAATATACAATGAACAGTGTATTCTAACGTGTATCTCCTGTTTTTCAAGTGAGTGACCTATTTATTATGTATTATATATGTAATTATGTATTGTAATATACAAGAACAGTGTATTCTAACGTGTATTTCCTGTTTTTCAAGTGAGTGACCTATTGTATTATGTATTGTATATGTAATTATGTATTGTATATGTAATTATGTATTGTAATATACAATTTTTAGTGTATTCTAACGTGTATTTCCTGTTTTTTAAGTGAGTGTATTATGTATTGTATTATATATGTATTGTAATATACAATGAACAGTGTATTCTTACGTGTATCTCCTGTTTTTCAAGTGAGTGACCTATTGTATTATGTATTGTGTATGTAATTATGTATTGTAATATACAATGTACAGTGTATTCTAAAGTGTATTTCCTGTTTTTTAAGTGAGTGACCTATTGTATTATGTATTGTGTATGTAATTATGTATTGTAATATACAATTTTTAGTGTATTCTAACGTGTATTTCCTGTTTTTTAAGTGAGTGACCTATTGTATTATGTATTGTGTATGTAATTATGTATTGCAATATACAATTTTTAGTGTATTCTAACGTGTATCTCCTGTTTTTCAAGTGAGTGACCTATTGTATTATGTATTGTGTATGTAATTATGTATTGTAATATACAATGAACAGTGTATTCTAACGTATCTCCTGTTTTTTAAGTGAGTGACCTATTGTATTATGTATTGTTTATGTAATTATGTATTGCAATATACAATGAACAGTGTATTCTAACGCGTATCTCTTGTTTTTCAAGTGAGTGACCTATTGTATTATGTATTGTATATGTAATTATGTATTGTAATATACAATGAACAGTGTATTCTAACACGTATCTCCTGTTTTTCAAGTGAGTGACCTATTGTATCATGTATTGTGTATGTAATTATGTATTGTAATATACAATGTACAGTGTATTCTAACATGTATCTCCTGTTTTTCAGGTGAGTGACATAAATTATTTGATTCTCTGGGATATTGGTGAGTAGGAACTGGAGTAAAACACATACAAATAAGAACACTATACAGGGTGTCTCAATCAGGGGAGAAATTTGTAAAACTTGTACCCAGAAATACTATATCGCCGAAACATGTAGTGTAAAATAGAAACATAAAAAAAGGGTACTATGATGAACTATGTATGTACTATGTAGCACCCGCAGCCTAACCTTAAGCCTCACTTTATTCTACATGTTCTTACCCTAACACGCTAACAGTGCATTTGAATCCAACTTAGTTCTCCCCCATTATACACTGAACCAATCCAGCACTGCTGTGTAAAACACACAAATTATTCCAAACCCAATCCATGGCTGACAGATTAGTCCGTTGATCAAGAGGACTTTTTTCTCCCCTCAGATCGAAAATAACCCGACGGCGTTTGATGTCTCCAAGGGAATCAGGCGACATGTCCACAGATATTTCTCCAGTGGCGTCACATAACTTAGCAAGGTTCTAAAAATTACCAGATCTTGCCTAGTATAGAGTCTGGGATGACAGATTCATTACTGTTTAGCATCTCACTATATAGTAGTCTGTCCATGCAAAGAAGACATTCTTGCAAGATGGGAAAATGACTGCAGCTTTGTTAATATTGGTTCAAATATTCTTTGTTTGGTATCAAATTATTAAAAACATCCTGTTTTATAATTTTAGGCCAAATTTATAATATTTGAATCAATATTAACCGAGTTGGAATCATTATCCTATCTTGCCAAAAAATGTCTCGTTTACTACACATTCTAGATCTACTGTCTTTTAGACTACTATTATACTAGAGCCTGGACTGACAGATTTTTGAATATTTACCATCATGTGTGGTTAGTTGAGAATGAATATTCCCATTTCGCTTAGTTCTCTATGCTTCCTGCTTTCTCTAGCTCTGTCCCTTTCAATTAGATAACTGACACTCCTTATTCATTTTGCAGAACCTCCAACTTAAAATTTGTATAAATTTTGCATTCATTACATCACCGTTTCCGTATGTTTACTAGAAGTCTCTATTTTGTGAAATTTATAGGATAATTTTGATTTACTCATTCATATTACAATGTATAATCTAAGCCGAATTTTGTTATCTATTTGAATAAAGTAATCTAATCTAATCTAATCTAATCCCTCAATACAAATTTGGTACTGAAAAGGTTTTTCAGCAGGTGCCCAATTATGGAAACCACGAATTAAACACGAACCCATAAAACACGAATTGATAAAGTTGAGAACCAACTATACAATAAGAGTAAATAATAATATTCTATGAGAGAGGATAAAAATAGCAAAAATTAATCATATTAAAGTACATACTTGATAATTATTTAAAATGAAAACAGTGATAAAAGTAGCTCTGAGATTAAGGAAACATAAAGTACAGATATTGAATATTAGGAATAATCTAAGATAGGCTATAATAATGGTGTCATCAATGTATCTTTATTTTATTTTTTAGTGAAATTTTTGTCTCACGAGTTTTTTCTCTCATTCTTCCCAACTTTATCTCATTACCCTTTAGACCTTCAAACTATACAGGTCTTGATTATTGTCAAAGTCACTCATTATTCGTGAGTAGCTATGAATATTTTTAGTCTTGAAAGTCAATACGTATAACTCCCGCAATGATAATAATCACCCTTAAAACTTCACAAAAAACACACCAACTAACTCTCTCTCTCTCTCTCTCTCTTTCTCTCTTCCTATCACCATCCCAATTTTTTTGAGCAATCTCTTATAAATATTGATTTCTTCCTCTTGCACTGTCACACAATTTCTCCTTTGAATGTTTTCTGAACAATATATCTGTTTTATACTTACCTATGATATCTCTTTTCTTATGCCTCTCTCGATACCTCTCAATCACTCACTCTCTCTCTTTCTTCTTTTCCCTTTTAACTCTCTCTCTCTCTCTTTCTTTCACCCTCACTCTTCCTCACCCTCTCTTACTTTCTCTTTCTCACCCTTCGCGATCCCTTCCGGAAATAGACGGAATGGAAAAAGGGAATTTCGAAAAAGATTAACGAGGCTGTCCGTCACAAGTTCGTTCCCCTTTCCACTTTGTTTCCTATTCCGTTTTTCATTCCAGAGCAGCGCTTGTTCCAAATTCCGTTTTTCAATTGTCGTACATCTTTTATGATTGACAGTTTGGATGATGCTTTACGATTTGGAGGCCGGAAGTCCTTCTTTACGAGGGCTTTGATGGAAACGTGATGAGCCGTGTAACTTGGACCGACGATTTTTGTAATCAATTGCTGCCTATGAGAGTGTTCACACATACAAATTTCATGAACTGAGTTATGAGTGTTGCCAGCTTGAAGCATTTAAATGATTTATGTGATAGTTTAAATCATTTTCTTATTCTAATTATTGCTGCTTATGAGAGACACATAGAGATGGTGAACCATATTTTATAAGATTTTTGTCTTGCTAATATGGGCCGATTTTTGTCAATCAATTGCAATCCATGAATATATTCACACATGGAGAAATGAAGATAATTATTCCAAGTAGTGATTATATCTTGGTAGATTACTTGGTAAAGAGACCAAGACTTTGTGTCTTGTGATCTTGGTAAAGTCTGTCGAAGAAGACATTGTGGCAAGATGGGAAAATCACTCCAGCTCGGTCAATATTGGTTCAAATATTGTGAACTTGGTCTCAAATTGTAGTTCAGAATGTTTTTTACAATTTGAGACTAAATTAACAAATCGGGATCCAATATTAACTGAACTGGAGTCATTTTCCCATCTCACCAAAATGTCTTCTTTGCAAGACAGACTATATAACTGGAACCATTTTCGTTATCAATCACGGCTTATACGGTTGCTCACATACAAAGATTTGAAAATGAATTAATTGAAATTCAGTATAGAATTCCTCAATAAATGCAGAGATATATAAATAAATATCAATATCATCGGCAAATATTTGATACCAACGATATAACTGACGATTTCTGACGTTGCCGATGACTGTACAGTTCGATGGCAAAAAAATTAAATCTATCTATCCATCTATCTATCTATCTATCTATCTATCTATCTATCCATCTATCTATCTATCTATCTATCTATCTATCTATCTATCTATCTATCTATCTATCTATCTATCTATCTATCTATCTATCTATCTATCTATCTATCTATCTATCTATCTATCTATCTATCTATCTATCTATCTATCTATCTATCTAACATATATTAAATAATCATGTGTATCATTTTACGGTTTAATATAGAGTTTGGACCAATTTCAGTTATTCTTATCTTCTGGAGTGCACGAGAGAAACATTTTGAGTTAATTATTTTATGAAATTAATTCTGAAAGTTTTCCTTTGCGTTCAAAAAGGTTTCAAAAAATGGAATTATTTCGATTTTCTAATGTGTTTATACTCTCTTGATCTTTGTATTCAGTGTTGAAAAATTCTGTGATATTATTCTAATTGGGAAATTTGTCGTCTAGATTATTCGCCAGGTATGACTTGAACTGTATGCGTTCTATAAATTTTGTCCCTTGTCTGTGACGTTCAAGAAACACACTAGAGAATATTTGAATTAAATTAGAGTAAGAACCACCATTAGTTAATATTGAATGCAATTGGAATTCTCACTGTGATCTCGAGGATTGGGGATCAAAATATTATCAGTAGTAAGCTAGTGATATATGCTTAGATTGGAATGAATAATAATAATTTTGTAAACTATCATTTTCTACAAAGTAGAGAAAATCTATATCTAAACAACTCATACTTCCATCATAATGCAACTCAAAACCACTGGCGGCTCTTGCCCACGAAACAGGTGAAGTGATGTACAGTAAAAGATACGGGCACTTCACCTGTTTCGTGGGTACGAGCCGCCAGTGCTTAAAACTGGTGACGCGAAATAGATGCCAGAAGCAAAATGTCCGAAACAATGAAACGGCTGTTTAGTCGGAAGGCGGAGCTTGACTACAACAGAGGGCTGTGATTGGCCAAGCACTTACTCCCTCCCACTTCCGCTTCCAGCTATGGGAGGAGTCACACAACGCCAGTCAAAAGTTCACTAAATGGCACCCGAGCAATAATAAACAAAATGGTGATTATTGATAGCACACAGTATTGATAGCTCATTCTTCATACCTTTTGTTAGAAATTTGGTTTGGGAGTGTATTTATAAGATTGCATTATTAGTATATAACTTATTCATTTTTCATATGCTACAGTATCAATATTGTGTAATGAAAGAGATTCTAATTTGAGAAGAAAAAGTTAAGCGATAGGAATCATGTTATGAGGTATAATTTGAAATTCATAATACTTGAAATGAATTATAGCTAACATATTTTAATCAATGATTTCATAGTTTCACTTCATAGAACAAAATACGTTTTTTGAAAAACAATAATATTGTGGAAAGTATACGAGCTCCTAGCTTCGAATATTTCTTGCGAAATAACGATTTTCTATTCAATTTTCTTCCTAGATTTGTTTGTTATACCGATGTTGTATGTTGTAAGTTGCAATTATGATAATTATCATAAATTTTAAATAATTGAGTTCGACAGTTGAGTGGATTTGTTTTTAAAAGTTTTTTTTAATGGTTTTCCATTATGAGTGTTCATCAGCATTTCAATTTCAAACAATTTTATTTTTCCTTTTTATCTTGTATTTTCGAAAAAGTTTACTGATATTACCTGACACATCACATTCTCCTTATGAGAGCTTCTTGAATTTATTATTCATAACTATTTTTATGTAAATATTATAAGTTGCAGTTACATGAAAGACAGCTCATTTGACACAAGAAGGATTCTCAGCTTCCATGTAGAATGATGTATAGTTTTTTCAAGCGAAGAAGACCCTCTGGCAAGGTGATAAATTACTCAAGCTCGGTCAATATCGGTTCAAAAATAATCAATTTGATCCCAAATTGAAGGAAACAATTTTATCTAGTATGAAGACCACATTTATAACTCTTGAACAAATATTGACCGAGCTTGAGTCATTCTCCCATCTTGCCAGAGGGTCTTCTTTGTTTGGACAGACTATACAATATTATATTGTGTGTGAATTGTGTGATTTCTTATCTCAGCTTCCATATTTAAGATTTTTCGTGCTAAATCACACTATTTTGTGATCAAGAAACACGGAAAGAAAAGTAATCTCGAGTCATAAATCGTGATTCAAGTCTTATCACAAGAGACTTGTTTCTCAATACTGTCAATACAAGTTTGCGATAGATCTTGAATAATGAATGGAAATAGAAGTATCAATATAATACGACACGTGTACCTTTTCTAGGTCGAGTAGAGCTTCAGACATATCTTTTATCATCTTGAAGGAAAATAATCTTTTCTTGAGCTAATTTCGAAGCTTACAATAAAAATTCTCGGAGAGGAATTTCAATATCCGCACACAGTTATAAATTGAAAGAATCTTTCATATCGATTCTCTCAAAGTGGAATGTGAATAAATATCTTGAAAAAATACCAAAGGAATATTGTTGAGTAGGTTGAAAGGAATTCTATGTTGGCAAGAAGAATCAATAAACACTTCTATCCCTATCCTATTTCAACTTCACGTCTCACTGTTTCTTCTCCTTTTATACTAAAATAGAGCAAAATCCAATTCTAGAAATTTCTCGATCCAATCCACTATGACAATAATAGCTGAATATCTTGAAATTTTATGGGAGTAAATATTCAGAAATATTCCAATGAAACCAATAGCGATATTTTTGTCTGGTATGTGTGAATACTCTGATATGAATTGATTGATTTATAAGTTTGACGTTTTGGAGGTTATTTGTAATAGGTTTTATTGAGGTGTGAATACTTTTCCAATACAGGATTGATTTGTGACTTGTCGATAAAGTTATACTGACGTTAGAGGTTTTCTGTCATACAAAATACAGTATTATATAGGAGCAATAATTGTTCACAGCATTTTTCTCAGTATTAGTGGAAGCAGTATAGATTCATCACAATTGATGATTTAATCTACTAAATTTGTAGAATAGTTCAACATGAATGAGTTACAAAACTTACTATTATCGATAATTAATACAATACCAAATCTCATTTAATGGAAATAAGAAGAAAAATAGAATGCCTAAAAGGCGATTCTGTTTGCATTACATATTATGATGATTATGGAAGAGGTTCAGAAATTCATCAAATATTTCATTAAAATCCTGAATACAATCAGAAGGAATTTGAACAATTTTTTCAAATAGGATCTCCATATATCTTGCTATACAAATAGATAAAGGACTTCTGCAACTGCAAATATTGACCAATGTACTAAATAGCAAGCGAGATCCGTTTGAAAGTTAACTGGAATTCATATTTCAACGTAGGATAATATTTTAAACGTAGGCTAACTGAAAAATATTATTTCAACGTGAAATATAATTTTAAACGTAACTGAAAATATTAATTCAGCGTATAATATTATTTCAAACGTGACTGAAAATATTATACAGAATGGCGCAGAGAAACGGGAAATTTTGAAATAACCATAATATATCAACGAAAATTTTACAAAGCATTTTTAATGCTAAAAATATGTTTGTCAAGAAGGGAATTTTTAGAAAATCACTTGAAAAAACCACACCTGTTGAGTGTTATCCATTGCACCTCATTCATTCAATTGATTTTGGAGACTAATAAGTAACATTTCCAAGCGGCTCGAGCTGCCCGGCTCTAAATTCGCTGCTCGAGCTATAGTCTGTCCATCCAAGCAAAGAAGACCCTCTGGCAAGATGAGAAAATGACTCTAGCTCGGTCAATATTGATTGAAAAATAAAAATTATGGTTTCAAATTGTAGATCAGAATGTTTCCTACAATTTGAGACCAAATTTATATTGTTTTAAAGCAAAATTGACCGAGCTGGAGTCATTTCATCATCGTCTCAGAGGGTCTTCTTTGCTTGGCCAGACTATACCATAAAATGGTATTTCAGAAATTTCACCGTTTCTCTGCGCCACGCTGTATCAATTTTTCAACGGAGTAAAAAATGTAACAACATACCTGACCAACTCGATTCAAATTGATTATAAGCTAGGCATTATAGGAAAGTACTCTCTGTAATATTATAGAGTGACTTTGATGATAATAGTCTGTCCAAGCAAAGAAGACATTCTGGCAAGATGGGAAAATGACTGCAGCTCGGTCAATATTGGTTCAAAAATCATTTATTCGGTCTCAAATTGTAGGAAACATTTTGGTCTATAATTTGAGACCAAATTTATAGTTCTTGAGCCAATATTGACCGAGCTGAAGTCATTTCCCCATCTTGCCAGAATGTCGTCTTTGCTTGGACAGACTATACTACCAATAAAATACCGTAATTGTATTAATCAATCGGATTCAATCCACAGTACTTGAAGATTTTGATTTATAATGAGCTTTGTCAACTCGAATGACATATGAGGAGCATTGATTTCGTTAAAAAAATATGTATTAATTTCAAAATTATTGCCAAGAATTTAACATTGAAAACCATTCATCTCCCGTGTTACCCTGTAGGAACATAAGCTTCTTACATAAGTTCTCTACCTACTGAGATTTTGAGTAATTTCTCGATTATTGTATGTAATGATTACAATCATTCCAACTTAATCCACGATGATTCCAATTGATTTCATTCATATGAGATTGGAAAGTCGTCGTTTTCCCATTCCCTGGCAACGAGAATAATATTATAGTCTGTCCAAGCAAAGAAGACATTCTGGCAATAATGGCTTCAACTCGGTCAATATTGGCTTAAGAACTATAAATTGGGTCTCAAATTATAGACCAAAATGTTTCCTACAATTTGAGACCAAATAAATAATTTTTGTGCCAATATTGACCGAGCTGGAGTCATTCTCACATCTTGCCAGAATGTCTTCTTTGCTTGGATCGACTATAACAGCTTTGCTTGGATATACAATAACAGTGTTTTATTGACAAATTTTCTTCCGCCCAGCAAAAATGTATGCATAAACAAGGAAACGAGAGTGGAAATATTTTCGAGTTTTTCCAGACGTGAGCGTAGGAAACGTGAAGCGTCACGTTTTGCAAGCGTGAAAAATAGTCACGCGACAACTGAAAAGAACTGTGATGGGAATCTGGCGGTGACGTATGATTCAACCACTTCACAAAAGATCTACAAAAACTTCCATTTTTACCCCCGCTTCACGCTTCTTTTTACTGCTGTTCTGCTCATTTTATTCCTCTCTTCTGATACGTTCTAGTTATTTCCTCTTTTTCTGCTTCTTTTCCTTCCTATTTCTTCTATTTTATGCTTATTTTCTCCTTCTGCTTTCTTCGTTTTCTATTCCACCATTTTCTAACTCTTCTGCACCTCTTCCACCACCATGTTCCTGATTTTCCCTCAATTCTGCTTCTTCCTGCTTGAATCTGAATCACTGGCGGCTCGCACCCACGAAATAGGTGAAGTGCTTGTATCTTTTACTGTACAGCACTTCACCTTTCTCGTGGACACGAGCCGCCAGTGACTGAATCCTGAAATCATCACATCATCAGTGCTTTCCCCCTCATTTAATGTCCAATGAAACTGAACTTTTTTTCACAATTTCACAAATTACTAGAATCGGGTTGAAAACAATATAAAATGATCCCATATTACAAATTCTACTACTAGGTTTCCTTAAACTTATCACCAACTCTCTACCAATATTCTATACAGATAAGAAAACAATTTCCAATCTCATTTGGGAGATGCAAACAGCACTGGTTCCTTGTAGGGTTGTTATTGATTATCAGAACTTCAATATTGAATATTTGAATTGCAAAATTATTGATTCCAATATGTTATTTTGGAGTAAATTCGTGATGAAATGCTATTATTTTATTAAGCTCCATAGATCAAAAATCAAATTTGTCAAAAATCAATTGTCATTATTGAACACTTAACTGTTAAATTAGTAGTTTTAGTCAATCGAGTTATATTTAGGTTTGATCATAAATATTTGTAATATAGTTGTATATTCCAATATAAATATTAATATATTATAAATAGATATATATAGAATATATATTCTATTCATAATAACCTCCTATTTATAACCCCAGCACCCATATTTTCGGGAAGCATAAACATTGATATGTGAGTAATCTATCATCATCAATTTGCTGAAATTGAATATTCATCTCTCTCATTGCTTTTCAAATGTAATGTGATAAAATCGTGTTAGTATGAAATAGAATCTAATCGCAGACAATCTGCAGTAATAGAAGTAATAATCTTCAAGCTTTTAACATCCAACAATGTTAGCTGAAAATAATTTCAATGATACATTCAGGTAAGATGGTTACTGTAATATCATCTACAATACTTTACAATTTCAATTTTTTACAGTATCTGAAAAATTCAAACCAATCTAGCTAAACTACAGTAGGTACTAAGCACTGAAAAATTTTGAAAAGATTGATTAAAACAGGATGAAACCGCACCCTTGTAGGCTATAACAATCAACCACAAAGTAATTATAGTCTGACCAAGTAAAGAAGAGCCTCTGGCAAGATACGAAAATGACTGCAGCTCCATCAATATTGGTTCAAAAATTATTGATTTGGTCTCAAATTTTAGATCAGCATGTTTCCTACAATTAAGACAAACTCAATAATTTTTGAACCAATATTGACCGAGCTGGAGTCATTTTCCCATCTTGTCAGAGGCTCTTCTTTGCTTGGTCAGACTATATCAACCCTCACTCTGACCCATGACATTCAAATTCCACATCATAAATTATTCCCAAGGGAGAACTCCCCTC
>CM029554.1:3142500-3425000 GCA_017141385.1 Sogatella furcifera
GTATGACGTCAAAGTGTTTTTTGAGGTTATGTTGTCTATATTTAAGAATTTCAAGATGGCGGCTGAATACATACCATTCATACGATGTATTACTGTGGATGGTGTGTATGTTCTATAGATTTTCCAACTACCCTCCACCCTCCAGGCACTACCAGTGCGGCCTCAGCCTTAGGGTAGGTGGTAGTGGACGGCAAACTGCCGAACGGCAAAATCAATGTATTATTTATCAATCTCTTGGAGCAGATATAGAGCCTCTATATATTAACAGAATTTCACGTTCTTTATTTCATTAGAAAGAGAATTAAATTCTCCAAGGGCGTGACTTTTTACTTTTTCGATTTTTAATTTATTTCAATAATTAGAGTTTGATACTTTCATAGTTATTAACTATACGATAATTATTGAAATAAACTAAAAATAAAAGTAAAAAGTCACGCCCCTGGAGAATTCAATTCTCTTTCCAATGACATAAAGAACGTGAAATTCTGTTCATAAATAACGGAGCTATCTGCTCCAAGAGATTGATAAAAATAACATTGTTCTTACGGGACGTAATTCTGCCGTTCGACAGTTTGCCGACTACTACTGCCCACTCTTAACTTTGAAATAACGTTGACTTCAATGAATCTTATTCTTTTCCCAAAATCATCAATGATTGGAAATTGTGATCAGGTTTGGAATAATTGGTAATTCCTCTTCAAGATTGTGATAAGATAGTATGTCAACGTCTCACTCTTATATTGTTATCAATCTTATACAGGGTGTTTCAGGAGGAATATGCAATACTTCTCAGGCTGATTCCTTACACCAAGTAGACAAAAAAGTTCCATGGGACCAACCCCCTAAAACGCTTTGCTACTGAGATAACAATGGCGGGAAATTGATATTTTTCAAAATATATTAATTTTTCTAATTTTTTAGAGGCTTTGGTGAGGTTTCAAAATGAGAAATTTCCATGTAAAATCAGCTGAGGAATTCAATGAAACCAGTTTCAAGTTTGTAACTTTCACGGTTATAAAGATAATTGCAAAAAATATGCTAGGAAACGCCATTTTTCAACAATAAGGGTCCATGAAATTGTGTTTTTTATCAATGGAAGTTAAAGAGAGTCGAATTCTAAAGAAAAAGTCAAATGGCGGCGATTGTGTAAATCTTACCCAAATCTCAGAAATGGCGATCAAAAATCGCAAAATTGACAAAACAGCACAAGTGATGAATTTGTGTTTAGTAGCAATTTTGCGATTTTTTTGATCTCACAATCGTTTTTTATTGAATCCGACTCTTCAACTTCCATTAGTAAAAATACAAATTTATTATTCATATCCGGTTATAACCCTTATTGTTGAAATTGCTTTTCATATTTCCAATTCATTCAATAACCGTTGAAGTTACAGACTTCACACCGTTTCATTGAACTCCTCAGCTTATTTTACGTAGGAATTGATTATTTTAGAACCTCACTACAGCCTAAGAAATTAGAAAAATTAATATTTTTTAAAATCTCAATTTTCCGTCATTGTTATCTCGGTAACAAAGCGTTTTTGGGTTGGTCCCATGTAACGTTTTTGTCCGGTGTAAGGAATCAGCCTGAAGTATTGCACATTCCTCCTGAAACACTCTGTATATCGTATCTCATATCTATCAGGTTTCTACACCTGATGAATAACAAGAAACCTGTAGATAGAGT
This sequence comes from Sogatella furcifera, assembly GCA_017141385.1. Taxonomy (NCBI): domain Eukaryota; kingdom Metazoa; phylum Arthropoda; class Insecta; order Hemiptera; family Delphacidae; genus Sogatella; species Sogatella furcifera. The sequence goes on from CM029554.1 coordinate 3,144,188, forward strand.
AGGCTACACTGAACGATATAAGCCTGATGATGATCACACCGCCGGGAAATGTTGGGAAGCGGTAATCATTTGGAATCATGTAGATAATTGAGCCGCTCAAAATAACAGGAAACAAGAGTGGATTGAGGCAAAAATAGAACAAGAACCGAACTCAATCGAGTTGCTGGGATCTCCGGGGAGTACTCATGTGTAGTCAGTCCAAGCGAAGAAGACTTTCTGGGAACATGGGAAAATCACTCCAGCTCGGTCAATGATGGTTCAAAAATCGTGAATTTGGTCTCAAATTTAGATCAAAATGTTTTCTACAATTTGAGACCAAATTCATGATTTTTGAACCAATATTGATCGAGATGGAGTCATTTTCCCATCTTGCCAGTATGTCTTCTGTGCTTGCACAGACTATACCAATCATCGTGTTTGTTGAACTCTCCAGGGGGGTGTGTTGAGGTTGGGGGGGAGTGGTTAAGGGGTTGGGGTGTTTGGATCACAGGATTCCAATATTGGCGGGGAGGGGGGGTTGGTAACTGTTCTGTGATCTTTCCTTTCTCCCCCCTCCCCACTATTCAAGGTTATCAGGGCACTTGCAAGCACACGTGTGCATTTCTTCTCGATACTTTATTAGAAAATCTCTTTTTTCAACTTCTTACAATCATTTGCCTCTTTTATCTCTTCATCTTCGTATTTTTCTCCTGCTACTTCTAGTTTTACTTCTTCTGTGTGCTTATTTTACTCCTTATTTTATTTCATATCACCTCATTATTCTTTCAACTTTCCTGTATTTTATTCTTTATCCGCCACCTCCTTCTCCAACTTTCCCCTCCTTATTTTTCTTTATCTCCTACTTCATTTTCAAATCTTTCTCTACTTATTTCTCCTCTTTTCCGTTACTCATTTTCCTTTTATTCTTATATTCTCTCATCTTCTTCCTATTCTCCCTCTATTCTTCCAAATACCCTTTTACTTTATTTCTTCCTTTCCTTAATTTGCTACTTCTAGCTCCTATCTCTCTTCGTCTTCTCCTTCATTCTTTTCCACGTTCCTTCCCGCTTCGTCTTGTTCTCCATCCTACTTTAAGCTCTTTTTTCTCTTTATCGCCCTCTTCATCTTCTTCTTCCTCACTTCCTTCCACTTCTACCACTACTTCTTCTTCTTCTTCTTCTTCTTCTTCTTCTTCTTCTTCTTCTTCTTCTTCTTCTTCTTCTTCTTCTTCTTCTTCTTCTTCTTCTTCTTCTTTTCTTCTTCCTCTTATTTTCAAGCTTCTTCTTCTTCTTCTAAGTCTCCTTTCTTCTTCTTCTTCTTCTTCTTCTTCTCTCTTCTTCTTCTTCTTCTTCTTCTTTTCTTCTTTTCTCTTCTTCCTTCTTCTTCATTCCTCTTATTCTTCAGCTCTTTTTCCTCCTTCATATCCTAATTCTTTTTTTCTTTGCCTTCTTCTCATCTCCTTCTTCTTCAACTTGATTTCATTCTCCTTCTTCACATTCTTCTCTTCTTTCTCAGCTCTAGCCATCCTCGCCTGGTTCACTCCCGCTGGGACTACAGTTATAGTCTGTCCAAGCAGAGAAGATCCTCTGACAAGATGCGAAAATGACTCCAGCTTGATCAATATTTGTTCAAGATTTATAAATGTAGTCTTAATCGTAGATCAAATTGTTTCCTACAATTTGAGATCGAATTGATAATTCTTGAACCTATATTGACCAGACTTGAGTCATTTTCCCATCTTGCCAGAGGGTCTCCTTTGCTTGGACAGACTATATGAAGGTCCAGCCAAGATAATCGAAGTGAGACGAAGGGCCAACACGGATAAAGTACACAGAGTATCAAACAAATCGATTTCTTCGGAGTCCTGGGAGATTGGAGGAGATGAGAAAAACCAGGGAAATTCTGGCAAAATGTAGAAGCGGTTGAAATAGCGAATACAGAAGAATAAGTTCCACAAGATTGTGGGATAGAACTCATATTCATGGGGGATAGGTTATATATTTTTATCTATAAATATTCTATTTTGTTTTTATTTCTCTATTTTCATTCCTTTTTCTTTGGAAGAGCGGATACGAGAGGACTTAAATAGGAAAGACTTTTGCTAATTCAGCAGGAAAGTAATTTAAATTTCGAATTTTTTTAACAAGATGATAAGAAATTAATCAACCATCCTGCATTGATTTACTTCAGAATCGTATAATTTTTTGATAAATGAATGAAGTATAAAATGAATCGCATGGATATAGGCCTACGAGTACTTATATCTCCACTAGATCATTGTTAAATTATGCCCGAGTCTACATAAAATCCCAACCCCAATCTGTTTCTGAAGGTGGAGCTCACATGAGCTCATAGGCTTGTGCGTGGGTAATTCGATGACTAACTATACTCTGGCCAAGCAAAGAAGAGCCTCGGGCAAGATGAGAAAATGACTCCAGCTCGGTCAATATTGGTTCAAAAATTATTGATTTGGTCTCAATTTTAGGAAACATTTTGATCTACAATTTGAGACCAAATCAATAATTTTTGAACAAGTATTGACCGAGCTAGAGTCATTTCCTCATCTTGCCAGAGGCTCTACTTTGCTTGGCCAGACTACTAATTAGTCTACTACTAACCAATGTTAGACCACTACTTGTTAGGTAGTCTGGACCGACGGCTTATCGTCTCCTCCGAAATACGGGGGTGTCGTATTTATTTAATCTGTGCTCTGGTTGAACAACTGTTTCGCAGTTAAGATTCGAACCGGTTCTACCTAGTTATCAGACCGGCGCGTTATCACTTCCTCAAACGAGCTACCGATTGAAACTATAACCTGCATGGTTCTCCATATTCTCTTTCATCTGAGAAAAGTCAATTTATATAATTATGACGAAGATGAAAAACTTTTGGGTCACCCCCTTTTGAGTCATACGCTAAATATCCATCTTCAATTTATTCGTTGATTTTGGAGTTGCAAAGAGAAATCTCATTCAAAACACGTTTCCTCAGTAGCTCAGTAGAAAGAAATTATGACTAACTAGCCGGCAGGCTCGCTTCGTTCGCTTTCACCGCTCCGCTCGCCTTCACCGCTCCGCCCCTGAACCCCGACAGTGTAGGCAGTGAAAGTGGAGGGAGGAGGGAGAAGAAGGAGAAGAAGAGAAGAAGAAGAAGAAGAAGAGAAAAGAAGAAGAAGAAGAAGAAAAGAGGAAAAGAAGAAGAAGAGATAAGATGTTGAGGGAAAAGAGAAGGAAAAGAGGAAGAAGAAGAAGAGAGAGGAAGAGAGAAGAGAAGAAGAAGAAGAAAAAGAAAAGAAGAAGAAGAAGAAGAAGAAGAAGAAGAAGAAGAAAGAAGAAGAAGGAGGAAGAAAGAAGAAAAGAGAGAAGAAGAAGAAGAAGAAGAAGAGAAGAAAGAAGAAGAAGAAAAGAAGAAGAAAAGAAGAAGAAGAAGAAGAAGAAGAAGAAGAAGAAGAAGAAGAAGAAGAAGAAGAAGAAAGAAGAAAAGAAGAAGAAGAGAAGAAGATGTTGAGGAAAAGAAGAAAGAAAAGAAAGAAGAAGAAGAAGAAGAAGAAGAAGAAGAAGAAGAGAAGAAGAAGAAGAAGAAGAAGAAGAAGAAGAAGAAGAAGAAGAAGAAAAGAAGAAGAGAAGAAGAAGAAGAAGAAAAAGAAGGAAGAAGAAGAAGAAGAAGAAGAAGAAGAAGAAGAGAGAAAAAGAAGAAGAAGAAGAGAAGAAGGAAGAAGAAGAAGAAGAAGAAGAAGAAGAAGAAGAAGAAGAAGAAGAAGAAGAAAGAAGAAAAGAAAAAGAAGAAGAAGGAGGAGCAAAGAAGAAGAAGAAGAAAAGAAGAAGAGAAAAACGTTGTTGGGGAAAAAGGAGAATAAGAATTATAAGGGGGAGAGGAAGAAGAACCCTCACCCCTTGAGGGGATAACTCCCCTTTCATGTTATTCACTGCTTCAAAGACAACACTAATGTACTCTCAATTAGTCTGTGCTGGAACACTACCGGCCTATTATTCAATCTAATCTCATTCTGTCTCTCTCTAACTGCAAGGATATCTCTATACAGTTATCTCCCTCGCTCTTCAATTGTTTGCTAAATCGACTTCAGTGAGAAAAATCAAGAGAAAAAAAGATAAGAGATTCCTCGATTCAAGCTAGGTACCCATTTGTTAATCTACTTTTTCCATTGCTGAAACATTCTGTCAAAAAGTACCACACTAGAAAGTTTAATGAATCAACTATTGTCAATTATACTTAATAATGAAATTGATTATCTTTAAATAGAACTGGTTAACAACTAGACCCAATCTGAACCTTTTCTACGTATTTCATCATATTCTGCTGATTGGTTCTCAAAAAATCTAAGAGAACATCGAAAAACGATAGAGAAATTCAAATATTGGGTGAATCCTAGGGAATTTCCAAAAATCCGTTCCTAGTGCACATCTAGAGCTCTTTCAGTAGTTGTGAAGGTGATATTGTGATAGTTATCCATAATAAATGAAAAGACAAGATGTTGTCAAACCACTGATTTATTAGAAAATTGATATACCGGTTTTGGTTGTTACATCATTATCAATCTCTGTTAAAGTAACACACATCTAGAGGTCCAACTAAACATGGCTGCCAAATTTGAACGCATTCGGTTTGGTAGATTTTTAGTTCTGCTGATAAGTGAATGAGTGACATTTTGCTTAAATAATTATAGCCTATATAGATTTATAATAATACAGCTATTAATAATAATGATTGAATAAGCTATTGAATTAAATGATAATAATATGCATCTAGATGAATCCTGAATATTATAATCCTAATCTATTATCACCTATATGAGCTTATATATCCGTAATAAATAAATATAATAGAATCATTTATGTAGTAGGCCTAGAAATAGTAAACATCTCCCACTATCAATTCTCTATTTTCAATATTATACTGAATAACACTATTAATCGTTTTATACTTTAGTCTGCCCAAGCAAAGAAGACATTCTGGCAAGATGGGGATATTACTTCAGCTCGGTTGATATTGATTCAAAATATATCCTTATGGCTTTAAATGGTGGGGAGACCCTTACGGGTAGTTCCAACTCACCAATGTGTACTGGTCACCCATCCAAGAGCAGTTCACAGTGTTCGTGACTCAACATCACGTTCACCGATAGATCACCCTCACCGAGAGAACAATTGCCAGTATAAAATATATTAATTTGGTCTCAAAGTGTAGAAACACTCTGCTCTACGATTTGAGATTAGATTGATAATTTTTGAACCAATAGTGATCGAGCTGAAGTAATTTCTCCTCTCCATCTTGCCAGAATGTCTTCTTTGCTCGACCAAACTATAAATCAATATATCCCATCGTTATCACTCTGTTATTCACTTTCCAATACGGCTCTAGCACGATTCATATTCAAATTCAATTTATTTATCCTTTTTACAGCATAGTACATTTAACAGAGCAAAAATAAAAACAAAGTCTTAAAACTAACAAAATAACTTAAAATACACAATAAACGATCACTCTATACATTAAATAGAATGTTTTTGAAACCTCAATAAATTTGATAAATTTGGAATAATTCATTTCAGAAAATAATTGGAGCTCGTTTTCGAATTTCCTTGTTCAGAAAAGACAATCAGATCGAGTCGGTCAAAATTGATTGGCATTTTGATCAATGAAACATGCATACTTGTTTTTTTTGACATGCATTCCTTAATTTTCTCCCAGTTTTCGTTCACATGCATTTTCGTTTCTATCAATACTGAAGTTTCCAATTAGCTTTCAATTGTATTGCGAGCTTCCATTGTTATTTTCGTACATGAATGACTTCGAAACTCTAAATTTTCAACAACAATAATCTAAATATAGGCTACAACAGATAAATGAAACACTGTACCATGGATTCCAACTTATTCCCAGGTTAGGTTATTCGCAACAGAAAAAAACTATTTCAAATTCAATTACGGAGAAACGATATGGAAACAATACTTTTCCCGCCAAGTTTGAATAAAATTCGCAAACGGCTGAACGGGAACAATATTTTTCCCGCTAAGTTTGAATAAAATTTGCAAACGGCATACATGTTAGTTAAAATTCCGTGACCTGGTACTACTAATTCCATGCTATTTTTTGATATGAAGCTGGCTATTTTTGTATTTTAAATTCTACCTACAGCAACAAGTACAGAGTTTATATTGGAAGTCAACAAAGGTCAAAGAGCATTTATTGAAAAACATTGTGTTTGTTCTGTATTTGACAAGAATGGGACTATCCCGCTACAGTATTACTCCGTGATTTTATTTATCAAAATTTTTCATTTATTAGAATAATTATTTATTAATTCTTAATGAATTAATTATTATTGTATTCAGCGTATGCTTCCATTTGTGGGGAGACCCAAATGGTTGTTCCACTTCGCAATATTATAACATCATTTTTCACAAATGAAAACATGGAAATCCATGTGGATTATAGTCCATTAAAAATAGTCATTTTTAGACAAATAATTTACTTTATGTAAATTTTGAATAATCTCAATTTATGTTAATTACTTAGATTAAACTCTCTATTATAACAATTTGTGTAATAATCATCAATCAAACAGTCATCAATTTTGCAAAATGGCGGATAGAAGTGAGAGAGTAACTAGGCATGCGCAGAACTTGGAATTCCAGAGTAAAATCACTTCAGCCAACCTACCGTTTTTACACTAATCGTAATCATATTGATTTCACAAATGAAAATATTTTTTATTCATTTGTTTATTTAATTATTGACATATGATAGCACAAATCATAACATAATTATGAACTGGGACAGGAAAAATAGTCTGGGCCTGTACTATTTCTTCCTAAATTTGTTTATGTTGGAAAAATTTTTATTTCGACTACTGGCAGCAGTGGATGGCAGCCATGTTGCCAAAGGCTCTTCTGTTCTTGACACAACTATACATTAAGTTCAAGATACGAACAAGATCGACTAATGTTTTGGCGTTAGCTTTATCTATGGTCTTTTCATAGCAATGAAAAATAGAAATAATTTCAAATTGGATGATGTTACTGTTATGTATTAATATATGTCTATCTATACAGGGTGTTTCAGAAGAAATGTGCAATACTTCTCAGGCTGATTCCTTACACCAAGTAGACAAAAAAGTTCCATGGGACCAACCCCCAAAAACGCTTTGTTACTGAGATAACAATGGCGGAAAATTGAGATTTTTAAAAATATATTAAATTCTCCAATTTTGTAGAGGTTTTATTGAGGTTCCAAAATGATCAATTCCTATGTAGAATTAGCTGCGGAATTCAATGAAACCAGTTCCAAGCTTGTAGCTTTAACGGTTATTGAAATAATTGGAGAAATATGCTACAAAACGCCATTTTTCCAACAATAAGGGTTATAACTGGATAAGGAATCATAAAATTGTATTTTTTATTGATGGAACTTGAAGAAAGTCGGATTCTAAAGAAAAAGTTGAGTGGCGGCGATTGTGTAAATCTTACCCAAATCTCAGAAATCGCGATTAAAAATCGCAAAACTGACAAAACATAGCACGAGTGATGAATTTGTGTTTAGTAGTGATTTTGCGATTTTTAATCACGATTACTGAGATTTGGGTAAGATTTACACAACCGCCGCCATCTAACTTTTTCTTTAGAATCCGGCTCTCTTTAACTTCCATCAATAAAAAATTCAATTTTATGATTCCTCATCCAGTTATAACCCTTATTGTTGAAAATTGCGTTTTTTAAGCATATTTCTTCAATTATTAGGAATTGATTATTCTACAACCTCAGTAAAGCCTCTAAAAAATTAGAAAAATTAACATATTTTGAAAAATCTCAATTTTTCGTCATTGTTATCTTGGTAACAAAGCGTTTTAGGGGGTTGGTCCAGAATACAGAGAGGACATGCGAGTCCTAACTTTGCCTTACTATGATAAATAATAAATTTGAAAAACAATAAATAAATAAATTGCTCTGAGAGTCTCTGTTATATAACATTTTGTTTGAGTTGCTGATGTCTCTAAATATTATTCTGAATGCATCGTATTGAAAGAGGTCTCACAAATTGCATACAATAGATCACACTGCATAATACTACATATTTCTAAATCCATTCATTCCAGGAAATAACATATCGGAAATGTAATGTCTTGGAAAATATATCTTTTCAAGAAGTTGAAGGTCATCCCATGAATATCAACAGCTATCTTAGATATTCTTCAATAAGCGTTTAACATTTTATAGTCTGGTCGAGCAAAGAAGACATTCTGGCAAGATGGGGAAACGACTTCTGCTTCGTCAATATAGGTTTTAAAAATTATTGATTTTGTCTCGAATTGTAGAGAAGAATGTTATCTTCAATTTGAGACCAAATTCGTGATTCTTAAACCAATATTGACCAAGCTGGAGTCATTTTTCCATCTTGCCAGGATGTCTTCTTTGACTACAAGCAGCTTGCTTCACGCCTCATCACTTAGCAATGCAATTTTTCAAAAGCGAATATGAAATCGCTTGGAGCCAGTCTGATATAGTATGTGCAAGCAAAGAAGACATTCTGGCAAGATGGGGAAATGACTGTAGCTCGGTCAATATTTGTTCAAAAGTTGTCAATTTGGTTTCAAGTTGTGGAAAACATTCTGCTCTAAAATTTGAGATAGAATTAACAATTTTTGTACTAATATTCATCGAGCTGGAGTCATTTTTCCAACTTGCCAGAATGTCTTCTTCGCTTGGAGTCTGATATTGCCGTCAGAAATCGTTCTGGAAATAGCTTACTATTTCTGGATTTCTGTTTTTTTTACTCTTTCTTCCTGTCTCCGTCATTTTTCTCCTTCAACTTCTTCTAAATTCGAAGTTTGTCTTCATACTTCTGGATTTCGCGTCTTTCTTACTTTATCATCCTTCTCCTTCATATCCTCATCCTCCTCCACCTCCTTCCTTCCTCTTCTTCTTCTACTTCCTCTTCCTCGTCCTCTTCTCCTTCTTCTTGTATTCACTCCTAGGCCTTACATCTTCTTCTTTCCTTTTTTCTTCTTCTTCTTTTTTGTCTTCTTCTTCTTCCTCGTCCTCTTCTTCTTCTTCTTCTTCTTCTTCTTCTTCTTCTTATTTCTTATTCTTCTTCTTCCTCCTTCTTTTTTCTCCTCCTCCTCCTCTCCCTCCTCCTCTTCTCTCTTCTTCTTTTTCTCCTCCTCCTCCTCCTCCTTCTTCATCTTTTTCTTCTTCTTCTCCATTCCAATTTTCTATTTCTTCTTCTACTTCTTCTTTTCCTTCATCTCATCTACCTCTTCCTCCTCCTTCTCCTTCTCCTCGTCCTCTTCTTCCTCTCCCTACTCCTTCTTCTCTTCTTATTTTTCTTCTTCTTCTTCTTCTTCTTCTTCTTCTTCTCCTTCTTCTTGCTCTTCTCCTTGTCCTTCTTGTTCTATCTCTTCTTGTTTTTTTTGTTCTTCTTTTTCCTCTTTTTTCTTTTCTTCTTATTCTTCCTCGTCCTCCTCCACTTTCTTCTTTTTCTTCCTCCTCTTTTTCTTTCTCCTTCTCTTCCTTTTCCTCCCCCTATTCTTCTTCTTCTTCTTCTTCTCCTTCTCCTTCTCCTCGTCCTCTCCTTCCTCTTCCTCCTCCTTCTTCTCTTCTTATTTTTCTTCTTCTTCTTCTTCTTCTTCTTCTCTTTCTTCTTCTTAGTATTTCAGTTCTTCTTCACTTTCCCTCACCATCAATTTCCTCTATAGATCAACTTCCTTTGAACTTTTGCATCAGACTTTTCACTCTTTATATCATTTCCTCCTTTTGCACTCTCATTCTACTCTCTTTTCATCGCTTTACTCCTTTCAATTCTCTTTTTGAAGTATTTTTACTTTCTCTTCTCAACGTTTTGCTGCTTTAAACTGCCGTTAAACTTGTTATAGCATGTGTGATAGGGACGAGTCTGCTTCTAAGCCCAATAAAGTGGGTTTTATTTGATAGCTGCACTTATAAGAGTCAAGTGAGATGAGCTATAACACAATTCATAAATTGGATGTGTGTTCATACTTATAGGCTACCTTCTTCTTTCTTCTCACCCTTCTTGTTTTCTTCTTCTTCTTCTTCTTCTTCTTCTTCTTCTTCTTCTTCCTATCCTTCTTCTTCTTCTTCTTCTTCTTCTTCTTCTTCTTTTCTTTTCTATTCTTTCTTTTCTTTTCTTTTTCTTTTTCTTTTCTTTTCTTTTTCTTTTCTTTTCTTTTTTTCTTTTTCTTTTTCTTTTTCTTTTTCTTTTCTTTTCCTTTTCTTTTTCTTTTTCTTTTTCTTTTTCTTTTTCTTTTTCTTTTCTTTTCTTTCTTTTTCTTTTTCTTTTCTTTTCTTTTTCTTTTCTTTTCTTTTCTTTTTCTTTTCTTTTCTTTTTCTTTTTCTTTTTCTTTTTCTTTTCTTTTCTTTTTCTTTTTCTTTTCTTTTCTTTTCTTTTCTTTTCTTTTTCTTTTTCTTTTTCTTTTCTTTTTCTTTTTCTTTTTCTTTTTCTTTTTCTTTTTCTTTTCTTTTCTTTTTCTTTTTCTTTCTTTCTTTTTCTTTTTCTTTTCTTTTTCTTTTTCTTTTTCTTTTTCTTTTTCTTTCTTTTTCTTTTTCTTTTTCTTTTCTTTTTCTTTTCTTTTTCTTTTTCTTTTTCTTTTTCTTTTCCTTTTTCTTTTTCTTTTTCTTTTTCTTTTCTTTTCTTCTTCTTTTTCTTTTTCTTTCTTCTTTCTTCTTCTTCTTTTCTTTTTCTTTTTCTTTCTTCTTTCTCTTTCTTTTTCTTTCCTTTTTCTTTCTTTTCTTTTTCTTTTTCTTTTTCTTTTTCTTTTTCTTTCCTTTTTCTTTTCTTTTCTTTTTCTTTTTCTTTTTCTTTTCTTTTCTTTTTCTTTTTCTTTCTTTTTCTTTTTCTTTTTCTTTTTCTTTTTCTTTTTCTTTTTCTTTTTCTTTTTCTTTTTTCTTTTTCTTTTTCTTTTTCTTCTTTCTTCTTTTCTTTTTCTTTTTCTTCTTCTTCTTCTTCTTCTTCTTTTCCTTTTTCTTTTTCTTTCTCTTTTTCTTTTTCTCCTCTCCTGTTTTTGTTCTTGTTCCTTCAATTTTCCCCTCTTTTTTCTTTTATTCTTCTTTCTCTCATTTCTCTTACCTCCATCTATCCTGTTTCATGATTATTCACCTTCTGCTGTATAGCGGAGTGAATATGGAACTGGCAACCAGCTGGTAGGTCCAGGCCCTTCATGGGCTTCTGAACCATTGACAAATTAATAAAATCTGAAATGTATGTCAATATTAACATTGAAACTCATAATTCAAGATATTTCCAAATTCATCAATTGTAATTGAGAATTAAAACTAATTACAAAATTATCTAGTTTGGAATACTCAAATCGAATCACAACTAAAGAACTCAAGTGGAAAAATTCCTTTTCGTAAATTTTGTGCCGGAAGACACAGAGCACAACACAACACTGGCGGCTCGTGCGTACTTTACAGGTGAAGTGCTGTACAGTAAAAGACAGCACTTCACCTCTTTCGTGTGTACGAGCCGCCAGTGCAGCACAAAAGAATCGAACAGTAGAAGACCCAAGCTATAAATGCAAAGTAAATGAAACACTATAGAGAGAAAAGTCTGCCAAGCAAAATAGCAGCCATGTGTGGAAGGCTGAATTGAAAGGAAAGGTGATGTAGTAAAATTCCTCCGTGTTTTTGTAGGAAGCAGTAAAAAGAGTGATTGAGAACAAGAGAGAGTTGGAGAGTGAGTGTGAGAGAGGGAGGAGAGAATAAGAGAAAGAAAGAGAGAGGAGAGAGAGAAAGAGAGCGAATGAGAGAGGAGAGAGGGACAGTTACGGTTGTACAGTGGAGCGACGAAAGATGTATTCCTAAAGTTTTTTTATTTTTGTAGTTCAGGAAAAACATCGGGTCACCAGGACTTTTCTCTTGTTGTTTCACCTTCTTCTTTTTCTGGGAATGTGTTAATTCAATTTTCATCAATTTTTCTTCTTCTTTTCTTTTTTCTTTTTCTTTTTCTTTCTCTTTTTATTTTTCTTCTTTTTTTTCTTTTTCTTTTTCTTTCTCTTTTTCTTTTTCTTTTTTTTTCTCTTCTTCTTCTTCTTTTTCTTCTACTGCTCTTTTTTCTTCTTTCATACTTATCTTCTTTCTCCCTCTACTTTGTCACTTCATTCCTCATAATATTTTGCTCCCACTTATCCCCTCTCCCATCAATAAATTAATTTTTCACAATGTTTTTCTTCTTCTCCTTAGTCACTTTTCCCACCATTCTCTTCTTTTGTTTCTGTTTTCCTGCAGCTTCATCCACCTCTTTCTAAACCTTGTTCTTCTTCCTCGTTAGTCTTCACGGTTTATCCAAGTTCATTGAATATTCATCACAGTTCTCCTTCTTCTTCTTCTCCTTCTTCTTCATCTTCATCTTCTTCTTCTTCATCTCCTTTTCTTCTTTTTCTTCTTCTTCTTCTTCTTCTTCTTCTCCTTCTTCTTCTACTTCTTCTCCACCTCCCACTTCTTCTTCTTCTTCTTCTTCTCCTTCTCCTTTGTCTTCTTCTACTCGTTCTTTTGCAATTTCTTCTCCTTCTTTTTCAATTTCTTCTTCTTCGTATCCTTCTTCCTCTTCTCCTTCTTCTTATTCCTTATCTTCTCCTTATTCTTTTTCTTCTTCTTCTCCACCTTCTTCTTCCTCTTCTTCTCCCCAATTCTCTTTCTCCTATCTCTGCTTTCATCGTTTATATCATCATGGCGTTGTTGCCTCTTCCCATCATTACTGTATTCTCCATCTCTTCTTCTTCTTCTTCTTCTTCTTCTTCTTCATCTTCTTCTTCTTCTTCTTCTTCTTCCTCTTCTTCTTCTTCTTCTTCTTCTTCTTCTTCCTCTTCTTCTTCATCTCCTTTATTCATTTTTCGCCTTCTTCTCTTCAAACTCTAATTCCAATCCTACGTTTTCTACACGTCTTGCTCTGCATTGTTTCTTCTTGCAAGTACAAAAAAAAACATCCAGGGAAAACTCTTCTCTTAAAGCGTTACTACTGTTTTTGTTGACACTGTAGGTTTCGGTGCATGTGCGTGCGTGTGTTGAGATTTGAATGGGACTCAGAATAGTAGTGGTAAGTATTGTCTGTCCAAACTGGGTCTGTCCATTGTGTGGGTTAAGTGGAAGAGGGTGCTTGCATGCCTCAACTTCGCCCGCAAACTCTTGTAAATTTTTACAAAGTATAAAATGAAGTCATTTTATCTATCTATCCATCCAAACGAAGAAGACATTCTCGAAACGAAAATGACTGCAGCTTGGTCAATATTGGTTCAAAAATGATGAATATAGTTTTAAATTGTAGATCAGAGTATTCTCTACAATTTGAGACCAAATTGATTATTTTTGAACCAATATTGACCGAACTTCAGTTAGTCTTTTCTGCTTGAACAGAATATAGCAGAAGCAGAAAAGTGTCCATACAGAAAATGCCACACGAAGTTGTATCAATATTGACCTCTGTTGAAAAGGCAGATGCCAAAGAATGTTGTGTGACTGTTATCAATGCTCAGCTCTGTCAGGACAGTCTGTTCACTCAACAACCAATGAAGAGCTTAGGCGAACCAGCAGGTTGCCAGTTTCATATTCACTCCACTATAACACAGCAGAGGTTGACAATCATCGACCAGATTAGAGGTAACGTGTGGTTAGCACGTTGATCCTCTCAACCATAAGCCAGTCTCCGCAACCAATTGGTGGCGCAGAACACCTCTGAATAACATCCAGTTAATCATTTGGAGTGTAATGCAACAATTACTATTCCTACAGAATAAGTAGTCGTCATCTATCATCCATATCATTACCCACGCACAAGCCTATGAGCTCATGTGGGCTCCACCCTCATAACAAACAAACAATTATAACAGAGATGGGAAACGACTGACTATCTTCACTAACGACAGCCAATCTCCCAAAGGAGTAATAAACATTCTGATCTATAATTTAAGAACAAATTAATAATGCTTGAACCAATATTGACCGAGTTGGAGTAACATTCGCATCTTGACAAAATGTCTTCTTTGCGTTAACAGACTATACTTGTAGTATTATATTGTAGTATTATATGTAGTAATATAATATAAATATTATATTGTAGTAATATTAAATTGTAGTAATATTGGAATTATTGAATTCGAAAGGAAATAGCACCGACAATTGCAGGTTGGAAAATTTCCGCTTCAACATAATGATGATTCACATGTCTTCTCAATGTAAATCTTTCAATAATAATTAATTGGAATCTCCATTTATTGCTATACAGGGTGTTTCAGGAGGAATGTGCAATACTTCTCAGGCTGATTCCTTACACCAAGTAGACATAAAAGTTCCATGGGACCAACCCCCAAAAACGCTTTGTTACCGAGATAACAATGGCGGAAAATTGAGATTTTTCAAAAAATATTTACCCTTCTAATTTTTTAGAGGCTTTACTGAGGTTCTAAAGTAATCAATTCCTATGTAAAAATAGCTGAGGAATTCAATGAAACCAGTCTGAAGTCTGTCACTTCAACGGTTATTGAGATAATTGAAAAAATTTGCAAGGAATCATAAATTTGTATTTTTTATTAATGGAAGTTGAAGAGAGACAGATTCTAAAGAAAGAGTTAAATGTTTTAAATATTTTTTGAAAAATCTCAATTTTCCGCCATTGTTATCTCGGTTACAAAGCGTTTTTGGGGGTTGGTCCCATGGAAATTTTTTGTCTTCTTGGGTGTAAGGAATCAGCCTGAGAAGTATTGCACATTCCTCCTGAAACACCCTGTATAAATGAACAAAGGATATCTGAAATAAATGGAAATTCGAAATAATTATTGTTTCAATACTATCCAGCAGTTGGGGTTTTTTTAAATGGGTTGGGCTTTGTAACCCTTAGCCACCGCGACCGCTATCCAATCTTTTGTGGCAGTTGGGGTTCTGCAATATCTAATAATTCTCCCATCATAAGTATTTTAAGATTCTCAACTCTAAGAACTCTATTTCAGGGTTATATTCATAGTCTGTATTCTTCTTTTGAAGTTATTCAGTATTGAAAAGATACAAAATAAATATGTTTCAATTAAAATTATTTAATTTCGTTCAAATTTCATAATCCGTTTGGCCTTTCTCGATACCCACTCCCCTTCTAAACATCTTATAAATTGGAACCCTCCAGATTTCCTACTTTGGAGAATATCTTCCAAAGTCAAAATAAACCATATTACTAATCCATTTCCATCCTATAATTTGGAACCCTTCAACTTTCCTACTTTGGAAAATATCATCCAAAGTCAAAATTAACCATATCACTAATCCATTTCTCTCATCATTTATACTGCTTTCAGCCACTTTCACAGCCAAAAATCGCCAAAACTCAGCAAAAGTCCACTTTCAGAAGTCAGCCCAGTGGAATTGTGGTGCAGAGACGAAAACCCTCATTAATTTAAAACGTGACCCAGTTGAAGTAGTATAGTCCGTCCAAGCAGAGAAGACCCACTGTCAAGATGAGAAAATGACTCTAGCTTAGTCAATATCGGTTCAAAAAATATTGATTTGGTCTCTAATTTTAGATCAGAACGTTTCTTATAATTTGAGATCAAATTGATAATTTTTGAACCAATATTGACCGAGCTGGAGTCATTTTTTCATCTTGTCAGAGGGTCTTCTCTGCTTGGACAGACTAGGCTATACCACAGTTTCCAATTGACACTGGAGCTGGTTGGTTTTTTTATTCACCTGGAATCAGAAGTACTTGGGCGTAGAGACACCATTAAACGATTTGTACGGCCGTTAAGTTCAATGGATTGTAACACACTGTTGATCACTGTCTCTCTTATGTGAGTGTTTCTCTCTCTCTTCCAATACTCGAACCCTCTTTTTTATCATCCATTTTCCATTCTTATCCTCTTACTCTACATCCTTCTTCTACGAATGTGTAAAAACTCCGCACCTTTTTCATTACCCACGTATCACTCACCTCAAAACTATTTTCTGTTTTCCTCCTATCACGTCTTTTCTCTCCCTCTTTTCTTGTTTTTTCCTTCTTCTTCTTTTTCCCTTTCTTCTCCTTCCTCTCCTTCAATATGAATGCATATTGAAAGGCTAGAATTCAGAATAAAACTAAGACTGACTGAGACTAAAAATTGTCTTAAAAAACTAAGAATAGTCTTAGTGATACAGTAGCTTCTTCTTCTTCTTCTTCTTCTTCTTCTTCTTCTTCTTCTTCTTCTTCTTCTTCTTCTTCTTCTTCTTCTTCTTCTTCTTCTTCTTCTTCTTCTTCTTCTTCTTCTTCTTCTTCTTCTTCTTCTTCTTCTTCTTCTTCTTCTTCTTCTTCTTCTTCTTCTTCTTCTTCTTCTTCTTCTTCTTCTTCTTCTTCTTCTTTTCTTCTTCTTCTTCTTCTTCTTTTCTTCTTCTTCTTCTTCTTCTTCTTCTTCTTCTTCTTCTTCTTCTTCTTCTTCTTCTTCTTCATCTTCTTCTTTTTCTTCTCCTTTTTCATCCTTATTAATTCCTCCTTCTTCTCCACCTGTTTTCTTCTTCATCTAATTCTTTTTCTCAATCTCATTCCCCCTCCACCCATCTTATTTCATCTTCTTCTACATTCATGCCTTCTTCTTCTCTTTCCTTCTCGTCTCCTACTTCCTCTTCTTCCTCCTCTCTCTCTTCTTCATCATCTTCCTCTTCTTCTTCTTCTTCTTCTTCTTCTTCTTCTTGTTCTTCTTTTTCTCCTATTTCCCTTACTTTCCCTTTCTTTCTCCTCCTAGTCTTTGTCCCTCCTCATCCTTGTGGTAGTTTCCTCCTCTCTACCTCATTCGACTTTTTTTTCTCTTTTTCCTCTTTCCTGACTTCCTCTTTCCTTTCACTCTCTGTCTCTCTCTTCCTTTTACTCTCTTTCCCTCGCACTTTTTCTTTCTCTCTTCTCTTTTTCTGCTTCTTCTCACTACCACCAATGACCACATCCATTATTCACCGATGGTTTGTGAGTGCACATGTTAGTGTGGTACATATCAGACAATTGCCATTTATTTTACTCGTTTCCATTCTATATCTCTCTGTCTCTCACTCTCCTCACCTTATTCGTCCCATCCATCACTCTTAGAATTTGTTTGTTGCAATAGGCTACAGTACAATAAGAAAGAAGAGAACAATTGGAACAGCCAGCGAAGAAGAATGAAGGATAAAGACAGAGAATTGATGAAGAATAAAGGGAAAATTAGGGAGCTCTCTTGGTGAAAATTAGAATAAGTGAATAAATATTGATTCTTAATTATTAATTGATTCAGTATCACAATTCAAGAACAAATCTCAATTCATGATCTATTTATTCCATTGAACAAGAGAGAAAATAATTGACAATTCAAATTCAAATTCAAATTTCATTGATTTCGATAGATAATTTAAAATACATTAGACATTATTAGTAGCTGACAAAAAGACGAGTTTTTTTTTAATGAGGGAATGGAGAAGAAGACTGTCCTAACAGAGTTGATCTTCAATTACAAACACTGAACAAACCCCAAATTCGTTGGTATCTGCTTCAACAGCTGTCAAATTCTACAAATTTGTGCCACCAGCGGCTCGTAACCACAAACCATGTGAAATATTCAATATTCAGTATTTTTGTTGCCATTAATATAAAATGTTACAGTACATATTACAAAATCTTCATAATTACATAAATAGAGTTAAGGAGTATAAATACAATGAGATTATGTAAATGTAAGAAATATTGAAGAAATGAATAAAAAGTCTAGGCTTCACCAGCAAAAAGAATATCTTTTCCCGCTGGTGAGTGTTGCAAGAAAAAAAAATTAAATTTTTATTTAAAAATTAAATTAAATTAATTACTGTACAGTAAAAGATACGGGCACTTCACTTGTTTCGTGGACACAAGTCGTCAGTGATTTGTGCTGCAATTTCTGTTTTGTCACTCTTCTGCTCCTGCTTTAGTCTGTCCAAAGAAGACATTCTGACAAGATGGGAATATGACGATATATATATATATATACATCTATATATATATGACATCTATATATATATATATGACATCTATATATATGACGATATATAGATGGGAATTTGGCAATATTAGATCAGTATTGATTCAAAAATCATAAATTAGATCTCAAACTGTAGATCAGAATGTTTCCTACAATAAGAGGTCAAATTTACAATTTTGAACCAATATTGATCGAGCTCGAGTTTTTTTCCCATCTTTCCAGAAGGTCTTCTTTGCTTGGACTGTATACCCTATTCACTTGATACGAATTGAATAAACTTTTTGTGTATGTGTGCGTGTTAAGTAATAATAAGGTATTTATAATATAAGTACTTATAAGTATATAAGGTATTTCTTCATGCAAAACGGTCCAACGGTCGGCCGCAGCCAAACAGCTGTAGCCAATTACAGATATCATCTTGTCCTTGAACAATAAGAGCTGTGATTGGTTACAGCTGTTCGACTGCGGTCGACAATTGGTCCGTTTCGCGTGGAGAGAAACATACCGAACTCTTAGAAAACGTTTGACAAACGAGCTACTAAGCCCAAGTAATATTACTGTTAAATCTCAGAATTTGTGAGTTTGGCAAATGTATGGTAGCTGGTTGAAAACATTTTCAACCCAGTATACTGTTATAGTCTGTCCAAACAAAGAAGACCCTCTGGCAAGATAAGAAAATGACTCCAGCTCGGTCAATATTGGTTCAATAATTATTGATTTGGTCTCAAATTGTCGATTAGAATGTTTTCTACGATTTGAGAAAAAATCAATGATTATTGAACCAATATGGACTGAGCTGGAGTCATTTTCTCTTCCTGCCAGAGGGTCTTCTTTGCTTGGACAGACTATATGAAGCGTTTCAAACCAATAAGCACACTGTGAGTATACGGATACAGTATAGTCTGTTCAAGCAAAGAAGACCCTCTGGCATGATGGGTAAATGACTCCAGCCTGGTCAATATTTGTTCAAGGAATATAAATGTGGTCTTAATAGTAGATCAAATTGTTTCCTACAATTTGATATCAAATTGATGATTTTTGAACCAATATGGACCAAGCTTGAGTCATTCTCCCATCTTGCCATAGGGTCTTATTTGCTTGAACAGACTATATCTATAGTGTGAACTATTCTCCAGAATAACAACAAAGTGAGGAACATTGTGACAGCTGATTAAAATCGTTGGGAGATTGTGCATCATTGTATCAAAGCGAAGGTGCCACACTGAGCGGCGCCGCAACAATTGCGTCGAAATTTAATTTCCTGCCTGCCTGACGCCGCGTTGAGAAAATTTCGCTGACAAGACAAATATAATAATGAAAGCACATCAGCCACGCTACTGCCGAAATAGCTCATTATGTCACATCGGAAGGCATCACACCATCACATTCTTTTCTTGTCTTCCTTTTTCTTCTTCATCTTATTCTAGTCCATTGCTTTCTTCGTCTAATTTTCCATTATTTCTTTCTCTTCCCCTTTTTGCTTTCTCCCCACTTCTTCTTCTTCTTCTTCTTCTTCTTCTTCTTCTTCTTCTTCTTCTTCTTCTTCTTCTTCTTCTTCTTCTTCTTCTTCTTCTTCTTCTTCTTCTTCTTCTTCTTCTTCTTCTTCTTCTTTTCTTCTTCTACTACTTCTTCTTCTTCTTCTTCTTCTTCTTCTTCCTCCTCCTCTTCTTCTTCTTCTTCTTCTTCTTCTTCTTCTTCTTCTTCTTCTTCTTCTTCTTCTTCTTCTTCTTCTTCTTCTTCTTCTTTCTTCTTCTTCTTCTTCTTCTTCTCTTCTTTTCTTCTTTTTTTTCTTCTTCTTTCTTCTTCTTCTTCTTCTTCTTCTTCTTCTTCCTCTTCCTCTTCCTCTTCCTCTTCCTCTTCCTCTTCCTCTTCCTCCCTCTTCCTCTTCCTCCATTTCTCTCTTCTCTCTTCCTCTTCCTCTTCCTTCCTCTCCTCTTCCTCTTCCCGTTCCTCTCCCTCTTCTCTTCCTTTCCTCTTCCTCTTCCTCTTCCTCTTCCTCTTCCTCTTGCTGTTCCTCTTTCTTTCCTTCTCTTCCTCTTTCTCTCCTCTCCCTCTCCCTCTCCTCTCCCTCTCCTCCCTCTCCCTCCCTCACCATCTCCTCACCCTCTTCCTCCTTCTCCTCTTCCTCTTCCTCTTCCTCTTCCTCTTCCTCTTCCTCTTCCTCTTCCTTCTCTTTCCCTTCCTCTCCTTCTTCTTCTTCTTTCTCATACATTACTCCCTCTTGCTTTTCTATTCCCCCTGATTTTTTACACATTTTTCCTCGATGTCTCTCCGACAACTCTAATTTACAACATCAGCTGATGGAGCGCACAAGGATCAGAATTAAAACCACGCAACTCTTTGGCGTTAGCTGTTTTCATAATTGGGGTTTCCCTCCTTTAGTATTGCATCCTCAATGATTTCATCTTCATGTCTATTCTCTACCTTGTCCAAATATTTCCTTTTTTCTTAAACTTTCTTTTAGCCTATGTCGCTCACCCTCTCTGTCTATTCATCGGTTCCTCTTCTTATTTCAATCATTATTAGTATCTCATTCACAATAATTATAACCATTCTAATAATCTGTGTTCAATATTCTCATATCAACAATTTTCCTCCTTCTAACTCCTACTTTTTTCTTTCTTCATTATATTTTTTTCTATTTCCTTCTCTCATTATACTTTTTGTATTACCTAAACCCCCCCCTCACCATCTCCAGCTAGTGTTATAATAGTGGTTACATAACTACAAAGATCTGTAAGCAAGTAGAAAGAGTGACAATAGACAAAACATAGCACAAGTGATGAATTTGTGTTTAGTCGCGTTTTTGCGATTTTTGGTCGCTATTTCTGAGATTTGGGTGAGATTTACACAATCGCCGCCACCTAACTTTTTTCAGAATCCGACTCTCTTCAACTTCCATTAATAAAAACAAAATTTTATGATTCCTTATCCAATTATAACCCTTATTGTTGAAAAATGGCGTTCTTCTAGCATATTTTTCCAATTATCTCAATAACAGCTAAAGTTACAAACTTGGAACTGGTTTCGTTGAATTCCTCAGCTAATTTTACATAGGAATTGATTATTTTAGAACCTCACTAAAGCCTCTAGAAAATTAGAAAAATAAATATTTTTTGAAAAATCTCAATTTTCCGCCATTGTTATCTCGGTAACAAAGCGTTGTTGGGGGTTGGTCCCATGGAACTTTTTTGTCTACTTGGTGTAAGGAATCAGCCTGAGAAGTATTGCACATTCCTCCTGAAACACCCTGTATAGACCTGTTAGCAGAAAAAGAGCGACAACTTCTCACTATTCTGATAAAATAGTGACATAAAATAGAGTCGTTTTCTTCATGACATCCCAAATGAGAGCACGTTACCGACTGAACGATGTCATGTTTCGAATCTCCGGAGACATCTTCTCGAAACACGTTTCGGCTCCAAAATGAGAGAATATCTTTGAAAAAGATGTGACAATGTTTGCGAAACGGTTAGTTTCCTGTGTTGTCAGGGCGGGAAGTTTGTTTGAAGAAGTTCAGGAAATTGGAATATTTTCTTTCTAGAAGTGTCTCAAGTCGGACGATGATACATATATCTTCATTGTTATAGTTGAGTACTATAATTATTAGTAATAATGTCAATTATTATTATTAAGTACTTACTAAGTATAAGTAAACTTACTTAATTAAGTATAATAGTATTATACTATTTACTATAATAGCAATGTTGAGTACTAGGCCAACTTTTAACTCATATCGAACGTTTTTTGCTCAAGGTTCACATCTTTAGAGAATTCAAATAAATCATATTAGAAAAGATTCGGATTTCTAATTGGTTTTTATGTAATTTCAAGGTAAATGAACTTGGATAACAGTGTATTTTCTACTAGAAGTTTGTTCCTGACCAAGCTCGAAAACAATCCTTTCAAATATCGAGAAATTAGTCTGTGTTTGTCCTTGAAAGTCGAGTTTTCATATGTTTTTAGGGTAATTGAACTAGAATATACAGTCAATTAATGTATATAAAACCGATCTCGACCTATAAATTAATGAGGAATAGATTAGAATATCTTGGAAATTCTCTGTTAGGGCCGGTTTCTCCAAATAAGTTTAACTGAAATATTAGTTTAAACTATCAGTTGTCAGTGTATGGTGACTTTTATTAACTTGTGTTTCAATTGAGGCAGCTGATGGTTTAATCCAAAATTCAGATTAACTTTTTTGGAGAAACCGGCCCTTAGTGTCTAACTTCGAAAATCGCGGTTTGACTGATTGACATGTGTTGCTGGTTGCCATCCTTCGAGTAAATGAAGGCGCACAGACTTGTTTTCCTGGTTTCGAAAAATAGTTGATTGGGTTTTCTACGGAACAACCTCTAGCTACCAGGGTGATTTTGACTCGAACTTGACCCAAAATCAGAACACTGAGAATCTGTTCTAATATCGATGGAGTACTTTGTGTTCCACCTTGAAAATCTTGGTTTTGTTGATTATCGTCTGTTGTTGGTTGCCTACCGTCAAGTAAATAAATGCGCTTAGGCTTATTATTTTGGTTAGTTCTAATTCCAATAGTTTTCAGGTGTTTTTCAGTTGAATAAACTCAAATACATATCGTATCATTGTCTAGAATCTTGCTCCTGACTTGGATGGTTAAGATTCCTTGTGAATATCGATGGAATTGTCATGTCTGGATTTTAAAATCGCGTTTGGAATTATTGTGTGTTGCTGGATGCCTATCATGCATGGGATGAAGGCGCTCTGGTTCAATTTCTGGGGTTTTCAGGAATATTTAGGATTGAATATTGAATCTTATGTGTTTGTGACTTCATATAACTTGGATAAACAATGTATTTCTGACTAGGAACTTTCTCCTGACCTACCTCAACAAGAATCAACTCGAATATCTAGAAAAACATCAGTATTTTACCTTGAAAATCGCGTTTTTCTTGGTTTTTGTGAGTTTATGACGTCATAGAACTTGAAAAACCAGTGCATTTCTGTCTAGGAACTTGCTCCTGACCTATCGCAATGAGAATGCATCGAATATCAATTAAAGTCAGTATTTGGCCTTGACAATCGCGTTTTTATTGGTTTTTGTGTGTTTATGACGTCAGAATCGAATAATCAGTGTATTTCTGTCTAGGAACTTGCTCCTGACCTATCCCAATAAGAATCCACTTGAGTATCGAGAAAGTCATATTTGACCTTGAAAATCCAATTTTCTGTGTTTCGTAGTTTATGACGTCAGAGAACTCGAATAAACAGTGCATTTCTGTCTAGGAACTTGCTCCTGACCTACCCCAATAAGAATCCACTTGAGTATCGAGGGAAAAGTCAGTATTTGACCTTGAAAATCGCAATTTTATTGGTTTTCGTGAGTTTATGACGTCAGAGAACTCGAATAAACAGTGAATTTCTGTCTAGGAACTTGCTCCTGACCTACCCCAATAAGAATCCACTTGAGTATCGAGGGAAAAGTCAGTATTTGACCTTGAAAATCGCGTTTTTCTTGGTTTTTGTGAGTTTATGACGTCATAGAACTTGAAAAACCAGTGCATTTCTGTCTAGGAACTTGCTCCTGACCTATCCCAATAAGAATACATTCAAATATCGGAGAAAAAGTCAGTATTTGGCCTTGAAAATCGCAATTTCATTGGTTTTTGTGTGTTTATGACGTCAGAAAACTAGAATAATCAGTGTATTTCCGTCTAGGAACTTGCTCTGACCTATCTCAATAAGAATCCTTGAGTATCGAGGAAAAGTCAGTATTGACCTTGAAAATCGCAATTTTATTGGTTTTCGTGTGTTTATGACGTCAGAGAACTCGAATAAACAGTGAATTTCTGTCTAGGAACTTGCTCCTGACCTATCCCAATAAGAATCCATTCAAATATCGAGGAAAAAGTCAGAATTTGACCTTGAAAATCGCAATTTTATTGGTTTTCGTGTGTTTATGACGTCAGAGAACTCGAATAAACAGTGAATTTCTGTCTAGGAACTTGCTCCTGACCTACCCCAATAAGAATCCACTTGAGTATCGAGGAAAAAGTCAGTATTTGACCTTGAAAATCGCAATTTTATTGGTTTTCGTGTGTTTATGACGTCAGAGAACTCGAATAAACAGTGAATTTCTGTCTAGGAACTTGCTCCTGACCTATCCCAATAAGAATCCACATGAGTATCGAGGGAAAAGTCAACATTTGACCTTGAAAATCGTGTTTTTATCGGGTTTTGTGTGTTTATGACGTCAGAGAACTTGAATAAACAGTGAATTTCTGTCTAGGAACTTGCTCCTGACCTATCCCAATAAGAATCCACTCAAATATCGAGGAAAAGTCAGTATTTGACCTTGAAAATCGCGTTTTTATCGGTTTTTGTGTGTTTATGACGTCAGAGAACTCGAATAAACAGTGCATTTCTGTCTAGGAACTTGCTCCTGACCTATCCCAATAAGAATCCACTTGAGTATCGAGGAAAGTCAGTACTTGACTTTGAAAATCGCGTTCTTCTTGGTTTTCGTGTGTTTATGACGTCATAGACTTCGAATAATCAGTATATTTCTGTCTAGGAACTTGCTCCTGACCTATCTCAATAAGAATCCAGTTGAATCGAGGAGAAAGTCGGTTTCTGATTTTAAAAATCGCGTTCTTGTTAGTTTTCGTGTGTTTTTGACGTCATAGAACCTCAATTATCAGTTTTTCCATGTCTAGGAACTTGCTTCTGCCTCAGGTCAATCAAAATCTTCCGAGTATTGGCAATTTTCACAGTTTCTGACTAAAAAAAATCGTGATTCCTCAAGTTATGTGTGTTGCCTACCGACACGTGAATGTAGGCGCTCTGGCTAGGTTTCTTGGTTAATGCGTTTTTTGGGTTGTTAAAATTGAATAAAAAGGAATTTCCTGCCTAGTAACACAGTCATGACCTACAGCAATGAGAATTATTAATCAAAAAATCAAAATATTCATGAAATTTTTTGTATCAGCCTTTGAAATCAATGTGAAATCAGCCTTGTTTTCATTGGTTCTTGTGTATTGCTGGTTGCCTATTGACGAATCAATGAAGGCGTTTATGCTCGTTTTCTTGGTTCTGTAAAATATATGGAATGTTCGTTCCTTTTGGAATGGACTTTCATAAACAGTATAATTCTGTCTAGAAACTTCCGGAAATTGTCACAATTGTTGATGTGATAAAGCAATCAAACTATATGTTACAATAGCTATTATCGTTACAGTTTTCAAAATGATAAAAACAAAATCGCATGTTATTCTCTCCTAGATAATTCAATCATTATCACTGTATTGATATTAATTGAAGAATAAGTACTGTAATACAAAAAGTACCGTCAAACAATTCCTGCTAATACGTATATAACAAGCAACACGTAATACGACTACAAAGTCTAGATTATTATCTTGCTGTTTGTCAGTTATATTACAAATTATTCTCAACTTGCCTCAATTTTAAACTCCCACACGCGCGCTCACTAACACACGCCCCCGAATTAACAACATTCAAGTTAGCCGGCGCTCAAATCTCATTAGTTTATTCAGCTTGTTGGATGTTAGCCAAGTAACGTTATTAAAGGCGGATTACATGTGTTGAATGTCATGAAAACTGACAGCAAGATACTGTCTGTCCAAGCAAAGAAGACATTCTGTCACGATGGGAAATGGCTCAAGCTCGGTTAATACTGGTTTAAAAATTTTCAAATTTTATCTCAGAACGTCGGAAACATTCTGATCTGCAATTTGAGATTGAATTTATGATTTTTGAACCAATATTGACCGAGCAGGAGTCATTTTCCCATCTTGCCAGAATGTCTTCTTCGCTTTGACAACCTAATTTCAGAAGTGCACTGTTTTCGACATTCTCTTGCATCCACTTTGTTGAACGTGGTTTATTGTTTTAGAGTTCCTTCCTTATTATATAAACTTCCTTCAGGTCTCTTCAGTTTCTCTGGGTTTCCCATCACTTTCTATCCAACTTACAAATGTATTATTTTTCTCTATCTCACACAACTTTTCTCAATAGTTTCTTTTGAATTACAGTGTTTTCTAATATTGTTCATGCATCCAGTTTCGAAAATGTTGTTTATTATTTCACTATTCCTTGGTCAGTTCTTCTCTTCTTCCTATCACTTTGTATATAAAATACTTTTGGATTATCTTTCTCTGTCTCACACAAATTTTCTCTCTCTCAATAGTTTGTTTTGAATAACACTGTTTTCGAATATATTTCTCGAATCCACTTAGTAAAAACATGATTTATTGTCTCTTTGTTCATTTAGTTCCGTTCCTTTTTCATTTCTGTTTTCAATCACTTTCTATCTTACTCACTTTTGCATTATTCCTCTGTTCATGTAGTTCCGTTCTTTTTTCCTTTCTGTTTTCTATCTCTTTCTATCTCATTCACTTTTGCATTATTCCTCTGTTCATGTAGTTCCGTTCTTTTTTTCCTTTCTGTTTCCTATCACTTTCTATTCTACTTACTTTTGCATTATTTTTCACTTTTATACACAATCTTCTCCTGTCATCATAGCTTTTTTGAACTGAAATCTTTTGGAATTTATCAAACTTTGACAAACTTTATTAAACCGGTTCAATTCCACTCTTCTTTCTATAATTTTCCTATGATATAAAGTTTTTCTATAATTTACACAATTCCTCTTGTTTCCCCTTTAATTATCTCATGTTTATTTTTAAAATATAATTGATGAAAAATAAAGAACAATCATACTATTTGATAATAAAGTGAATAGTTCGTTTTTAGTATGTGCTCGTAAAACTAAACTTCCAGGTAACATACATACTAATTGATATTCTACACATAGATTCCGTATTTACGATGGACAAGCCGACAGGCTCGCTTCGCTCGCCTTCTTTTTTAACAAATTAGTTTATTTATAATCTCGTTGAACCATTGAATTTACAGTAAGGATAGGTCGTATTAAGGCGAAAGATATGCAACCCGCAACACATCTACAATTTTGAAAACCTGATTACTTGCGTAATCTTGAAAGGAATTCAAAAATATCTTAACACAACAATTCTAGACCTTATCTGAACCTACCTACCAAATATCAACATTTTCTACCGATTGGTTCTCGAAAAAATTGAGAAAACGCCGAAAAACTATAGAAAAACTTAAATATTTGGCGTATCCTTGAAAAGTTCCTAAAATCCGTTCTTAGCGCGAGTCTAAACGTCCAACTGAACATGCCTGCCAAATTTGAACGCATTCGGTTCAGTGGATTTTTAGTTCTGGTGATGAATCAGTCAGTCAGTCAGTCAGTGCCATTTCACTTTTATAGATATAGATTGTTCTCAATCTGTTTATTGGAGATCAATTTCCAACCAACATGTACTAATCCGACATAAAAAAGCGGTAGTGACAACGGATTTGAGTCAGAATATTCTGAAATTCTCGAAAGATATTTAATTCGATCTATGAATTATTACCTCCGTCTCGCACACCACGAATTTTGAATTTCTGTTTTTTAGTTATCTTTATAAATTTCACAAGATTGATGAGAACTTGGCGAACACAACATGATGCTTTTCTGCCTACATCATATGTTTGTCAAGCTTTATTATTAATCTATTGAAATACGGAAATGAAAGGAAGAGGGGTTATGAATGGAATGGAAAGACTTTAAAGTGTGAATGTTTTGCGAAAATAACTGGAGTATTCAGAGTAACGTAATAATGTTTGACTTTCAATCATTATAAATTCGAAGATGTCAGAAAGTTATACATGTAATGTAATTATTCTTATACATTAAATAGTTTTGTTAAGTAAGGTACAAGGCTTTATAACACTGTCGGCTCGTGCCCACGAAACAGGTGAAGTGCTGTACAGTAAAAGATACGGGCACTTCACCTGTTTCGTGGGTACGAGCCGCCAGTGCTTTATAACTGTCTTCCTAATAGCCCTAATATCCCAATATCCTAATATCCCAATAACCTAATATCCTAATATTCCTAATATCCCAATAACATCAGCCTAATAGACTGATGATATTGAGTGTTAAAAAAAGAATGTTAAACTTTATCTTGTTGAAAAATGTCCTTATAAACGCAATGAATTATTGTTCGATATGTAATGTACTGTATCCTGACTTTGTGTTATGGATGATATTTTGTATTTCCATATTTTTTTGAAAAATGAATTTTTTATTTTTCTACGTTTGTTATGCATTATTATGAATAATGTTTGATAGGTGATGCAATAATCAACCAATCTATCAAAACTGGATAAATGTAAATCGCAGTAGACAGAGATAACATCTCTCTTTTGCCAATCATCATTTTGAGCTCTCCGTTCATCAACTTTCTTTCACACTCATTCTTATCTCTTATCGTCCTTGACCTTTCCATTTTTTCAACCTCTCCTTTCCTTCCATTCATTTCTTTCCTTACATTATTCCGTCTATTCCGTTGGATACCTTTCCATTCTTTCTAACTTACCTTTTTTTCATTCCTTCCTTTTCTTTCATTATTCCGTTTATTCCGTAGGATGATTAACAATTCTCCTACTCTCCAACAATACCACAAGTTATAACGCAGTAAGAAGAGGTAAACCCAAATCCATCGTAATTCATTCTGGCTTTTCTCATTTCAAATAGGCTTCATCACGCCTCAGGGCTGCATCTGCTTGTCTCAGTGACGTGAGAGAGAAATAGAGAGATTTAGATTGAGTGAGAAAGAGAGAGAGATTTAGATTGAGAGAGTGAGAGAGAGAGTTAGTGTTCGGGAGAGAGAAAGCGTGGGAGAGAGAGAGTGTGAGAGGGAGGAAGTGGGGAGTGCTCTTGTCGTTAAATAGGAGGCTGCTCCGATTGAAAGGGGGGCGGTTGGAAAGGTTACTTTGAATGTTTTTCCAAGTTGCAACTCTGAACCAACTCCGACAGTTGAAGGATTACGAAGAGTGGAAATTCATTTATTCATCTTCATCAGTATTTTTGTTGAACTCGAATATTCATCTCATTTATTGAGAGATTCATCTACATAATCAAATTGAAATAAATAAGAATATCTCGAATTCATTATTCATTATACAGACACATTACCATATTAAAATAAATGAGAATATCATGACTACTAATGGACGGTTACAAATTCGTGAATATTTCAACGATGATTAGAGTATTTTAATGATGTTCTTGGGTATTTACTTGAAGGATTTTGTATTGTAAAATTTAACTTTGATTATGTACAAAAACAGAGCTTTGAGTAGAACTCTACTATGAACAGTTAAGCCATAACCGTTTGTTTATTATTTTAATAATGATTTTGCCAATTCATAACTACATAACATTATCATTATGATTATGATCTCGGGAGAATCTGGTTGGGTATAGAATAATAATGAATTTATTTACGAGAGCCTTTTCCTGAGGCCAAAGTCTGTGTGATGGTATGGAAGAGCATTGAGATACGTTTCAATTATTAAATAGAATGTTTTCTTCTACCGTAATGGATCATATTATCCATTTCAGAAGAAGGAAGAAGAAGAAGAAGAAGAAGAAAAAGAAGAAGAAGAAGAAGAAGAAGAAAAAGAAGAAGAAGAAGAAGAAGAAGAAGAAGAAGGGAATATAGAATAAATAGCAGAAGAAAAAGAAGAGAATGATGTTGTATTATGAGGAACAGTATAGGAAGAGATAAAAAAGAATAATAATTGATAGAAGTAAACGAAGAACATAACAGTGGTGAAGAAGAAGGAGGAAAAGGAGGAGAAAAAGAAGAAGAAGAGAAGAAGAAGAAGAAGAAGAAGAAGAAGAAGAAGAGGAAAAAGAAGAAGGAGGAAAAGAAGAAGAAGAAGAAGAAGAAGAAGAAGAAGAAGAAGAAGAAGAAGAAGAAGAAGAAGAAGAAGAAGAAGAAGAAGAAGAAGAAGAAGAAAGAAGAAGAAGAAGAGGAAGGAAGGAAGAAGAAGAAGAAGAAGAAGAAGAAGAAGAAGAAGAAGAAGAAGAAGAAGAAGAAGAAGAAGAAGAAGAAGAAGAAGAAGAAGAAGAAGAAGAAGAAGAAGAAAGAAGAAGAAGAAGAAGAAGAAGAAGAAGAAGAAGAAGAAGAAGAAGAAGAAGGAGAAGAAAGAAGAAGAAGAAGAAGAAGAAGAAGAAGAAGAAGAAGAAGAAGGAAAAGAAGGAAATGAAGAAGGAAAAAATATCAAGTGCACTGTTTCATTATACTACTAGGTATATTATGTTTTTAGTTTTCATCCAGAAGTACACACAGGGAGAACAAAAAAGAAGGAGAAACTTGGAAAATTTGGAGAAAAAGAGCATTGCAAAGAAGAAAAGTTGCGGAAAGTTGGCGGTGTTGTTGTTACTGTGTCATTGAACGTGGTAAGGACTTTGGACTTGAAAGTTAAAGTTTTGATAGGGCTTGCCAATGTGAACTTAGAGGTTAGAGAGAGAAAAGTGCTAGAAGAAAATAGTGTAGGAAAGTGTGAGAAATCCAGGAGGAAGATAAAAATAATGGTGTGGAGAAAAAAGAAACCAGGAGATAATAAAAAGGGAGAATAACTTGCGCAAAAAACAAAGTCGGTCGAAGAATTGTTTATCTATATCTATAAAAGCGAAATGGAACTGACTGAATGACTGATTCATTCATCCATCACCAGAACTAAAAATCCACTGAACCGATTTCTGATGTTCAGTTGGACGTTTAGATGCGCGGTAAGAAAGGATTTTTGAAACTTCATAAGGATACGCCAAATATTTGAGTTTTTCTACAGTTTTTAGGCGTTTTCTAAATTTTTTCGAGAACCAATTGGTAGAAAATGTTGATAGTTGATGGGCAGGTTCAGATAAGCTCTTGTTGTTTTACAATATTTCTGAAATCCGTTAAAGATTACGCCAGTAATCATTTTTTCAAAGTTTTAGATATATTGTGGGTTGCATATATTCCGCCTTGATACCACTAAACCTTACTGCAAACTCAATGGTTCAGCTTGATTATAGATGAACTTATTTGGGAGATATTGAACCAAGTTTCAAACTATGTCCGATATACTTTCCAAGGTTACGCTCAATATTAGCGTTTTACTATTTTTGGAATCTTATGAGTTTTTCTTAGATTTTTCGAGAACCAATTTGTAGAAAATGTTGAAATTTGGTAAACAGGTCCAGATTAGGTCTAGATATGCTGTGTTCAATAAACTTCGAATCCCTACTGTGGTTACGCCTGTAATAAGGTTTTCCAATGTTTGGAATCTGCACTTTTGTGTAGTATGTTGGAAACCGACTCTATGCTCAGAACGTCCCCCACGTCATCACTCCACCCCTTCCCACCCACACATCATTACCTCTCTTTCTAAACTCTTTCCATGCGCACGTCTCGAACCATGTCTTAATCCGCACGTCTTGCTGTTTGGAAATGCTACCTTAAACTGTCAGTGCAAATGCAAAATTAACTGTCAGTTCGGACCAACAGTTCGGACAAGACAGTTGAAAACATTAAGGTTATGATGATGATACCAGTGAATGGATGTATAACTAATTACCAGTATTAGCTCAAGTGTACACATTGGCGAGGTGGACTACCCGGCGACAGTCCCCTCACCATTAAAAGCCGTAATAAGATTTCTCATACGTAAAATGTATTATTTTTGACCGGTCAAAAATATCTTCGGAGTCGGGTGTGATTGAACACAGAACAGACAATCCAATTAACAATAGAAACGTCTCCACCACTCAAAATCTTACAATAGATGAATAACACGCTAGATCATCCCACTAGAACTCTCGAAAAATACAGTCGAAAACCCCACTTATAGTCTGTCCAAGCATAGAAGACCCTCTGGCAAGACGAGAAAATGACTCCAGCTCGGTCAATATTGGTTCGAATGCTATAAATTGGGTCTCAGATTGTAGGAAGCATTCTGATCTACAATTTGAGACTAGATCGATATTTCTTGAACCAATATTGATGGAGCTGTAGTCATTTTCTCAACTTGCCAGAGGGTCTTCTTTGCTTGGACAGACTGTTCCAAATAAGTTTCGAAAGTTGAAACCAGAAACATTCAGCATGGCATAAAGTTGGATCAACGAAAATTTTCGATCCACTCTGTCGCGAGGCAAAACAGAAGTTGGAAAGTGGTGAATCGACTGTTGAAAAGTATCGAAATGTCAAAAAGTGGGATCGAACTGTTGAAAAGTATCGAACAGTAGTTTGAGTGGTACTTTTGACGTTCAATGATTGGATTCGAATACACTCTAGGCGGGTATTGGTGTGGGGGTTTGCTAGAAGAAGAAGAAGAAGAAGAGAAGAAGAAGAAGAAGGAAGAAGAAAGAAGAAGAAGAAGAAGAAGAAGAAGAAGAAGAAGAAGAAGAAGAAGAAGAAGAAGAAGAAGAAGAAAGCTTAGCGAGGCTTATAGTCTGTCCAAGCAAAGAAGACATTCTGGCGAGATGAGAAAATGACTCCAGCTCGGTCAATATTTGATAGAAATTATAAATGTGGTATTAAGTTGTAGATTAGGATGCTTCCTACAATTTATGACCAAATTTATAATTTTTGAACCAATGTTGACCGAGCTGAGTTATTCTCCCATCTTGCCAGAATGTCTTCTTTGCTTGGACAGACTATAGCAGCCTCAAGCTGAGCTTGCTCTGTCTCTTTCTCACGTTCTTCTTCTTCTTCTTCTTCTTCTTCTTCTTCTTCTTCTTCTTCTTCTTCTTCTTCTTCTTCTTCTTCTTCTTCTTTGCTTCTTAGCAGCCTCAAGCTCTTCTTCTTTTCTCATTCTTCTTCTTCTTCTCTTCTCTTTCTTTTTTCTTCTTCTTCTATTCTTGTTCTTCTTCTCTTCTTCTTCTTCTTCTTTCTTCTTCTCTTTTTCTCTTTCCTTCTTCTTCTTCTTCTTCTTTCTTTTTCTTCTTTTCTTTTCCTTCTTTCCTCTTTTCTTTTTTTTTTTCTTCTCCTCTTCTTTCTTCTTCTTCTTTCTCTTCTTTCTTCTCTTTTCTCTTTCTTTTTCTTTTTCTTCTTCTTCTTCTCTTTTTCTTTTCTTTCTCTTTTCTTTTCTCTTCTTCTTCTTCCTTCTTCTTCTCTTTCTTTCTTCTTTTCTCTTCTTCTTCTTTTCTTTCTTCTTTCTTTTCTCTTCTCTCCTTCCTCCTCCTCCTCCTCTTCTTCTTCTTCTTCTTCTTCTTTTCTTTTCTTCTTCTTCTTCTTCTTCTTCTTCTTCTTTCTTCTTCTTCTTCTTCTTCTTCTTCTTCTTCTTCTTCTTCTTCTTCTTCTTCTTCTTCTTCTTCTTCTTCTTCTTCTTCCATTTTTTGTCTCCCTCCCTATTTCATATTCGGTTCTTCTAATTCTTCCTTTCTTCCTTCCCCTCCTTCTTCATTCAATCCTTCTCTTCTGTTTTCCTCCTTCGTTTTTCTCTTCTTACCCTTCAACTTCTTCTTCTTCTTCTCCTCATTCTCCTTCTTCCTCCTCTCCATATTTTCTTTCCAATTCTTTTTCCTCTTGACCTCTCTCACTTTTTCTTCTTTCTCTTTCTCTTCTTCTTCTCCTCTTCCTTTCCGTCTTCTAATCTTCCTCCTTCTTCTTCTCATTATTTCCTTTTTCCTTCTTCTTCTCAAATTTCCTTTTCTCTCAGTGAGGAGTGAATTTAGAGAATGGGCTTGCTGCTTTCCGGACTTGGAAAGTTTCAACGATGCTTCTGTTACTCAGCACAGCAGCCTCAAATACCCTGGAAATGACCTGAAAATACCAAAATGACCTGGAAATACAAAATGACCTGGAAATACCAAAATGACTTGGAAATACACTCTTTCTCTTCTTCTTCCAACGTCATTCTCCACGATTTTCTTTCTTTAACGAGCTTCTGTTCAGTAGGCCTACTTTTCCGTTACATGTCCTCTCCTCTACTTCAATTCGATTTTGTCTATTGTCCTTCTTTCTCTCCTTTTGTCCTTTGTTATCTCTTTTATCTTTTCTCTTTGTTATCTCTTTGATTATCTTTTCCACTCTTATTTTGTCCTCTATACCAATTCAGTTCTTTATAATTATTCTCCTTGTTTCGTGTAATTTCCCTTCATTTGCAATCGCTTTGATATTATTCTGATATTATCCTCCAATAGGGTAAAAACCACTGGCGGCTCCTGTCCACGAAATGCATGAAGTACCCGTATCTATTACCGTACAGCACTTCACCTGTTTCGTGGACACGAGCCGCCAGTGGGAAAAACTTCAACAATAATGTCAGAAATAGTCACTGGTGGCTCTTGCCCAAGAAACAGGTGAAGTGCTGTACAGTAAAAAATACGGACACTTCACCTGTTTCGTGGGCACAATAGTAAACAATGAAGATCCCTCAAGAACTCACTATGATTGAAGCGATTCTTATGATTGTAAAAAACCAGCATAAAACATCTCCACACATTAAAAACATGAAACTTGAAAATAAGAGATTCTAATAACATAGAAAAAATTTTAATTTGTGAATTGAGTGGATTCCTAATTTATTCAAACGTAAGATTAGTATGAATGAATTCGAGCTGAATGTTTTCTCAACATGGAGATAATAAAAATTTGGATAATATTCTTCTTCATTTAGTAAATTTTTAATCCTACAAAACACAAAAAGATTTAGATAAAAAAAGATTTCGACAAAATGGATTCTAACCAAAAAATTTCTCCAGATAAAGACATCACTCCTCCAATACTCACTTACTTTCCAAGTGCTATTATCGATCACTGAGCGGGACGAACAGTTGAGCATTGAAACGTAAAAATATTCAACGCTCTAGTCTGTCCACGCAAAGAAGACATTCTGGCAAGAATGGGAAAATGACTCCAGCTCGGCCAGTATTGGTTCAAAAATTATACATTTCGTCTTAAATTGTAGGAAACATTCTAATCTTGAAGTTGAGACCAAATTTATAATTTTTGAACAAATATTGACTGAGCTGGAATCATTCTCCCATCTTGCCAGAATGTATTCTTTGCTTGGACAGGCAATAGTCGCTTGAACGCTTGACTGGCTCGCTGCTAAAGCAGACGCCAACGCAGCTGGCGTTCGATAAATTCCTATTATTAATTCTCAGCTCTGTCAGGACAATCAGCCAGCGTTCTTCCTCAGCACATTGAGACTAAATCGACTTCCGCAAACCGTTCCGCTCTTGCAAACCGCTTCCAGGTTGTCCTGATAGTGCTGAGCGTTGATAACAATCATTCCCGAGCCGACACTTTTTTGTAGTCTGGTGTAATACATGCATGTGAGCCTGAAATAGAGCGTTCTGAGAATGTGGGGGGGAAGGGGGAAGTGAGTTGCCCTTCCCCTCCCCGTAAAAAAAAGAACCCTTAAAGTTGGGTAGGCGAGGATTTATGCCAGCAATAGCGATACTTTTCAAGTCTGTCCAAGCAAAGAAGAGATTCTGATAAGATGTGAAAATGACTCCAGCTCGTTCAATAGTTGTTCACAAAATTACAAATTTGGTCTTTAATTGTAGATCAGAATGTTTCCCACAATTTGAAACCATTTTTATAATTTTAGAACAAACATTGACCGAGCTGGAGTCATTTTCTCATCTTGCCGGAATGTCTTCTTTGCTTGGACAGACTATAAATGTCGAGAGCGAGAGACTTTTCTATTCCAATGCTTTCAATTAAGGCTTGGTGGAGAAATTCCGGTTTTGTGTTTTTTTTCTGCGGTATCCTTTTTTCCCCGTGAAATGTGAACTCCATCTAGCGGCCAATCAGAGAAACAGTGGTTGGTTTCATCAGTGTTCGCTCCTAATTACACATCGACCCCAATAATCGGACCAATCAGAGGCTTCGATTTATATTTTTGCCGAGTGTTGTATTTTTAGTATTCTCAGACACTCTATTTTTGTGGAATGTGTAGTGTTGTCAGTAGTACATGATAAGAAAATGATATTTTATTCACGGTTCGAATTAATTTGTCTGTGTTCCACTGGCGGCTCGTGCCCACGAAATATATGAAGTGCTGCACAGAAAAGATACAGGCACTTCACCTATTTCGTGGGTACGAGCCGCCAGTGCTACGAGTATAACTAGTTGCTGTTCTAGTTTCTGAATGATGTTTCTAATCCATTCCTCATCCAGTCAAATTAAAAACTACAAACTACAAACTATTCTGGATGATTGTATTCCAAACTTGAAGTTTAGAACATATTTTATACTTTTTGAGTAGTTGTGAAGTTGATATTGTGGTTGTTATTCATATTAAATGAAAAGACAAGACGTTGTCAAACTACTGATTTATTAAAAAATCGAGATACCGGTTTCGGTTGTTACATCATTATCAATCTCTGGTGAACTGAAACTTGAAGTACAGAGCAGCAGTATTTATACTAATGGTGAAGCACTGCTATTAGTGGACGCTTGAGCCAATGACTGTGAACGTCTGCCATTGGCCTAGACAAGCTCCTCCCCGATTAGCGGTTCATTCAAACATTAAAAAATGGCGATTCAAACAGAAAATACAATTGAAGATCAATAAATAGCTACAGTAATCTACGAAATAGGTAAATCCTCTGGTTAGGTCTTCTGTAACATCTTTACTCGTATTTCGTAGGTAACTTTAGCTATTTATTGATCTTCAATTGTTTTTTCTGTTTGAATCGCCATTTTGAAATGTTAAACGCTAATCGGTGAGGAGCTTGTCTCGGCCAATAGCAGACGTACACGGCCATTGGCTCAAGCGTCTACCAATTGCAGTGCTTCACCGTTAGTATAAATACTACTGCTCTGTACTTATATACTGTCTTTTCATTTAAAATATTTTATACAAACTTGATAAATCCAATACTTATTTTGAAGTGTTAACAATGATTTGAAATATTGATCAATTCGGATCAAAATTACAGTGGCGCAACTTTAAATCGATCACGCCACGATTATCGAGTTAGACAAAGTGTTACCACGGATTTAGGCGGTTGGTGAATGACTGTTATCAATTCTCAGCTCTGTCAGGACAGTCTGAAGCTGTCTTCGAGTGCGGATTGGTATAGCTGTGGACGTTCTCTTTCCGATGTACTCTCGCTGACAGCTCGTCGACTGCTCTGTCAGAGCTGAGAATAATTGATAACCTTGTGGCCTCAGCTATCTAATGGCAATCGAGGTCGCATTACGATGGTACGATAGTGTTGAAGTGCAGTATAGTACAAGTAAATCAAAGAAGACATTCTGGCAAGATGGAGAAATGACTACAGCTCGATAAATATTGTTTTGAAAATTATATTTTAAATTTAGGAAACATTCTGATCTACAAACATTGAGACCAAATTTATAAATTTTGAAACAATATTGATAAAGCCGTAGTCATTTTTCCATCTTGTCAGAATGGAAATGTCTTCTTTGCCTTACTAGCATACTACACTTCAACACTATCGTACCACCGTAATGCAACCTCGATTGCCATTGGCTGAACTTTCAGAGCGTTAAATTCGAAATTGAAAAGTGAGCGCTTGCAGTTCAAACACACATTGTTTGCTAAAGTATAGAACACTCGATACAGTCTGTCCAAGCAAAGAAGACATTCTGGCAAGATGGGAAAATTACTTCAGCTCGGTCAATATCGGTTCTAAAATCATAAATTTGGTCTTTAATTGTAGAGAACAATTTGGAACAAAATTTATGATTTTTGAACAAATATTTATCGAGCTGAAGTCATTTTCTCATCTTGCCAGAATGTCTTCTTCGCTTGGACGGACCAGCAGCCCGATATGAGCAAATAGGATAGTTTAATTTCCTTTTTGGACGGATAGAGTTGATTCAATATTGGACCTCAATTGCTTGCCGAAGCGGATGAGAGGAAGTTTGGTGTGGGGAGAGAATTGTAGTTTGTTAGGTTATTTGTTAAATTTAGTATTTGGCAATAAGGGAATAAATATTGGTATACGCTTCTTATCCAATTTATGATTGCTATCATGAGGTAGTCTCCTCATATTATTTCCCCAGATTCAATTCATTTGTATACTCTTCTCATATTATCTAATTGAAGGAAGTTTGGCGTAGGAAATTCTGGTTTGTTGGGTTGGTATTTGTGAAACTTAGTGGTGGGAAATGTATTATTGGTTAACTCTTTCCATATTAATATATTGAGACATCACTGTTCACTCAAATTATCAATTATTATTTCACTAGCAAATTTCAGTTATTATTTGTGAAACTTAGTAGTGAGAAATGTATTATTGGTGAACTCTTTCCATATTAATCTATTGAGAGATCACTGTTTACTCAAATTCTCAATTATTATTTCACTAGCAAATAATTATCATGGAATAGGAAAATGGTACAAGTTGCTATTATGTGAACATTGGAGAATGGTATTTTGAATTTAATATGGTCAATGGGAATATTGTCATCAAGAATAATCACGTCATGATAACATATTCAGTATAGTGCACACTCGTATACATTGTAATATTCTTAAAAGTATCAAATAGGTTACTTTAATAAGAGAAAAATCATACCAAATATTATAGTGTTTCCTTTATTTTAGGGCTACTTTATACTGTTTTAAATGTTGATCACAGTATATAACTAATACAAATATAACTAATACTATACAATAGGTTTTATTCACGCATAACAGGTTTCGACTATTAATATGATTTGCATTTGAAAATGGCTATTAATAGTCGAAACATGTTATGCATGAATAATAACAATTGAAGGTTGAAGGGTAATATGATTATCATTTAAAACATCAATATTATAGTATTCACTAATATTTGAAAGATACGGAGCGGACAAAGTAGTTCTCTTTTGTGGTGCACTAAACTTGAAAATAATTGGTTCTGACTTACAGATTATGAAATTAATTCCAAATTTTCTTGTTCCAGGTATGCAGTTGTTTTCAAATTTGAATCACAGTTGGACAATTAATCACTCATGTGAAATGTAGGCTACTGGTAAGTTTACAGTAATATTATGATTATTTTTCTAGAAATTATGTGAAACATTTGGTGCATCCTATTACTCTAAATTAAAAATTTGTATAATACGGTATTTTTCCTCGACTATAAATTCTTGTGAAAGTGAAGCAAGCAAGATTACCTAGTTTCGAACTTATTATTTATCTAAATTTGGTATAAAGACGTTTTGGACGTTAGTCTGTGTTTTCAGCCAATAAGATTATATTCTGTAAATGAATAATTTATTCTAATAATTCTGTGATATGAAATGAATTCCCATGTAAATTAATATGAAATGTTCAACGATTTCAAAACCAATTACTTTAAATGCAACATCATGTGTCACAGTATCAAGGTAATGCAGGGTACAACGATTTTCCCTCTTCTTTTAACTCTTCACTTTAATTTTCCACAAACATATTGTAATTGAAAAGGCAGCATCTTCTGTCACAAACCACTGGCGGCTCGTGCCTACAAAACAGGTGAAGTGCTGTACAGTTAAAGATACGGACACTTCACCTGTTTCGTGGGCACGAGCCGCCAGTGTCACAAACTCACTCAAGGTAGAAACATCCTCCCTTTATTTCGTTTAATTCTCCAAACATAGAAGTAATTGGGAAGCAATAGAGGTGCTTTTTCTCTCATTACGCAGCCAAAGAATGAACAACGCAGTCGAATGCTGGCTCTTTACTTGTAGCTTTGCTAACCTGCTCTTCTTTTACTCCTTTCTCACCCTATCACTCTTTCTCCACACTTTTTTCTTCTCTCTCTCTCTCTTTCTTTCTCCACTCTATCTAATCTACCTCTATATCATTCTCCACCCCATTTCACAATACTTTGTTTGTTCTTTAATGATTTCTAATTTTCTTTCCTCTCCTAACATCTCTTTCTACACGAAATTTTCGCATCTCTCTCATTTTGCTCTCCAGTTATCAAGTCTTATCTCTTCATTTATTACCCATAACCCCTTTCAACAATATTTTCCTTTCTCTTATTTCTCTCATCTCCGCTTATCCCTTCCCTCTTTCTTGTGTTTTCCTTCCCTTCCTATGACCTCCTATCTATGTCTCTTCCCTGTTTTCTCTTATTATCATGCCCTTATCCTTATATTCTCCTTCGACTTCTCCATTTCCTTCTTCAAAGAGTTATTTCCTCCATTTCATAGTTAACACCCTTATACTTTATCATAGTTTCTCAAATTTTCCCAGATATCTACTATTCCATCTCTCATTACTATCATTTCCCTTATTCTCTGTTCTTTCCCACTCTAATTTATCACACTTTCCTCTTTCACCTATCAGCTATATTTCTATTTTGGCATTATTATTTATCATGCACCTCATCTTCTATTGTTTTCTTCTTCAAAATAACACTTTCTTGTACAACAACTTATTTATCTTAACTACAGTTATCACTCACAATTCTTTGTTGTTACATCTCTCTCTTTCCTACTTCTTTCATTTCATTTCTTTCTACTTTACCTCCTTGTCCTCCTCCTCACCCCCCTACTACTCATTCCCTCATTCTACTCCTGATCCTCTTCCTTCTTCCACTTTTCCCATTCCTCTCTCAACCATCTTCTTCACCACCTCCTTCCCTCTCCTTTTCCTTCCTCCGCTACCTTTTACCCCCTCTTCACCTGTTTCTTCATACACCTCTTCTTCATCAGCTCTTCTCCCTTTCTCACCCACTTCTCACTTCCATTCCCTTCCACTTTATTCTTTCTACACCACACCTCCCAAAAGACCAGTGCTTAACCAGTAATAATTATCCAGCCTCAGCCGCTCTGTTATATATTATATTATACAGGGTGGAACAGAAAACAGAGACCTCGAGTCCGCTGATAAATGCCTAGCTTATCTCCTTCTACATCGCCTTATCCCTCGAGGCGTATTTTCTCTCTTACTCTCTCTCTCTCTCTCACTCACTCTCTCTCTTTCACTCAATATTCTCCTTATCACCCTCTCTCACTTTCTCTCACACTACATGCCGACCTCCCTCTTTTTCTCACCCGGCACCAGGTCGTTTGTAATAGTTATAAAGGGCTCAATTTATTGTGTTCTCCAGAAAACGGCGGCTTATCTTTTCTCCACGAGAGAGCTTTCTGTTGTCTGAAATTATTCAATTCCATACATTACTATGCTAAAATATAACAGTTCCGTAGGTATAGTCTGTCCAAGCAGAGAAGACCCTCCGGCAGGATGGGAAAATGACTGAAACTCGGTCAATTTTGGTTCAAAAATTATTAATTTGATCTAAAATTGTCCTAAACGATTTGATCTCTCATTAGGACCACTTTTATAATTCTTAAATTAATATTGACCAAGCTAGAGTCATTTTCTCATCTTGCCAGAGGGTCCTCTTTGCTTGGACTGACTATATATTACCGTGTTAAAGTACAATTATTGCCTCTGGATGTTTTCTCCAAGTAATTTCGGTAAGGAATGACTTATACCTTTGATAACATTGTAATATTTTGGTCAAGCAAAGAAGACATTCTGGCAAGATGAAGAATAACTTCACCTTGGTCAGGATTGGTTGAAAAATAATTAATTTTGTCTCAAACTGTAGAGAATAATGTTTTATACACTTGAATTATAACCAATTCATAATTTTTTAACCATAATTGACCGTACTGGAGTCATTTTTCCATCTTGCCAGAATGTCTTCTCAGCTTGAACAAACTATACAAATGAGAGGGCTTATCAAGAAGTGGTGAGATGAAGATTAAAATGAAAGTTTTATGGAAATTTTGGTGAATAATTAATCC
Organism: Sogatella furcifera; assembly: GCA_017141385.1. Lineage (NCBI taxonomy): Eukaryota > Metazoa > Arthropoda > Insecta > Hemiptera > Delphacidae > Sogatella > Sogatella furcifera. The sequence goes on from CM029554.1 coordinate 3,185,747, forward strand.
TCTCTCAATTGTTTAATTTTCAATGGGGTATTGTTTTTTGCATTATTTACTGTTTACAAAAGTAGTTAATTTCAGATATACAGTAATAATTTCGTAGGTTACTTCATGTATGAATGATACTATGGCTGAGGCCGCACTGTCGGTGGGTAGAGCCTGGTGGGTGGAGGGTAGTTGGTAAATTGTATAGAACATACACACCATCCACAGTAATACATCGTATGAATGGTATGACGTCATTCTGTTTTTTGAGGTTATGTTGTCCATATTTAAGAATTTCAAGATGGCGGCTGAACACATACCATTCATACGATGTATTACTGTGGATGGTGTGTATGTTTTATAGATTTGCCAACTACCCTCCACCCTCCAGGCTCTACCCACCGGCAGTGCGGCCTCAGCTTAACAGACGACTGCTCTGAGAACACCGTTTAATTCTCATTATTTATTACTTAAGCCGTTCAAATTTGAAGAAATTCTATATGTTCAAGAGATTGCTTGTTCATTATAAGCCCATATTTGTATGGAATCAATGACGGAATATGACGTTATGTTCGTAATCAATATCCAACAAAAAAATTTCAACTCTCAACCATTCCTCGTTATTACTATCACGCCCCAATAGGTGAGATAACTACAGTCTGTCCAGGCAAAGAAGACCCTCTGGCGAGTTGGGAAAATGACTCCAGCACAGTCAATATTTATTCAAAAATTATAAATTTGGTCTGAAATTGTAGAAAGCATTTTGATCTACAATTTGAGACCAGATCAATAATTTTTAGACCAATATTGACCGAGCTGGAGTCGTTTTCCCATCCAACCAGAGGATCTTCTTTGCTTGGACAGACTATATAGCTACTGCTCACTAGTTATTCACAGTTATCAGCAGATAATTATATTCGGTAGTCAACGAAACACACCAGGTATAGTATGTCCAAGCGAAGAAGACACTCTAGCAAGATGGGAAAAAGACTCTAGCTCGGTCGATAATGGTTCAAAAATTATGAATTTGGCCTCAAATTGTGGAACAGAATGTTTCCTACAATTTGAGATCAAATTTATAATTTTTGAACCAGTATTGATCGAGCTGGAGTCATTTTCTCATCTTGCCAGAGGGTCTTCTTTGCTTGGACAGACTATAACAGGACTATACAGAACAGACAAATCACAATAACTCTCTCTCATTTCATACTCTGTGGTGTAGAACGGAATTAATGCTTGCTTTGATTGCAATTCAATTCAATTTCAATCACTGCCTATAGTCTGTTCAAGCAAAGAAGACATTCTGGCAAGATGGGGAATGACTCTAGCTCGGTCAATATTGGTTCAATAATCACAAATTCAGTCTCAAGTTGTAGGGAACATCCGGATCTACAATTTTATACCAAATTCATAATCATTAAACAAATATTGACCGAACTGGAGTCATTTTCACACTTGAATAGAATGTCTTCTCTGCTTGGACAGACTATAACACTAGCCCCTAGCGGCTCTCCAGTTATTTGCTGAATAAACAATTCTCCTTGTTAGGAAGGGGTGTGACGCAATATTTTGATTTTAATGAATATCGCATACAGTTAAATGACGCTTTGACAAAGCTTTGTGCAACAGGACAGGGTATCAAATCTAATGTCACTACCGATAAAATAGTATAACGTTGTTTGTGATATTGCAACATGGAGATTCGATAGTATTATAATTTGATTGAGGAGGTTTGCAGAAAATTGGATTAGATCAGTTTTCTTTACTAATTTATATAACAACAAAATATTTATGCTCAGTTACTAGATTACAAGAGTAATTGTTGAATCTAAATATTCTATTATTTTTACAAGTTACACACTAATTTCGATATTTTACACTACAATTTTTACAGGTTATTCTATAATCTATTCAACGAGATAGGTTACATATGAATGCAAGAATCATGGAACAATTATCTAAATAATAAGCTACTTGCTTGCATTATTACTTGTTGTGCATTGAAATATCTGAATGAAAAGGCGAAGTTTGGACATAAAAATGTCCATTCTTGGGAAAGGATAAGTATAGCCTTTACTTTCCATTAACACTTGACCTGTAAGAGGAGGAGGAAGAGGAGGAGAAGAAGAAGAAGAAGAAGAAGAAGAAGAAGAAGAAGAAGAAGAAGAAGAAGAAGAAGAAGAAGAAGAAGAAGAAGAAGAAGAAGAAGAAGAAGAAGAAGAAGAAGAAGAAGAGAGAGGAGAGGAGAGAAGAGGAGGAGGAGCAGGAGGAGTGGAGGAGGAGGAGGAGGAGGAGGAGGGAGGGAGAGGAGGAGAAGGAGAAGAAGGAGGAGGAGAAGAAAAGGAGAAGAAGAAGAAGAGGGTTGGAGCAGGAGAAAGAGGAGGGAGGAGGAGGAGGAAGAGGAGGAGGAGGTGGAGGAGGAGAAGGAGAAAGAGAAAGGAGGGAGGAGAGGAGAAGGAGAAGGAGGAGGAGGAGGAGGAAGAGTAGGTGGAGGAGGACAAGGATAATGAATGAGGATTGGACGGAAGAGGTAGGAGACGAGGAGGAGAAGGAGGAGGAGGAGGAGGAGGAGGAGGAGGAGGAGGAGGAGGAGGAGGAAAACCAGAAGAGAGGGAGATATAATTAGAATTGATAAATGAAATGCATAGCAATTACTGGTTAGGTTTGATAGCGTTATCGATATGCACGTTATCGAGACCGTTATCTTCATGGCTTTCAGAAGCGGAGTGTATTATCAATTTTAAATGTAATGATAATATTTCAGTGACGTCATTGAGCACACTCAAACTTGAGGGACCCTCAAATTATGATAGAACAGGTGACATTTTCTATGCTAAGTAAAGAAAATGTAAACTATTAAAAATGTAAACTTGAGGGTCTCTCAAATTTGAGTGTGCTTGGAAAAATTGTGTGCATTACTTCTCTATATAAGCTGTGCGCGGCGTACACCTTAGTAGTACTTTCAGGAACCACCCTTTTACTGCAATTTAGAAAATTTTTTGAAAAAAAAATGAGAGGAGTTTTCGGAAAACATGAGCAGCAGGATGAGTTCAGAGAGTTGTAGACAAGCAGAGCGGCACCGACAAAACGTGACTCAAATGACAAACACACTGTCAACCAGAGTGCAACACACATTGGCCAATCTGCCATCCACTTTTACATTATCTTTCATCACACCTTCCTTCCTTCCCCTTTCAATCATCCAAATCTCTACTTCAAATTCTTCTTTATTATTTCTCCTTTATCCTTTCATTATAATCGTACACTTTTTATTTCTCCTTGAATCCTTCAAGACTCTTTTCTCATATAATTTGTTTCCTCTTTTCCTTCTACTTTTTCCACTTCTTTCCACTTCTACACAATCTTCCCTCTCTTCTCCTTCTTCCTCTTCCAAAACTACTACTACTACTTCCTCTTTCTTAGTTATTGTTCCTCATTTCACTTCTTTTACTTCTTCCTTCACTACCAATACTTCTTCCTCCTTCGCTAAATTTTTTCTCTTTCTTCTTCTTCTTCTTCTTCTTATTCCTCTATTCTTTCTCTTTTTCTTCTTCTTCCTCTATTCTTCTTCTTCTTCCTCTATTCTTCTTCTTCTTCCTCTATTCTTTTTCTACTTCACCTTCTCCAATTCTTTATTTCTCTCTCTTCCCTAGTTCCTCCTATTTTAGTACCTTTCCCTTCTATTTTCACCACGTTTTATTACTTTCTCACTTCTTGTCCTTCTTCTCCTCTTTCTTATCATCCATTTCCACCCGATTTCCCTTTTTCTTACCTAATCCTTATCCACATTCTTTTTTCACTTTTCCTCACATTTTTCATACATCCCAACCAGTTCTTCACCTCTTCCTTTGTTTCTTGATCTTCTTGGGTTCCTCTCTCGTTTTTCCCTCCTCTTCCTCTTCTGATTCTCTATATTTTTCTCCTTCCTTCATATTTCCTCCCCACTTGGTCCCCTAAATCCCCTTCTCCCTCATGTCTTCCTACCATTCTTTACCTTCTTCTTTCTTTTCCTTTCACTTCCACTTCTTCTCTTCATTTCTTCTCACTGCAACTTGCCTTCTTCTTCTTCTTCTTCTTCTTCTACTTTTTCCCCTTCCTTCACTTCTCCTTTTTTCTTCCCTCCTACTCTATTTTCCCCGCCCTACTCCATTATTATTCTCCTTACTATTACTATTTCCTCATCCATTTAGTCCTCTAAATCCCCTTTTCCACTCTCTCCTTCCACACTTCTTCTTTTTCTTCTTCTTCATATTTTTCTTCTCCTTATCCATCTCCTTCATCTCCTCCATCTCCTCCACCTCCTCCTCCTCCTCCTCCTCCTCCTCCTCCTCCTCCTCTTCCTCCTCCTTCTTCTTCTCATTCTTCATATTCTTCTTCTCCTTCTTCTTCTTATTCTTCTCTCTTCCTTTTCTTCTACATCTTCTTCATCTTCTACTTCCTTCTTCTTCTTTTTCTTCTTCTTCTTCTTCTTCTTCTTCTTCTTCTTCTTCTTCCTCTTCTTCTTCTTCCTCTCCATCTTCTTCTCCCTTCTTCTCTTCTCCCAATCCCTTCCCCCCACCGCCCCCGACCGTTTCTAAACGGCGACAATCATAGAATTCAAGCGCTGTAGTACAGTCTGTCCAAGCAAAGAAGAGCCTCTGGCAAGATGAGAAAATCACTCCAGCTCGGTCAATATTGGTACAAAAACTATTGATTTGATCTCAAATTGTAGATCAGAATGTTTCCTACAATTGAGATCAAATCAATACTTTTTTCAACCAATATTGACCGAGTAGGAGTCATTTTATCATCTTGCCAGAGGCTCTTCTTTGCTTGCACAGACTATAGCAGCGTGTCGGCAATCTAATAAAATGCAATCGTTGTTCGTATACTTTCGGCAAGTGTGTGGCAAGCGTTTGAAAGCTGTGTGGCAAGCCAGTGGCAAGCTGTGACACATTTACGTGGCCAGGCTGGCGTTTTATTGTCATTACAAGGAATACCGCCGTGTATAGTCGGTCCAAGCAATGAAGACATTCTGGCAAGATGGGAAAATTACTCCGGCTCGGTCAATATTGCTACATAGATTTGGTCTCAAATTGTAGATAATGATGTTTCCTACAATTTGAGACAAAATTTATAATTTTTGAACCAATATTGATCGAGCTGGAGTAATTTTCCCATCTTGCCAGAATGTCTTCTTTGCTTGGACAGACTCTAACAAGGAATTTACCCACGTACACTTGTCGAATGTGAATGTGTTGAGCAGTCTGAGGAATTTTGAGGTTACAATGAATTGGAATTGTAAATTCGATGAGAGATGATTTGTGGAGGTTATTTCGAATGTTATAGTCAGGATGGTGAGATAGAATTTGACGGTACTGTTCCCAATAAATAATCTGTTTTCAATTATTTCAAATAATCATATTATATGAATAAGTTTTTGCTCTAAGTGGTGCGAGTTTTTCTTCTCCAAACCCTCTCTCTCTAATTCTCTCATCTCTAATCTTCCTCTAATCTCTAAATTCTCTAATCTCTCGATATCTTCCTCGCCTTCTCATCTGGATCATTCATCACATACGTGTGCCCTCATGGTTACTCCACGTTCAGCCAATGTTTATAAAGGGTGTTTCAGGAGGAATGTGCAATAATTTTCAGGCTGATTCCTTACACCAAGTAGACAAAAAAGTTCTGTGGGACCAACCCCCAAAAACGCTTTGTTACCGAGATAGCAATGGCGGAAAATTGAGATTTTAAAAAATATATTAATTTCTTTAATTTTTCAGAAGCTTTAGTCAGGTTCTGAAATAATCAATTCCCATGTAGAATCAGCTGAGGAATTCAATAAAACCAGTTCCAGGTATGTAACTTCAACGGTTATTGAGATAATTACAAAAATATGCTGGAAAACGCCATTTTTTCAACAATAAGGGTTATAACTAAATAAGGAATCATAAATTTGTATTTCTTATCAAAGGAAGTTGAAGAGAGTCAAATTCTGAAAAAAAATTCAAATGGCAGCGATTGTGTAAATCCTACTCAAATCTCAGAAATAGCGATCAAAAAACGCAAAATCGCTACTAAATACAAATTTATCACTTGTGCTATGTTTTGTCGAATTTTGCGATTTTTGGTCGCTATTTCTGAGATTTAGGTATAATTTACAAAATCGGCGCCATCTAACGTTTTCTTTAGAATCTGACTCTCTTCAACTTCCATTGATAAAAAATACAAATTCTTCTTCTTTTTTCTACTTCTTCTCCTTCTTCTTCTCCCTCCTCCTTCTTATTCTTCTTCTCCTTCTTCTTCTTTCTTTTTTCTACTTCTTCTCCTTCTTTCTTCCTCTCCTCCTCCTCCTCCTCCTCCTCCTCCTCTCCTCCTCCTCCTCCTCCTCCTCCTCCTCCTCCTCCTCCTCCTCCTCCTCCTCCTCTCCTCCTCCTCCTCCTCCTCCTCCTCCTCCTCCTCCTCTCCTCCTCCTCCTCCTTCTCCTCCTCCTTCCTTTCTCCACAAATTCCTCACCCTTAACCCATTATTATCCAACCCCCTATGCCTACCGAATCAGGGCTGCCACACTCTGACTATGCCTTCTGAATAATAACGCCGAAAGCACTCCGCGCCATTATTATTACTATACTATTCATATTGAATACAAATATGCGCCCTAGCAACTCACATCACATCCACGCCCTATTTGCTCAAGAATAGTGACATCATGACAAAATGTCAAGGAATTGGCGGAAATTTCATCAAATTCACTCTAGAATAGCACTTTGTAGATGCGAAAATTCGTTGAAATTCTGCAGATTTGACACATATTTGTGTATCCCATTGTGCTCAACTGTATAAGGCACTTGCGGCTTGTGCCCATGGAACAGGTGAAGTGCTGTACAGTAAAAGATACGCGCACTTCACCTCATTTGTGAGTGCTAACCGCCAGTGGTATGAAAATTCAGAAGTTATCAAATACAAGGAAATAGATTCATAAATTTAATTCATTTTGAATATTCAAAATATTCATCAAATTAAGTCTGAAATAGCTCTTTGTAGAAGCGAAAATTCGTTGAATTTCTCATAGTTTAGTGGTAACCTATATTCTTGATCCAGGTTGTGATTCACCAAAATTTATAGGTTTTGTGTTACAGGGATAGAAAGACCAACACTGGAATTTTCAAATTTTCTTAAATTTCTCAATATCTGAACTTTCCAAAATGGCGACCAACTGAAATTTCAATTTTCAATTTACTGTTGGAGAGAATGGTTTCATAAAAATTCTGTACCATTCCAAAAATTTAGAGCTTCAAATTCTGAAGAAAATGGTGCCTGATTTGCCAGGATGCGATGATAAATAACTGAGATATGACGAATTTAACTTTTATTTTGTGAATCCACGCCCAACAAGCCTGACTAACAGTATTCATAGAGGCTTGGTTCGTAATAAAATTTGCTGTATCTCGGTTATTTATTATTGTATTTGGATGAACCAGGTAACATTTTCTTGAGAATTTGAACCTCTACATTTTTGTAATGGTACAGACTTTTGTAAAACCATTCTTTTCAAAAGTGGATTCAAAAATAAAATTTCAGTCGGCCGCCATTAGAGAAATTTCAGATATCGAGAATTTTCGAGATTACTATTTTCAAGCAATTATACTTATACTTGAGCATACAAAATTTCAAAGGGATATATGCATTTATTATCGAGTTATGATAGAAAACCATAAAAATACAAAACGGCGGATAACAGGAAAACTAAGTAGAACTTGGAGTTTTGCACACGACATTTTCTGTTTGATATAGATTGAGGAACAATGAAGTGATATTTGAATTCGATCTCTTCGGAACAATCTGTATAATATGATAACAATACAAGCCGGGGAAAGAGAAATATCCCCTTTCTGGAAAGTAGTAGCCTACCTATCATTTCGATTAATTTTCTAGGAAGTTTTTCAATATTATGTATCTCTTTCCCAGGAGGTAGTTGGTAAATCTATAGAACATACACACCAACCACAGTAATACATCGTATGAATGGTATGTGTTCAGCCGCCATCTTGAAATTCTTAAATATGGACAACATAACCTCAAAAAACAGAATGACGTCATACCATTCATACGATGTATTACTGTGGATGGTGTGTATGTTCTATAGATTTACAAACTACCCTCCACCCTCCAGGCTCTACCCACCAGAAGTGCGGCCTCAGCCTTAGATCTAATGTTATCTGCTGTAATGTGAACTCTGTTGTTCTATTTTCTATTGGATTATTTCCATCCGTTCAATTATAGTCCACAACCTCAGAAGGTCTATAGTATGTCCAAGCAGAGAAGACCCTCTGGCAAGATGGGCAAATGACTCAAGCTCGGTCAATTTTGGTTCAAAAATTATCAATACGATCTCAAATTGCAGGAAACAATTTGATCTACTATTGAGACTACTCATTTGATTCTTGAACAAATATTGACCAAGCTGGTGTCATTTTCTCATCTTGCCAGAGGGTCTTCTTTGCTTGGACAGACTATACTATCAATTTGAACTCAACCAATATGAAATCGTATCAGCTCACTCTTGTAAAATAGAAGCTCGAACGTCACATAAGCATATATCAATATAGCCAGCTGCATAATATCTGCAACTACCTCTCTGCAAGCAGGGTACACTTCGCTCAAGCGGAGAAGACACACCGTGTAATACAATTTACATGGCAACTAAGTGTCGTTCTCAGCTTGCTCCAAACTATAGAAATTATTGACAAGCGGGTATAGGTATAGTCTGTCCGAGCAAAAGACCCTCGGGCAAGATGAGAAAATAACACCAGCTCGGTCAATATTGGTTTGAAATTTATTGATTTGGTCTCAATCGTAGAAAACATTCTGATCTACAATTTGAGACAAAATCGATAATTTTTAAACCAATATTGAACCGAGCTGGAGTCATTTTCTCATCTTGCCACAGGGTCTTCTTTGCTTGGACAGACTATACTGACTGAGGAGACACTTAGAAACAATTTACACCACCCTTAACAATTATCTTCTACTTTTCCTTTCTGTCCTCCTCCTTCACTAAACTTCCTTCACTCGGCCAAGATTTTCAATTAATTTTCCTCTGTTTCTTTATCTTTCAATATCTTCTTCCTCTCCTCTTCTTCTTCTTCTTCTTCTTCTTCTTCTTCTTCTTCTTCTTCTTCTTCTTCTTCTTCTTCTTCTTCTTCTTCTTCTTCTTCTTCTTTCTTCTTCTTCTTCTTCTTCTTCTTCTTCTTCTTTTTCTTCTTCTTCTTCTTCTTCTTCTTCTTCTTCTTCTTCTTCTTCTTCTTCTTCTTCTTCTTCTTCTTCTTCTTCTTCTTCTTCTTTCTTCTTCTTCTCCTTATTCTTCTTATTCTTTATCTTTTTTTATTTATATATTTTTTCTTCATATTTTTCTTATTCTCTTCTCCTCTTTCTCTTCTTCTCTTCCTCTCTTTTTCTCTTCCTTTCTCTTCCTCTTCTTTTTTCTTTCTTTCCTTATTCTTTTTCATCTTTTTCCTCTTTCCTCATTTCTTATTTCTCATCATCATCATTCTTCTTCTTCTTCATCATCCTCAAGAAGAAGACGGAGAGGGAGAAAAAGAAGAAGAAGATTATGAAGAAGAAGAAGTGGAAGAGGAGAGAAGAAGAAGAAGGAGAGGAGGAAGAAGAAAGAGAAGAAGAAGAAGAAGAAGAAGAAGAACAAGAAAAAGAAGAAGAAAAAGAAGAAGAAGAAGAAGAAGAAGAAGAAGAAGAAGAAGAAGAAGAAGAAGAAGAAGAAGAAGAAGAAGAAGAAGAAGAAGAAGAAGAAGAAGAAGAAGAAGAAGAAGAAGAAGAAGAAGAAGAGGAAGAAGAAGAAGAACAACAACAACACATGCTACTTCTTCTACTTCTACCGGTGGGTCTTCTCGACTTGAGCAGACTACAGCCCTCATTGACAAGCGAAGTATGTTCTGAATTTGTGCTTAGTGGCAGATAAGTCTAAGCACATGCACTAAGCACACGTCAGTGAGCCCAATCAAGCACAAGTTGGAAAGTTGGAAGGTTTTCTACATCGCTGTAGGCTTATTCATGTAGATCTGATCCTAATTTACATGTTCCACCACTCGTGCTCCTTGGTTCCGTTCCGCTGTTCTGTTCCTTGTTCCATGCACGTTTCGTATCAAAGTTTACCATCCCTATTGAATCCTTTTGTATAGTCTGTGGTCGAGCAAAGAAGACATTCTGGCAAGATGTGGGAATGATTGAAACACGGTGAATATGGGTTCAAAATTGGTCAATTTAGTTTCAAATTGTAGAAAATATTATGTTCTACAATTTGAGACAAAAATTATAGTTTTTGAACCAATATTGAGCAAGCTGGAGTCATTTTTGCATCATGCCAGAATGTCATCTATGCTTGACCAGACTATAATTCCCATAACTCTAGACTATCCCATGACATGTAATTTTATCCCTGCTTCTATTTCTGTTTCGCTAGTTCTTTGCTCTCCCGTTTCATTTTTCAATTTCCTTATTTTACCCAATTCATATTTCACTTTATTATTTATTCTGCCTCCAATTTCGGTAGGCCTATATATTTTTTGCTTCAATCCTCAAACCTCATATATGAGGTTCAAGTGTAAGAGAGAGCCGGTTGCGCCCTAACTTCGCCCTCCCAGGCTTACAAATAAAAGCAGCGATTCTTCTCTATTGTAGGCCTATCCATCCATCTTCCTTTCCACCATTCCTCTTCCAATTCATTTCTCTCCATACATCTTCTCTTTCTCAGAATCTCATAAAAATCAATCAATCTCACGTGTTTCTCTATTTCATTCTGAGTCGTTTTCTTTCCATCTTTCTTAATTTATTTCTCTTGCTGTTCTTACCCATTTCTCTTTCTCTTCTTCTCTATTCCTCTTTTCTTTCTGTTAACAGATGCCTAAAAACAGTCGTTAAGTCATGTCAGAGAAATTGATCAAAAGCGACCTGAAAACTCTGACACCAGACCTGAGCCAGCCAGGTTACACGAATATTATTATTATTTTTTGTCAATTCCAATTTTCCTCTCTATCACAATTTAATTTTTTCCTCTGTTTCATTCTGTAAATCTCCTTCTTCCCACTTTTAATCTTCAACTTTTATTATTAATTTCTCATCTACCCTCTACCATCTCACTTTAATAAATTTTCTAATATCAGTCTGCAAGAAGCAACACTGCATAATTTATTATATGAGTCATCCCTTTTCTCAACCTTCATTCAAATTTCTCTTTCTCCTCTTTATTTCCTCTTACGCTCTCTTTTTGTCTTATTTTCTATCCTCATCTCTCTTGATTCATGTTTATTTGTTTATTCAACCTCTTATCCTTCAAACTCCCATAGTTCGTCTCTTCTCTTCATTTTCATTTGATTCGCCCTCCATCAGCCTGTCTCTATCTCTCTTCTAATGAACATTTTGTCTCTTTCTCTATCATTCTTCCTCCTTCTCCATTCTTTCTATCTTTTTTCTCCTTCCACACTCCTCTCATCCCACAAACTCCCCTTGTTCCCCTATTCCAATCCGTCTTCTCATTCCTTCTCCCTATATACGCTCCTTTGTCTACAATTACTGCTTGATGCGATGCAAAACCAACTAATTTGTCTTATCAGCTTCACTCAAGTCCCTATAGTCTGTCCAAGCAAAGAAGAGCCTTTGGCAAGATGAGAAAATAACTCCAGCTCGGTCAATATTTGTGCAAAAATTATCAATTTCATCTCAAATTGTAGGAAATATTCTTATCTACAATTTGAGACCAAATCGATATTTTTTGAACCAATATTTGCAGAGCTGGAGTCATTCTCTCATCTTGCCAGAGGCTCTTCTCTGCTTGGACAAACTATATCAAATCAGCACACAGTTGAGTTCATCCTATACCACACTCCAACCTAACTGTCATTTGGAAAATTACTGTTATTAACACTCAAATCTCTCAGGACAGTCTGGAAACGGTCCACTAGTGTAAAACTGTTCAGCTAGAATCGCTATCAACTTAATATGATATCGATGACCGCTTGCAACTGTCCTGAAAGAGCTAACAATTACTGAAAGTCATTCAAGAACCGCCAAATCATTGTCATGTGCTGTATCAAACAACACGCTAGGTTCATGCATGTTGTGTGGAAACTTTGAAAGAGTTATAGTCTGTCCAAGCAAAGAAGACCCTCTGGCAAGATGTTAAAATGACTCCAGCTCGGTCGATATTTGTGCAAAAATCATCAATCTTATCTCAAATTGTGAGAAACATTCTGATCTACAATTTGAGACCAAATCGATACTTTTTGAACCAATATTGATCGAGCTGGAGTCATTCTCTTACCTTGCCAGAGGGTCTTCTTTGCTTGGACAGACTATAATAGGCTTCTCAAAAGTTTTTGATGGGATTTCAATCTTGTTGCATGATATTAATTTCCTCATCAAGGAATATTAGTTAGGAGATTAACAATATTGTCAGTCTTGAAGCTTTACTGCATGTATTAAAATTTAATTAATATTTTGTATTAATATTTAATATAGCGTTAATGAGTCTATGATATGTTACAAGTTATAGGCCGGTATTACACGATAATAGGTTCATGATCATATCCGATTATATGGAAAGAGAAATATGATTCACAGTAACATCGATTATCCGAATGCCGGTTAACCGAATCACCAATCAGCGTTTACGACGTGATCGTAGCACGGCGAGGCGATATGTTGTACTTATTAAATTGTACCTACAGTACTGTAGTTTAGTACAATATTTGTTTTGCTTTCCATATCAATTTAATATCACTACACTGTACTTTTCTAATTTAATAAAGTTTATTGCAAATTTGACACATTGTTTTTCTTTGATACAATCTCATGTCCAATTATCCTAATTGATCCCGGTCCCGTTTAGTTCGGATAATCGGCGTTCTACTGTACAATTTCTATGATACAATTATAATAATTCACACTTTATATTCAACGTTTATTTGAGAGAGAATACAATACTTAATGAATGAAACATAGAGAGTTTATCAAAAATAATTAGACAAATGAATACATTCGAATATGCTTGTGACAATAATAACTCACAACCGAATAACGTATAGTCTGTCGAAGCAAAGAAGACACCCTGTCAAGATGAGGAAATGACTCTAGATCGGTCAATATTGGTTCGAAAAGTATTTATTTGGTCCCAAATTGTAAATCAGAATGTTTCCCACGTACGATTGAAACCAAATCAATAATTTTTTAACAAATATTGACCGAGCTGGAGTCTTTTTCTCATCTTGTCAGAAGGTCTTCTTTGTTCGGACAGACCATACAATCGAAATGGCTCTTCGTAATAATGGAATATTCAACATGATCAATTTCAAACTCTGACAATTGTCAGCGAAACTGTCCAATTAAATAACATTTGTCAAACAATAACAGTCTTTGAAACACTTTGTTTCATTGGAAAGTTAACATTGGATATTTAGTGGTCTGTCCAAGCAGAGAGTACATTCTGGCAAGATGGGGGAATGACTCCAGATCGATCAATATCGACTCAAAATTTACAAATCTGGTCTCCAATTGTAGAGCAAAATGTTTTCTAAAATTTGAGCCCAATTTTATAATTTTCGAACCAATATTAACCGAGTTGGAGTTATTCTACCATCTTGCCAGAGTGTCTTCTTTGCTTGGACAGACTATAACATGGGTAAGTGAGGTTTGTATTGTATAGGCTAAATGGGTCTCAACAAGAGGAATGAAGCAGGTGTCAGGTGAGATTTTTTATCTGTTTGAGGATGTCAACATGGGTAATGTCCAAGCAAAGAAGACATTATGGCAAGATGGGGAGATGACTCCAGCTCGGTCAATATTGTTTTAAAACTATAAATTTCATCTCAAATTGTATAAAAGATTATCTCCTACAATTTGAGACCAAATTAATAATTTTTGAACCAATATTAATCGAGCTGGAGTCATTTTCCAGAGTGTCTTCTTTGCTTGAATAGACTATAGCAGGTGTCAGGTAAGGTTTGTATATCTATTTATGATTGTTGGATGTCAGGGGGGAGTTTGTTTAACGGATGACCTCAATGACTGCAATCGATGTTCGATTATAACAGAATAATACTGAAAGTGATCAAAATGTTTGTCAGAGTAAACGTTGGACAAAGCGTTTCTACTTACCACTGGACACGTTTCAGCAGATATGTGACATTCATTTTCAATTTATTTTATTCATTCATTTACAGGGAATGTTATCTTATTCATTCACAGTAGTATTCGGTGACTTTTTTTAAATCTATCCCTTTTTTCTGCTCTGTTTCGATTCATTCATTCATTTATTCATTCATCCATTTATTCATTTATTCATTTATTCATTTATTCATTTATTCATTTATTCATTTATTCATTTATTCATTTATTCATTTATTCATTTATTCATTTATTCATTTATTCATTTATTCATTTATTCATTCATTCATTTATTCATTTATTCATGTATTCATTTATTCATTTATTCATTTATTCATTTATTCATTTATTCATTTATTCATTTATTCATTTATTCATTTATTCATTTATTCATTTATTCATTTATTCATTTATTCATTTATTCATTTATTCATTTATTCATTTATTCATTTATTCATTTATTCATTTATTCATTTATTCATTTATTCATTTATTCATTTATTCATTTATTCATTTATTCATTTATTCATTCAATCATTCAATCATTCAATCATTCAATTATTCAATCATTCAATCATTCATTCATTCATTCACTCATTCATTCATTCATCCATTCATCCACTCATCAGTTCATTCATTCATTCATCCATTCACTCATTCAAAGATACTTTCACATAATAAAATTGAAATTTCGATTCTCTGCTCGGTAGCCTTTTTTGTTCTTAGCCTTTGCAAATCCTGTTTTTCTCTGGTATTTTTTTCCTCTTCTATCAACTTCGCTCTCTTTCTCTCTTATGTCAACTTTCTCTATTTCTATGAATCATTGTCTATGTGTATCCCTCTTCAAACTCCTAGTTCCTTATTGTTTTTTGACCGAACGTAAGTGAGGTCTAGATTCAAGACGACGATTTTGCATTTCTCTTTATGTTTGTTTGTTCCGCATTTACGACAAAACGCGGAAATAGATTCTGATGATATTCGACAGGAATGTTCCTCTTGAAATTGCGCGTCGATGTATATGTAAGGTTTCTTGAAATATTGCATTTTAAGTAATATGAAAGGAAAAGGAATTACCTCCATGCTAAAATCTATATCTATAAAAGCGAAATGGCACTGACTCACTGACTGACTGATTCATCACCAGAACTAAAAATCCACTGAACCGAATGCTTTCGAATTTGGCAGGCATGTTCAGTTGGACGTTTAGACGCGCGCTAAGAACGAATTTTAGAAACTTTTCAAGGATACGCCAAATATTTAAGTTTTTCTATAGTTTTTCGGCGTTTTCTCAATTTTTTCGAGAACCCATCGGTAGAAAATGTTGAAATTTGGTAGGTAGGTTCAGATAAGGTCTAGAAATGTTGTGTTAAGATATTCTTGAATTCCGTTCAAGATTACGCCAGTAATCCGGTTTTTCAAAATTGTAGATGTTTTGCGGGTTGCATATCTTCCGCCTTGATACGACCAATCCTTACTGTAAATTCATTGGTTCAGCGAGATTATAGATAAACTAATTTGGAAGATATTGAATAAAGTTTCAAACTATGTCCGAAATAGTTCACAAGGTTACGCTCAATATCAGCGTTTTACTATTTTTCGTAGTTTTTCTTGGATTTTTCGAGAATAAATTGGTAGAAAATGTCGAAATTTGGTGAACAGGTCCAGATTAGGTCTAGAAATGCTGTGTTCAATACGTTTTGAATCCCTTCTGAACGGAATTTGCAGGCGAGCGAAGCGAGCCTGTTTGGCTCAGCTTACACTGCTGATACTGTCGGGGGCCCAGGGGGCGGAGCCCCCTGGCTAGGCGGAGAAGGCGAGCGAAGCGAGCCTGCCGGCTAGGATTACTAAATAGCCTACATTTATACTTCTGAACATAGGAAAATTCACACTATAGAATTATTCATACTGCACCAGCTGTCGAGTTTATTATTAATATTGCGTTCAATGACGCATGCAATTTATAAAACTTGAAACTCAACGTAACTAATCATTCCCTTCATGAATAATGCCCCATCCATGGGTGTCTACGTGAGGTCTACTGTTCACAGAACCACTAGTTGAGTTTTATATTTTTTTTGTTCTCCACCCACTTACTCTGAAACCCAAACTCTCTCACTTCTTCACACAGTCTGTCCAAGCAAATAATACCCTCTGGTAAGATGAGAAAATGACTCCAGCTCGGTCAATATTGGTTCAAAAAATATCGATTTAATCTCAAATTGTAGGAAACATTCTGATATACAATTTACGACCAAATCAATATTTATTGAACCAATATTGACTGAGCTGAATCATTTTCTCATCTTGCCAGAGGGTCTTCTTTGCATGGACAGATATACCATCTCTCTCTTCCAAACTAGACGTGTGTATAGTCTGACCAAGCAAAGAAGCCACTGGCAAGATGAGAAAATGACTTCAGCTCGGTCAATATTGGTTAAAAATATCGATTTGATCTCAAATTGTAGGAAACATTCTGATCTACAATTTCAGACCAAATCAATAATTTTTGAACCAATATTGTCCGAGCTGGAGTCATTTTCTCATCTTGCCAGAGGGTCTTCTTTGCTTGGACAGAGTATACCATCTCTCTCTTCCAAACTAGACGTGTGACCTGTGTAACAACCACCGAACAGTGTCGTTTCAGTTAACAGTGTTTGTCGCGGTTGTCGTTAACGGTTTGTCGTTTCGTTGTCGTTAACAGTTTGTCCTTTCATAGTCGTTAACAGTTTCTCGTTTGTTTGTCGTGCTGTTATCAGCACAGTAACAGTCATCACTTTTATTCCCCCATAAATTTCACCTACTGCGCACTTAACCTATCTAGCTGCTCGCTGGCTTTGATATTGCACCTCTGTATAGTCCATCCAATCAAAGAAGACATTCTGGCAAGATAGAAAAATGACTCCAGCTCGGTCAATATTTTCTCAACAACCATAAATTTGATCTCAAATTGTAGATCAGAATGTTTCCCACAATTCACGACAAAATTTATAAATTTTGAACCAATATTGATCAAACTGGAGACATTTTCCCATCCTCCCAGAATGTCTACTTTGCTTGGACAGGTTATACCTTTACTAACTGCACTGTGCCACATGCATTTCTATTCGTATGGAGGTAATTTCCGTATCGGAATACGTTTTATTCCTTTACATAAATGTATATCTCTGTGCGGAAGTTATATCTATACGAGAATAGCTCAACGCTGATATTACACCTTTGTTAAGTACAAGGATGTACCACAGTTACAATTTGACATTGTAACACCCTTATTGATTCTGTTTAAATGCATTGTCATGTTTCCGTGTATTGACGTCACTATTTCCATTGGTATGGATTCTGTACCGTCATCTTTTCTTCTATATTATCGAATTTATTAGATATTCTTCTTATTCAGAATTCAATTCGCTCAGGAAAACACCATTTGTCGAATAGATTACACTTATTTATTACATTCTCATAGTATTTATTGGTGTAAGTGGAGGAATAGTATATTACACCACTAGTTTTGAAAACGTCGTTTTGCGACGTCAAGAATACGGAGCTTTACAGCCGAAGCGATCAGCTGAGGCTGGAAAGGTGAGTATTCGCGACGTCGCGAACGTTTTCGAAACGTGTTGTGTACACTTTGGTACACTTTTTAGATAGGCTTATTAGAATAAGATGAAAACGTTTTTATAAATACGACATACGAATTCAACTTGCTGATTTGATTTCCATATTGGTAATTTCCGTTTTATTCATTTTAAAATAAATTCAGGATTCCAATTTCAACAAAGGTTATCAGTCGCTAAAATCAATTCCCAATCACAACAAAAAGTTAGGTGTGAAATTATACGGAACAAAAGTTTTTGTTTGAAGAAAATCATATGCTAAATCGTCTGGTGCAATCAGTTGGAAAATATCCGAAATAGTCGACCAATTTGCATGGAATGCGCTGCTAAGTCAACGGAAAATTTTGTTGACAGCTGATTTTTCCCATCTTGTACGGCTATAAGGCTCAAATATCAGCCGTTCATTCCGCACTAGTGCGGAAAATGAAGGCTTTCAAAGCCTGTCAAGTAGATCGAAACTGGCTACTTTCTATCAAGTGTACCAAAAAAATGTTGTGTGCATCTAAATTATTACTATTTCTTTCTCGGGAAATTTCCGCCCTCAGCTATGCCTCGGGCACCAACAGTTTTGCTCGCGGAGGAAAAGTTGAAAATTAGTCCCTAGATGCACTAATAACTATTCTCTATTGAAATGTGCAAATTCTGTTTAAATTGTCGAACTTTACTGATGTGAAATGATTGTTTTACAAACATTTTATGACATAACCATATTTTATTATTTTTATTTCGTTTGCATGAATTTGAGAGCAACAGTTTCGGACTTAGAGGCCTGTTGTATTTTAATGTAGAATCACTAAAAATAAAGGTGTATACAGATGAATAAATACTGTAAATATGATGTTCACTGTTTCTAGAAAATAATAATTTTAGATCCCATTCCAATATAATTATAGCTTTATTGTGTTATAGATAAAGAGAGAGAGGATTTGGGCTGAAAAGATTTTTTTACTTCGATGTAGAATAACTGAATAAATTCTCACTGCCATTGATAATTTTGGTCCCCACAACAAAAAAAATTTATAGTGATCATAATAACGAGAAGAGATTGTCGAGATTTTGTAAAATTTTCAATCTCATTAATGCTACCACGTTCTCACCAGTTCCAAACAATAATCCCAATCCTTTTATTGGAATTGCCTAGCACTGGCGGCTCATGCCCACGAAACAGGTGAAGTGCCCGTATCTTTTACTGTACAGCACTTCACCTTTTTCGTGGGCACGAGCCGCCAGTGTTGCTCATCCATAACTATTTCAATCCACCTAATGCATTTCCGTTATGTAGTTATAGTCTGTCCAAGCAAAGAAGACATTCTGGCAAGATGATAAAATGACTTCAACTCGGTAAATATTGGTCTAAAAATTATACATTTGGTCTCAAATTGTAGAACAGAATGTTTTCTACAATTTGAGACCAAATTTATAATTCTGGAATCAATATTGGTCGAGCTTGAGTCATTTTTCCATCTTGCCAGAATGTCTGCTTTGTTTGGACAGACCATATCTGAATGCGCTCTACTGTTTCTCGTACAGAAATATCTTAGCTGATTGCAGTCTCGGTCAAAGAAGAACAAATTTCAAAATTGGTCTTGCTCCGTTCATTTCCTGTGGAAAACTGTCCATTCTTATATTGGTTCCAACACAAAGCAAAAGAGCTTGGGTCTGTCCAAGCAGAGAAGACCCTCTGGCAAGATGAGAAAATGACTCCAGCTCGGTCAATATTGTTTCGAAAACAATTGATTTGGTCTAAAATTGTAGATTAGAATGTTTCCTACAATTAAGACCAAAACAATCATTTTTGAACCAATATCGATTGAGCTGAAGTCATTTTCTCATCTTGCCAGAGGGTCTTCTTTGCTTGGACAGACTATAATAGTGGAAGTAAAAGTATAAATTAGAAGTCTGGGTGGCTTGGTAACGGTGGAAATGCATATTGAAAGGCTAGAATTCAGAATAAAACTGAGACTGACTGAGACTAAGAATTGTCTTATAAAACCTAATAAGATTAAGAATAGTCTTAGTCATAGCATAAGGATAAAAACTAGGAAGCGGTAATAGTGGAAGTATATTGTAAGAAATATTCATTCGGATGCAGTGAATATGAATGAAACCATTACACGAGAAGATGATAAATTGAAACAGGTATCTATGGTATCTATATCATTCTATAAGGCTGAGGCCGCACTGCCGGTGGGTAGAGCGTGGAGGGTGGAGGGTAGTTGGTAAATCTATAGAACATACACACCATCCACAGTTATACATCGTATGAATGGTACGTGTTCAGCCGCCATCTTGAAATTCTCAAATATGGACAACATAACCTCAAAACCAGAATGACGTCGTACCATTCATACGATGTATTACTGTGGATGGTGTGTATGTTTTATAGATTTACAAACTACCCTCCACCCTCCAGGCTCTACCCACCAGCAGTGCGGCCTCAGCCTAAAAGCCAAACGGCACTCATACATTCATTTATTCACTCACTCGTCAGCAGAACTAACAATGTACCGAACCGAATGCATTCAAATTTGGCAGGCATGTTCAGTTGGACCGTTAGACGCGTACTAAGAAAGAATTTTTAAAACTTCATAAGGATACGTCGAATATTTGGGTTTGTAATTGATTTCTTTTGTTGTTCAATAAATTTAAATTTAAATTTGAATTTTTCTCAAGTTTTTCTGACCGAACCAATCGGTAGCTAATGTTGATATTTGGTGAGCACTGAGCAGGTCCAGATGAGGTCTAGAAATGTTGTGTTGAAATCTTTTTGGAATCCGTTCAAGGTTACGCTAGTAATTAGTTTTGAAAAATTGTAGATGTATTGCGGGTTGCATGTATTCCGCCTTGATACGACCAATCCTTACTGTGAATTCAATGGTTCAGTGAGATTATAGATGAACTAATTTAGATGATATTGAATCAATTCTCAAACTATGTCCGTGATTCTTCACAAGGTTATGCTCGACATTAGCGTTTTACTATTTTTCGGATTATTTCTTAGATTTTTCGAGAACAAATTGGCAGAAAATGTTGAAATTTGGTAAACAGGTCCAGATTAGGTCTAGAAATGCTGTGTTCAATAAATTTCGAATCCCTTCTGAACGGACTTTGCTGGCGAGCGAAGCGAGCCTGTTTGCCTCAGCTCACACTGACAGAGGTTTTGCAGACGAGCGAAGCGAGCCGATACTGTCGGGGGTCCAGGGGGGTGGAGCTCCCTGGCTAGGCGGAGAAAGCGAGCGAAGCGAGCCTGCTGGCTAGTTGTCTTATAAAACTCAATATGACTAGAACAGTCTTGGTAATGCGGTAGAAATCTAGTAGTCTTAGAAATACATTTTTAATTATTTCTATTCATGCATAACATAGATTTGAAAACATAACATTTTGCATTTGTAAATGACTAGCCTATTAATAGTCGAAATATGTTATGCATGGATAA
The DNA here is from genome assembly GCA_017141385.1 of Sogatella furcifera. Classification (NCBI taxonomy): domain Eukaryota; kingdom Metazoa; phylum Arthropoda; class Insecta; order Hemiptera; family Delphacidae; genus Sogatella; species Sogatella furcifera. The sequence continues at coordinate 3,206,927 of CM029554.1, forward strand.
AATTAATTGAAAAGGGTACTGTGATTAACATTCAATATGAAAAACAGTAAGAAATTAGTCCTAAGATAGAGGAAACACTATTGTACATGTATAATATGATCCGATAAGTCAAAATCCACGAAATATCAACCACGGACAAAGAACTTCAAAACTTTAAACTATAACTAAAACTTATCACGTGCTACAAATAGAAATGGAAAATTAATTATAATTACATCTTATCTTGGCAAGCCAAACTGGCAACATTAACTTCCAATATTCCAGAGTGAATTATAACGAGTTCATGCAAAGTTAGTCTGTCCAAGCAAAGAAGACCCTCTGGCAAGATGAGAGAATTACTAAAGCTCAGTCAATATTGGTTCAAAAATTTTCAATTTGATCTCGAATTGTAGGAAACAATTTGATCTACTATTAAGACCATATTTATAATTCTTGAACAAATATTGACCAAGCTGGATTCATGTTCAAATCTTACAGGAGGCTCTTCTTTTCTTGGACAGACTATGAAATGATATTTCAATTTGTTGTTAATGGATGAGAGTTCGCTCCGGTGGGAGGGGGGACTTCCTCTCTCACACTCACTCACTCTCTCTCTTCCTCTCTCTTTCTTTCTCTCTCTCTCTCTCTCATTCTCTCTCTCACTTCCCCCCCTCCCAGGGGACACACCCATTAGCAATGCTCCGGTAAAGTCGAACTTCCGACGCCCCCCCACAAGCATGAACATTTCCATAAATCAGACCCGACTTTTGAAAATAAACGTGAATATTCAGCAGGAAAAAGACTGATAATTCGAGTCCAAACGCTGTGTAATTTCGCTGACAATTGTTTTCATTACCGTACGATAAATTTTTCTCTCCAATGTTGAAGAGAATTCATCGTTTGCAATAATAATTTCGATCCGCTGGTGATTCCAATAATTAGTAGTTATTACTGATGGGTTTTCCTCGTGAAACAGTTTTTTCAGAATTTGCTTTGATTCCAATCAGGTATTAGCTATTTTCCGAAATTGTCTGGGCTTTTGTGTTTTACTTAACTATGTTAAGGAGGCAGTTGTGGGTTTCGACCTGTTGCCTCCAAAGAGAGATTGTTAAATAAATAAATACTTTTCAGAATTGACTTTTATTCTAATCAGGTATTAGCTATAAGTACTTTTTTCAAGTACAGTATCACATTTTCATGGCTTTCGTTGGAACGTTCCGTTTTAGCGAAAATTGATAAAAGTTCCATGAATTTTGTGATAAATTATTATGATTGAATAGATGAAAGCGTCAATATTTCCACCAAAATTATTATAATTCAAAAGAAAAAACCGTCGATCATAATAATATAAATAATACACGTCAGCCATTAAAAACAATATCGACCTGAAGCTTCATAATGATATCGATGTTAGAAGCTTCATAATAAGCTATTATTTCAAGAATTTGGGGAAAAGTTTTAGGAAATATGTTTGAGAACATTGACAATTAAAATTAAATCAGTTGTTAATGTTTTTGATATTTCCTCGTTATTAACGTTAACTATAGAAATAATTTTCCATCATGTTGAACCGGTTTTCCGTGAATAGCTTTTAAAAAACGTTCGTAGAATTTCTATTTCAGGCTATCAATGAATATTTTCCTGGAAAACTTGAAGCCTATAATAATATAGTCTGTCGAAGCAAAGAAGTTAATTTCTAGGAAAAGAAAATTAGGAAAATAACTGCAGCTCGGTCAATATTGAAAATTAAAAATTTGGTCTTAAATCGTACATCAGAATGTTTTCTACAATTTGAAACCAAATTGATAAGTTTTGAACCAATATTTACCGAGCTTGTGTAATTTTTCTATCTGACCCTAATGTCTTCTCTGCTTGGAGAGACCCTAACAGTAAAAGAGTTTAGTGTTGAAATCAGATTCATGGTATAGAGTTTTTTCAATGGTAAATATTGGCAATATACAATATTATTAACGAATTGAATAATTGATCTAACCAGGGCTTGATTTCAGGGGGAACGTCGTTCCCATACGTTTTTTCAAAGAATACACGAAATAATACATGATCAAATTAATAAATTATACATTGAGTTTTTAAAAATGTTAGTTTTGAGTTCTTTTCAATAAATAGTACTGTGATTTATTTTATTTATTCATTTTCTTTCTTTTTTTTTGAGTGGTTGTGAAAGTGATATTGTGGCAGTTAGGCTATCCATATTGGAATCAGTGGTTGGTCAACATCTTGTCTTTTCATTTAATTTCAATTTTTCTCATCAACACACATTGATAGTAGCTCTATACACAGAAAGAGTAAAGTATTTTTCGCCATACTCGTATGTAATACACAACTTTCCAAGCTAGATTTGCGTTTGGAAAATTGTCGTTTACAGGAGAATCAAAGATCAGCTGTTCTGAATGCGGGAATAATCATTTTGATGATTATTACAGCACTAGTCATCATCACGATGATAATTACAGCACTGAAAATCTAGCACAGCTGTTTTTTCCGAACTCCGACGTATGAATAAACGAGTTGAACGAGCCGCCATGACAGTTCACTGTGTGCGTTTGTTTTGTGCTACTGCTAGTGTTGTGTTGAGGTTATGTTGGCTTCAGTTAATGTTTTCAGTTGTTTGAAGTTTTAATAAATCCTTCCCAGTCTAGTATGACGAAAAAATGTACATAATTCGTGTGGAAAAGTTTACAAACTCATAATTATTTCCAAACTCGCGTACCGCTCGTTTGGAGAACATAATTATTAGTTTGTAAAAACGCCTTTTCCACACTTATTATCTAATATACTATTTACTAATAGCCTACTTGAGTGGTACTTATTTTTTCTTAGGACTATACACTTGAAAATGGTTCTAGAACGCCGAAACATGTTTCGAAAAATAATAATATTTTAAAAAAGGGTACTTTTATTTGAATTATTTCAAAGTTTTACTTCAGTGGTACACCAGTTTAATAGTATTCCTAACTTTTTCCATTCTCCACAAGATATTCACAAGTAGACACGAGAGAAGTCACAAAAACAGAAATAAAGCGCTGTTTAGGGTGAAACGTGGTGAGGTCAAAAATTAGACCAACAACGGGCTCTCCAAGATAAGAGGCAGGGCCCTAGGGCTGGACTGGAAACCTGGAGAGGCCCTGGAACGATGCAGAAGACTGAGTGAAGGCAATTAGGACAACTGCTGAAACTGGAAAGTGCTGGAGAAGTTACACCGCACACAAGATAAAAGTGCGCGCAAAAGAAAAATAGCGTGAGATAAGGACGGTGCGACATTTCTTTCTACGCCTTAAATCTATTTCTGAGCAGGACAACTCTATGGACGAAGTGTTAGTGGGGGGGGGGGGGTTGGTGTAGCATGAAACTCGGGTTTGTATAGTCTGTCCAAGCAAAGAAGACCCTCTGGCAAGATGGGCATATGACTCCAGTTTGGTCAATATTTGTTCAAAAATTATAATATTGGTCTTAAATTGTAGGAAACATTCTGATCTACAATTTAAGACCAAATAAATATTCTTTTAACCAATATTGACCGAGCTGGAGACATTTTCCCATCTTGCCAGAGGGTCTTCTTTGCTTGTACAGACTATAGCAGAGGGGTGAGTGGTGGAATTTGTGTTTGTGGTAGAAGGGAGGTATTTTTTAAGGGCGGGTGAGGGGTAGGGAGGTGCTGATGTGTTAGTGGGAGAGGAATCAGTATAACTCTGGTAAGACCCTCTGGTAAGATAGGAAAATGACTTCAGCTTGGTCGATATTGGCTCAAAAATTATAAATTTGTGAAAAACAATCTGATCTACTATTAAGAGAACATTTATAATTCTAGAACAAATATTGATCAAGCTGGAGTCATTCTCCCATCTTGTCAGAGAGTCTTCTTTGCTTTGACGTACTATATCATTGTGGTATCTCTGATAAAAAAATATAGATAAATTGAGTTTTTTGAGATTTTCTAATCATCAACACATGGTGCGGGTGGATGGAAATAGTGAAATAAAATACTAATGCCCTATAAGTAGTATACTTTGAATACCAAAAATAAAAAACGATACTCATGTTTGATACAAATAAATCATTTGATACATTATTTGAATGAAAAAAATTTGGTCTAGCCATCATGTAAGCTCTGTGGTGGGTGATAAGGGGGGTGTATTTAAATACAATTAATTCTTCAGAAACCGAGAAATCATTCAAAAACTCTAGAAAATTATTCGTCTCAAATTATTCGGAAACCACTCTATCATCCTCTCACCATTCAGCATTGATAACAAGCCTCAGAGTCGCTCAATCATTCCCGCATTTTAACCGTGGTCGAAACTTTTTTCGAAAAAATTTCACAATTCAAATGAGGCAGATAATGGGTACGCTGCTGAAGTCTGTCCAAGCAAAGAAGACATTCTGGCAAGATGGAAAAACGACTTCAGATCGGTCAATTTTTTTTTCATAAATTATCAATTTGTTCTCAAATTGTAGAAAACATTCTGTTCTATGATTTGAAAACAAATTTTGAGTTTTTGAACCAATATTGAACGAGCTGGAGTCATTTTCCCGTCTTGTCAGGATGTCTTCTTTGCTTGGACAGACTCTAAGTGGAGAAGAATCGAGCACTGACTGAACCAAAAACTCAATACTTATCAAAGTTTTTACTGCGAGCAAGAGATGAAGATGATGAGAGAATAATAGAGAATGAGAGAGAGAGAGAGAGAGAGAGAGAGAGAGAGTGAGTGAGAATGAAAGAGAGTGAGAGAGAGAGGATAAGGAAACAATAGAGAAAGAGGAAGAGAGTAAAATAGAAATGGAGATGGAGTCGACAAGGGTATTATTAAAGAGAGCGAGAGAGAGAGTGTGATAATGGGTGTGTGAGAAAGAGAGAGCGAAGAAGGAAATTACAGATAGAGGGAGGGAAAGTAAGAGAGTTTGAAAAGAGGAGGGGGGAAATGAAAACGTAGAAACTTTTCGAAAAGACAAGAAAAAAGATTGTTAAAGTTTGGCTTTTCGACTCGAGTTTGGAAAATTTACAAGGATGCTCCTTGGATGCTCCTCCTTTCATCCCTTTTTCTTATTCTACCATTTTTCAGCTTCTTCTGGACCTCCTTCTTCCCGATGTTCTTCCTTCCCTCACTTCCCTGTTTGTCTAATGCTCATCTCTTATTCTACATACACCTTTTCTTCTTTTTCCGCTTCTTTTGAATTTTTTTTCAAGATTTTCTTTATTTTCCCAATTCTCTCTTCATCACTTTCGTCCCAGTTTACAATCCCTTTTTTTGTGCCAACTCCTTCCAGTTTTCCTTCTCCAGCAATCTGATGAGAATTATTTCTCCTCTTCCAAGTCTATTTATAATCTTCTTCGTACCTTGATCTTCATCTTCTTCTTCTTCTTCTTTTTCCTTCTCTTCTTGTTGTTGTTGTTCTTCTTCTTCTTCCTTTCTTCTTCTTCTTCTTCCTTCTTCTTCTTCTTCTTCTTCTTCTTCTTCTTCTTCTTCTTCTTCTTCTTTATTTGAAAATTGAACTTTAATCTTAGGGCTATTTAAAATAATTGATAAATTGAATGAAAAAATCAAATACCCTTTTTGATAAAACTATTTATTTTTTAGCCTATTAGAACCTTCTTCACCCAAATAGAATTCTCAATCACAAAAATGCATATGTGTGGCACATGCCTCGGACTGTCGATACGCGGCTTTACTCCAGTCTCCAGCTCGGTCAATATTGGATCAAAAATTATTGATTTAGTCTTGAATTGAAGATCGAAATGTTGATTGAGATCAGATCAATAATGTTTGAACCAATATTGACCGAGCTGAAGACGACTGGAGTAGACTACTAGTAGTAGCAAGACTCTTCTTTGCGTGAACAGACTGTACCTTGAGGCATTCGCGGCACATGCCTCGGACTGTTGATACGCGGCTTTATGCAATGAACTATTTTTGAGTCTATTTCCAGTTACTTAGTTCACGCTCTGATGTTGCAGTGGACCTATCTCAAACTAAATAAACCAAATTGATAGCCATTGATCATCATCATAATAACCACTCAATATACACGTGAAGTAGTAATTATTAGTTGAAATCTATAGCTTGATTTTGAATAGCTTAATTGAATATAACAAGTGCAGGTCGTCAGCTGATTTAATTGACTGCTCGTGTGAAATGAAACAATTGACGTGATTATTCCCCTTCGTTCCCTGCTTGTTTATTTATCGTGATACTGTATTTGAGTTGAGATAATACATGGAATATTCACAAACCATGTTCATTGCTGAGAACCATGCTGTTATTATTCTTTAGTTTTAGATAATTGCGAGAATTTCTATAGAAACTCACTGGCGGCTCGTGCCCACGGAACAGGTGAAGTGCTGTACAGTAAAAGATATGAGCACTTCACCTGTTTTGTGGGCACGAGCCACCAGTGTAGAAACTTACACATTTTTGTCTGTCTCTTGTACGTGATATCAAAGACAAATATTGGAGTAATTATTAGAGTACTTGCCGGCAGGCTCGCTTCGCTCGCCTTTGGGCTCCGCCCCTGGACCCCAGCTGTATCGGCAGTGTAAGTGAGACAAATTCCGTTCAGAAGAGGTTTGAAATTTATTGAACACAGCATTTTTGCACCTAATCTGGGCCTGTTTACCAAATTTCAAAATTTTCTGCTAATTGGTTCTCGAAAAATGTAAGAAAAACTCCGAAAAATAGTTGAACGTTTATATTGAGCGTAACCTTGAGAAGTATATCGAACATAGTTTGAAACTTGATTCAATATCTTCTGAATTAGTTCATCTATAATCTTGCTGAACCATTGATCTTACAGAAAGGATTGGTCTTTTCAAGGCGGAAGATATGCAACCCGCAATACATTTACAATTTTGAAAAAGTGGTTACTGGCATACTCCTTAACGGATTTCAAAAATATTTTAACACAAAATTTCTTGACCTTATATGAACCTTCTCACCAAATATCATCATTTTCTAGCGATTGATTCTCGAAAAACTTGAGAAAACGCCGAAAAAATATAGAAAAACTTTAATATTTGGCGTATCCTAATGAAGTTCCAAAAATCCTTTCTTAGCGCGCGTTTAAACGTCAAACTTAACATGCCTGACAAATTTTAACGCATTCGGTTCAGTAGATTTTTAGTTCTGTTGATGAATGAATGAATGAATCAGTCAGTTAGTCAGTCAGTCAGTCAGTGCCATTTCGCTTTTATAGATATAGATTTATTAATAGAGTAGATAGTCTACTCCAATTAACAACATCAGCTTTTGGAGCGCGAAGGAGCAAACAAGACCACCCATTTTTTTGGCGTAAGCTATCATCACCAGCCTAAGCTAGGATACATGTAAAGCCTATCGAGTGTAAGGAATAACCTAATTTATGACATTCAATATTCAACTATTATTATATGCCTAGGGGTGCGTATTTTTTTTACACTAGAAAAAAATTATATCAATTTAAAGTTGTATAATATTTTATTCAATTTATAATATTTTTGTGAAGAAATTTTATTTTTTGCAAAACTAATTGATTTTGAATTATTTATTAGTTGAATGAGTAAATAGTTGAATAATGTTGACTCCCATTTATGTCTTTGGAAAGCTAGTCATTTTTCAAATTAGAAATCCTATCAATACAGTAAGTACGAGTTTCAGTTTTTATCTGAAAACAAACATTAACAGAACGAAACAACTGCCATCTATCGGCTAACTTTGGAACTAGCAGGCGAATGTTTGTTACCACCCTGCTTGCTTGTGATTGGTGGGGGCGTGGCTTCCAAGGCGGAGCAAAGTGGGGCGACCAATCGCATTGCAAGAGGAGCTACTACAAAGATGGTGGATGGAATAATTATTGAAAATATAAGATCAATAGAAATAGAAATGTTCAGAACATTGAATTTATGTTAATGGTCATCTTTAGTCGGATCAAGCAGAGAAGACATTCTGGCAAGATGGGAAAATAACTCCAGCTCACTTAATACTGGTTCAAAAATTATAAATTGGTTTCAAATTGTAGGGAACATTCTGATCTACAATTTGACATCAAAATTATAATTGTTGAATCGATATTGATCAAGCTGGAGTCATTCCCCTATCTTGCCAGAATGTCTTCTTTGCTTGAACGGACTAGCCTATACCATTTCATTACTATGCAAACATCTACCTTCACCTGTTTCGTGAGTGCGGGTCGCCAATGGAGCACATTATTATGTAATCGAATCATGTTGACTTCTACGTCTTAAGAACATAGTATTTTTGAAATTTGACCTGATTTCAAATTTTAGCTTTCATCTGAAATCAAACGATAACAGAACGTAACCATTGTCAACTAGGCTATGAATTCAATGGGATTCCATCGAGATTCCAATGTAATGGGATCCCATATTCTATGAGAACTATCGCCTAACTCTAACCGTCTATTCGTTTCAATCTCTCCTATATTTGAAAAATGATAAGGTATTGGAGAAACTTTAATGATAAGGATGCGAATGAAGTGATCACCTCAAATAATTGATTTTAATTGATCATCACTTCTTCAACCGATATTAATTTCTCTTTCTTCTTCCCCTTCATCCCACTTTTTCATCTTCTTTTTTGTATTAATATATTATTGAATTTCTTATTTCTTAATCGCTTCTTGTATTAAATAATAGTGTTATCAACTCTCATCTCATCTCACAGGTTTTCCTTGCAGGTGATTAGTTTATTCATTTACAGGAAAAAATAAACTTATTGGATAAAACACAGACTAACGTCCAAAACGTATTTATACCAAATATTGATACATGAGTTCGAAACTAGGTGTACCTATTTTTGCTGCACTTTCACAAGAATTCATAGTCGAGGAGAAATACTGTATTAAACAAATTTTGAATTCAGAGCTTTTTATTGTAGTCTTTTATTTTATCAGCGCTTTCCAACTATGTTTTGTTTTGAAAAAACACAATAAAGTTTGATTTGATTTGATATTGGAAAAAATGTTCAGAAACCAATTGTAACAAATAACCATTATTAATTTATTATTGTATTAATACACAGTTACTCACAATCTATATTCTACTAGCTACATCACAGAACAATGGTTTCTTAGCCCTACAAATAGAACTCTACCCTTGAAATAGAGCACATATTGTCCGATGCCAAAAGCAGCACAAAAGAATTGACCGTCAAATATTCGCAAGCGCCTCTGGTAATAAAATGAAGTGGAAAAAAATAATGTCTTCTTGTCTTTTAATAGCTTCGCTCTAGTAGCGTAGACAGAGATCTTTCTCTTTTCTTTTCTTTTTAAAAGTTGGCAGCTGAGTCGATTTGACTGAACTTGAGAGAGCAATGAACCTCCCCCCCCCTCGGTATCACACCACCCCTCAACTTCATCCCCCCCCCAAACTAAAATAAGTAGAGTAGGAACTTCGTTTTTTCGCGTCGTCACCAATAATGATGTCTCACTCACCAGACGTCTGCATGCCAAATGGAGTAGAAGTAGAAGAAAGAGAAGGAGAGAGGATGTGAGAAGAGTGAAATTTGGATTGGATTAGATATTTCATTCATATAATCATAATCAAGATAACATTTATTGAGGAATTACACGAGGAATAGTACAACCATAGGATAATAGACCTCTATCTAAATAATATTAATTTATAAGAATGCTGTATTATAATTTTATGTATAAAATTAGAGACCTCTATCTCTTCTAATTAATAGAATAATAGATAACCTGAATACTAAGATCCTTTTTGGTACAACAGACAAAGCTCGAAGTTGCCTCTCTTACAATGAATTGTACAAACTTATTTATTTATTAATCTATTGGCAAGAAAGAACAGGCAAAGCCCTTGGAATTTCCAACACTATTTTCATTCACATATAGTCCAGAATTCTATACCCTATTCACGATCACTTGAGACGAAATGAACAAATTTTTGCGCGTGTGTGCGGGTAAAGGGAGGTATTACTTCATACGACGGTCGGCCGCAGTCGAACAGCTGTAGTCAATCACAGTTCTTGACTTTTCCTCAAGCTCAAACAAAAATAGCTACCTGTAAATGCAAAAAGTTTCTTTGTTTTGTCTCAAGTGATCGTGAATAGGGTATAGGTTATAAATTCAAATTTCTTTCTCAGCCGACGTTTTCTCTCAACGAGAAATGATACAAAAGTGATAATAATTGGAAAATCTTGATATATTTCGGTTTGTTCCGAAAAAACACAGAATAGTTCCAAACTTCCATTATTAAAATAAAAACATCAATTGAGAAAATCTAGAGCAGAAAATTATCACACTCCGACATTTACTGTAACTTATAAAAATCAAGCAGGTTTATCTTCATTATGATGACAGATCAAATTGTAGATTCTCATGAGTGAAATTGATATAGTCTTTTCGAGCAAAGAAGACATTCGGCCAAGATGGAAAATGGTTGCAACTCGGTAAATATTGGTTCAAAAATTATGAATTTGGTTCCAAATTGTAGTAATCATTCTGTTCTACGATTTGAGACTTAATTTATAATTCTTGGACCAATATTGACCGAGCTGGAGTTATTTTCCCATCTTGCTAGAATGTCGATCAAAGATATAGATTGAATGATGATTATAACTACTAAATCTATATGATAGACAAATTCCTGTAGTCAAGTATGTAGGAAAATGTGAAAAAATCACAAAATGTGTTGATTTCACAAAATGTGAAAATCAACGACAAATGAATTTATCTCAGGAAAATTGAAGCACTTGAATTCTAAAAGAGAAAAATTTGGAGTGCATTTGAAGGTTGAAAGAGAAAAATGAGGAAAAATTGAATAAAAAGAATCAACCACTAACTTCCGTCTCGTATGTTGAACTCTGCAGTAGTCACTTCCTTTTTCTGTCAATTTTTTTTCCTTGGTCTCTTGTGCCCTTCAGATGTGCGCCTAATGAAGCAAAGAAAGTCCCCTATCACAGCTGCTAGCTTGTGATGAAGAAGTCACTCGGAAAGAAAAAGGAAAAAATAAGACAAAAAGAGAGAATAAGTCAACGAGCATGTCCAAGCAGAGAAGACATCTTGGCAAGATGGGGAAATGACTCCATCTCGGTCAATATTGGTTCAAAAATTATGAATTTTGTCTCAAATTGTAGAAAACATTCTGATCTACAATTTGAGACCAAATCAATAATTTTTGAACAAATATTGATCAATCTGGAGTAATTTTCACATCTTGCCAGAAGTTCTTCTTTGCTTTGATGTGTGAGAGAGATGACAATAAGTATGTGCCTGCCAATTTGGCTTTGTGCCCTTTTTCGCTAGACTACTTGTCCAAGTTTTCCCTCCTAATTCTTCATTCTTTCTTCACCTCCCTTCTTTTCTGATCTATTCTTACCGCATTTCTCTATTACGGTCGTATTCTTTCTTGCTTTTCTATTCATACAAATTATTTCCTTCTTCTATCTCATTACTTAGTTCCATAATAATGAACATATAATGAACATAATTTGTTCATATAATGAACAAATCACGGATACTAATGTAGAATATACGTTGAGTAGTCTGTCTAAAAGCCCCGTTTCCATTAGCACAAAAATGTTTTGCAACAGTGTTAAGCAACAGTGTTGCATGAAATTGTACGAATGGAAACGGTCTAAAAATGTTTCAAAACTCGTTGCGCCGGGCAACATGTTGGAGACCAATGTGTTTTGCAACTCGTTCTCACAACATTGTATCCTGGGGAATGGAAACGGCAAGAAATGTTGCCGCAGCAAAAATTAGAATTATACAAATTCTAAAACGCGTAACAATAGAGATAGAACAATTTGGATTTCAGATTTGAATTCAGCGTTCAAAAATTAGTAGGAATCCCCGCGATTGCTCAAAAATAATCAAAATTGAGGAATTTATTTTTATCGGATATTCAAGTCATTTTATTTCTTGCATTCAACCTATTCAAATTCTAATAATACTTCTACTTGGTATTACTCCTGTTACTACAGAGCAAGGTTACTAAAAAATCTTCAATCTTTTTCATTTTCTTCAAGACTAAAAAATCTTTAATAACCTTGCTACAGTGTAAGGCTAAACTTACTCGGTTTTACTTTGTTAAATTACCGTTACCACAGTGGATACTATTATAATATTAAATTATGAGAGTAACTTATATGATAGGAGTTCACAATTCAGCAAGGCGAGAATTGTTTTCAAAAAAAAGAAAAAATAATATAGTCCGTAATACTTGTATCTACCCAAATGTCTCTTTCCCTGCTGTACGCATAGAGAATAGAATATGAAATACCTATTTATATAGAATATATAAAATTTCTATATTCGCTATTCTCGCTGGCTGTACGTGACTACAATGTAATTATGATGAATTGATATATTTAGTTTATGTTTATGTCAGTTGTTTGAAAAAGTAATTTAAGCAACGTGGCAAAAAAATAATAATAAAAGAGGAACTGTAGAAAGGTACTTGAGCTGAATAAATGGTTTTGCTGAACAATGCATTATTGTCTTCTCTATTAGCTGGAGAGAAAAAGGATGTAGTCGCGACTTCTGTTTATTTTGCATTTTTTGCGATTTGAAGAAATAGTTTCCAGACCATGATGTGATGCAAACAAGAAATACTTTCAGTTTCAGTTCACTGTTGGTGACTTTCAGTGTGTTGTGTGTTTCGTATTGTCTTAACTCTTGATACATTGAAAATATAATTAAATTAATTGAACAATTCGAAACAGAAACAGTGGTGTGGAATGTATCTAGCGCGAACCATAAGAACTCAAATTGCAGAATTGACGCCCCTAAAAGGATATCTTGTCGGCAGTGAGGAATAGCTTGTCGGCAGTGAGTACTTTTGGCAATTCGAGGCGCAATTAGATTTAGTAGGAATTCAAATTCGGAAGCACTCATTCTCACGTAGTTTTCAGAACCACTTTGTAATGTAAGGTGCCTCATTAAACTATTATAAGCACCCTCATACGGCCGTTTTGCGAGGATACTTCTAATCCACCACCGTGGTCTTTTTTGCCTATTTTTAAGTATTTGATAACCCCCTTCTACAACAACAAAACTTGCTAGAGCGAGACTATCGTCCATCTTCTTCAAATGCTCACAACGAACTGAGCTCTGATGACCAGTGAATTCGAGTCCAAGTAGTCTAGATGCTGATGTTGCTCAAAACATTTGACGGAATGGAAACGGTACACCAGGCACGGTGAAAAACGCGTAAAAACATGTTGCCAGTGTGTTGTGCAACACTGTTGCACAAAATGTATGAATGGAAACGGGGCTTAAGCAATGAATACATTCTGGCAAGGTGACTCCAGCTCAAAATTATGAATTTGGTCTCAAATTATAGGAAACATTATTTGTGAACCAATATTGACCAAGCTGAAGTCATTTTCCCATCTTGCCAGAATGTCTTCTTCGCTTGGACAGACTATATCACAAGCACGATGGGTAGTATATTGATAGAATTGATGAATAAAATTAAAAAATCAAATACCTTTTTTCCAAAACTTTTACTGGAGTTTTATAGTAAAAGTAATGGAGTTTATAATATATAGTAGTAAAAATTTTATAGTATAATAATACTAGAGTAATATTCTAGTCACATTGAAAATGGACTTAGTCCCGAAACATGTATGTGAATAATAATACTTTTTCGCCACACTGCACAGAAAGCAGCTGTTTAAAGAGATTCGAAAGACGCCATTTACAGGCGGTTTTGCTACTAGCTCCGAAAGAGGTCTCTTTCTGTGCACTACACAGAAAGAGACTGGTAGTTACCTATCCGGCCGCTAGATCGGGCGACAATGCACTGCTTTTCTGCTTTAGCCTACTTCAGTTTGAATCAGCGATCGCCGCAAACATTCTTATACAATATTTATTATTCTTATTCTCGCAGTGTGGCGAAAAGTATCGTACTCAACTCTCACAGAAAGGTGTTTACGGTATTCGGATAACATATTCCCGGGAAACTATCCTCATATCGTAAACACCTACTTTCTGTGCTTGTAGTGTAATGTACTATTTCGCCATACTTATATGTAATAGACAACTTTCCAAGCTAGATTTGCGTTTGGAAAATTGCCGTTTACAGGAGAATCAAAGATCAGCTGTTCGGAATGCGGGAAAAATCATTTTGATGATTATTACAGCACTAGTCATCATCACAATGATAATTAAAGCACTGAAAATCTAGCCCAGCTGTTTTTCCCGAACTCCGATATATCAATAAACAAGTTGAATGAGCCGCCATGACAGTTTACTGTGTGCGTTTGTGCTAGTGTTGTGTTGAGGTTATGTTGGCTTCAGTTGAAGTTTTCAGTTGTTTAAGGTTTTAATAATCCTTCTAAGTCTAGTATGACAAAAAAAGTACATAATTCGTGTGGAAAAGTTTACAAACTCATAATTATTTTCCAAACTCGGCTCGTTTGGAGAACATGATTATTCGTTTGTAAAAAAGACTTTTCCACACTCATTATGTAATATTCTATTAAGTTTTTTTTAAAAAAAAGGTTATTTGATTTTTTCATCTTATTTATCAATGTTTTAAATAGCCCTGAGTTTAAAGTTCAATTTTTACATTGATAGCATTATGACGTTTCATATTATTAGCAAGGAAAATATAAATGAACAACAAAAAAATGAAAATATTGTATTGAAAACTCATAAAATAAATCCACATGCACTGAACAAGAATTAGCTCATTTCCCTACATCATCTAAGGGAATAAAAAACTTTTCATTCATACATATTCCGTCCAAGCAAAGAAGACCCTTTGGCAAGATGTGAAAATGACTCCAGTTCGGTCAAAATTTGTTCAAGAATTATGAATGTGGTCTTTAAAGTGGATGAAATTGTTTTCCACAATTTGAGATGAATTTGATAATTTTTGAACCAAAACTGACCGAGCTTGAGTCATTTTCCCATCTTGCCAGAGGGTCTTTTTTGCTTGGACAGAATATACAACCTCTTAGTGGAAGCTCCTCCATAATTATTCCCGTAATCTGACCCAAGTGCCGTAATAATTATTGCACAGAGCATTTTGTGAATTATTTCACAAAAGCTCCACTACACCTGGTAATTCCTGGTAATTGCCACTACACCTGGTAATTCCACCTGGTAGAGAGTTTTAAAGAGCTTGGCTCTCCGCAAAGGTGGAACTCTCATGATCTTATCTTTTTTAATTTTTTGAAAAGAACAGTTTTTTCTAAATTTTAATAATGGAAATGGCGGTTTATGAGCTGAACCATTAATTTTTCTGCATATTTGTGTGAATAGGCTTATAAGTTAGGACCAACGAGTTGATTCTGTGAGCCTACAAATTCTGCGAAAGTCTTGAACTTGTTTGGAAAATTCTTTTATGTTGTATTTCCCTATATCCGTATTATTTTTGTGAAATCTAAACTATAGGCATTACTTATCATGTGATGATAAGTAATCATTACTTTTACAAGAAGTTTTCTTGTTCTTGTTCTTGTCCTTCTTCCTGTTCTTCTTCTTCTTCCTGTTCTTCTTCTTCTTCTTCCTGTTCTTCTTCTTCCTCTTCCTCTTCTTCTTCTTCTTCTTCTTCTTCTTCTTCTTCTTCTTCTTCTTCTTCTTCTTCTTCTTCTTCTTCTTCTTCTTCTTCTTCCTTCTTCTTCTCCTCCTTCTCCTCCTCCTTCTTCTCCTCTTCCTCTCCTCCTTCTCCTCCTCCTCCTTCTCCTCCTCCTCATCCTTCTCTTCCTCTTCCTACTCATCCTCTTCCTCCTACTCATACTCTTCCTCCTTCTCCTTCCTCCTCCTCCTCCTCCTTCTCTCCTTCTCCTACCCTTTCTCTGCCTCATCCTCCTCATCCACCTCTTCCACCATTTAGTTTTTCTCATTCCTATTACAATGTAGAATCTAAGCCAAATTTTGTTATCTATTTGAATAAAGTAATCTATCCTTTTTCCTCCTCCTCCTCCTCCTCCTCACCTCCTCCTCCTCCTCCTTCTCCACCTCCTCCTCCTCCTCCTCCACCTTCTCCTCCTCCTCCTCCTCCTCCTCCTCCTCCTCCTCCCTCCTCCTCCTCCTCCTCCTCCTCCTCCTCCTCCTCCTCCTCCTCTCCTCCTCCTCCTCCTCCTTCCTTCCTCCTCCTTCCTCCTCCTCCTCCTCCTCCTCCTCTCCTTCCTCTTCACCTCCTTCCACAAATTCGTGTCTGATTAATCTGAGCGTCTTCCCTTCTCTAGCCTAGTTATGCATTGCGACAACCCACTTTGACGCTGTACCGTGCGACTTGACGCTGTTGTTGCCACGGGCGATTCTGCTTTGAGATGTAGGCTCATACAATTTCTGCCTCGGGGCAAAGACGGTGTATTCCTCCGAGCATACATTCAAGAAAGCATGCAACATCTTTATCTAAGGTAGGTTGCCTAATCACTATGCGTTTCACAGAATCAATGTTATACGCATAATAGAACCGGATGCTCTTTTCCTGAGAAGAAGAAGAAGAAGAAGAAGAAGAAGAAGAAGAAGAAGAAGAAGAAGAAGAAGAAGAAGAAGAAGAAGAAGAAGAAGAAGAAGAAGAAGAAGAAGAAGAAGAAGAAGAAGAAGAAGAAGAAGAAGAAGAAGAAGAAGAAGGAGCAGAAGCAGAAGGAGGAGAAGAAGAAGGAGGAGGAGACCTTCTGGCAAGATGTAAAAATGACACCAGCTCGGTCAATATTGTTTCAAAATTGCATAGATTTGGTCTCAAATTCTAGAAAACATTCTGGTCTATAATTTGAGATAAAATTTATAAGTTTTGAACTGATATTGTACTTTGGCAAGATTGGAAAATGACTTCAGTTCGGTCAAAATTTGTTCAAGAAATATAAATGTGGTCTTATTAGTAGATCAAATTGTTTTTTCTACAATTTAAGATCAAATTGATCATTTTTGAACCAAAATTGACCGAGCTTGAGTAATTCTCCCATCTTGCCAGAATGTCTTCTTTGCTTGGACATACTATATCAATTTCACTCATGAGATTGTATATCTCATTGTTTCCTAGTGGTATTCCATAAATCTAATTGAATCGATAGATAAATTAATTTATCTCAGCAGGCTTTGACATTGGTGCATGTATCGAACCCTATGTTTTGAAATATAGTGGACATATCGCAAACTATATAATTGAAAAAAAAAAGTTGAATATAACATTTTCAACTTGAAACATGAATAATGAATGATATAAAATAAGTGAAAAAAATTGATTCTATAAACTTTTATCCGCAACTTGAACTTATTTTTACTTTCACAATTTAAATATCAACAGTTTTTGATGAAAGAAAGTTCTCCAATGAGAATACAATAGCTATGGACGCGTTTTCATCTGTATCTATAACCTATGTCTGTAAGCTGAGAAAAGATATACATTCATAGTTTGTCCAAGCAAAGAAGACATTCTGGCAAGATGGGAGAATGACTCCAGCACGGTCAATATTGGTTCAAAAATTATTAATTTGGTTGCAAATTGTATAAAACATTTCACTCTATTATTTAAAACCAAATTTATGATTCTTGAACCAATATTGACCGAGCTGGAGTCATTTTCCCATCTTGCCAGAATGTCTTCTTTCCACGGAGAAGGTGAATCTCTGTGCTCTTACTTATATCACAGACAATGTACTGTTACAGTACATTGTCTGTGCTTATATATAAATTAGGAAAGGAACTCGTTCTAACTTCAAGTAGGTTACAATGAGACACACAAGAATTAACATACATAGATATAAATTATAGCAAAGTAGAAACATTTTGACACTAAATACAGTGTGACATAAAGTAGAACGCCTTTCAAGCAATATATTATGAGTAGATATAGTCTGTCCAAGCAAAGAAAACCCTCTGGCAAAATGATAAAATGACTCCAGCTCGGTCAATATTGGTTCAAAAATTATCAATTCAATCTCAAACTGTAGGAAACAATTTGATCTACTGTTGAGACCACATTTATAATTCTTGAACAAATATTGACCGACTTGGTGGAATGTTTATATCTTGCCAGAATGTCTTCTTTGCTTAGATAGACTATAGATATAAAACAATGAAAGGTACGCACTTCAACACTAGAGACAATGCTACACAATTTAAATACAATGTCACACACAAGAACAACGCGTTTCAAGCATTATATACAGTGTGACACAAAAGTTTCGCACAAAGACATGTTTCTCGTCTAACGCGTCTAAGGCCCGTGCACACTATACGCCTTCGTGAATAAATTCACAGTTTGAACGAGCGTTTCTGTGTGATGTCGGCTGACATTGTTTGGGCCATCTGAGGCGGATTAAACGACGTGCGTCTTCTTAATCAAGTGCCATTGTCTGTTTTGCACCCGCCTCTCTATCTATCTACTTGTTCTGTGCTCCCTATCTATCTAGGTACTTGTTCTGTACTTGTTTTCTCTATATATCTACTTGTTCTGTGCTCGTTTTCTCTATCCATCTACCGTCTCTCCACCTATCTACTCGTTCTGTGCTCGATTTCTCTATCTACTTGTTTTACGCTAGTTTTCTCTGTTCAACTATTGTTCTGTACTTGCCTCTGTGCTTTGTTCACTCCGCTTTTCATGCCTCTCTAATTATCTAAGAAAGTTATTTACTCATCTCTATACTCTATACTAGAACGTTCTATACTCTAGAAAGCTCTCTACTTATCTACTACAAAGTTCTATTATCTCGTTTCTACTAATTCTAATTATCTTGCCTCTCTACCTACCTACTCTTCTGTGTTACCTTTATCTCAGGGCTACTTTTATCACTGATTTTTTTTTTATTTTAAATAATTATCACAGTAGCCTTTTTCAATTATTTTTTATGCATTACTACTCTTCTATGCTATTTAACATCTCTAGGTCGAGCAGAGAAGACTTTCTGGCAAGATGGGAGAATTACTCCAGCTCGGTCGATATTGATTCAAACATTATAAATTTGGTCTTAAATTGTAGAAAGCATTTTGTTATTGAAAGCAATTTGAGACAAAACTCATACCTTTTTAATCAATACTAACCAAACTAGACTAATTTTCCAATCTTTCCAGAGTGTCTTCTTTGCTAAACCAGACTACATCCAGGGAACTGGTGGCTCGTGCCCAAGGGACAGGTGAAGTGCTGTACATTAAAAGATACGGACACTTCACCTGTTTCGTATGTATACGAGCCACTAGTGCCAATACGTTCTATATCTCGTTTCTACTCATTCCAATTATCATGCCTCTCTTCCTATCTAATCTTGTGTGCTAAATGGTGAGCATCTTCATGTAGTCTTGTGAAGCAGAGAAGACATTTCGGCAACATGGAAAAATGACTCCAGCTCGGTCAATATTGGTTCGAACATTACGAATTTGGTCTCAAATTGTAGAAAAAATCTTGCTCTACAATTTGAAACAAAATTCATAATTTTTGAACCATTATTGACAGAGTTGAAGTGATTTTCCCATCTTGCCAGAGTGCCTTCTCTGCTGGAACAAACTATATCTACCTGATTCTGTGCTCCTTTTCTCTATACATCTACTCTGCTATATTCACTCCAATTTTCATGTCTCTCCAAGTTCTATGTTTCGTTTCTATTCATGACTCTCTACCTACTACTCCATGGCAAGTTGGCATCTCCACGTATCTTCCAAGTTCTATGATTGTTTCTTGACAACTTTCTTCAAAGAAGCTGTTGGTGGTAGTGAATGCCTGATAAACATTGTTCGGGCAGTGAAGTAGGCTTGAGTTCACTAAGTTGAAGTTGATGACAATGGATTCCTGAGATTGATGTTGGCACGTCTTGAGTTTGAATAGTGTCGGAAATGAATGTTGAGATCGCTCTTGATATGAATTGATGTCAAAGCACCTGACATATTGAAGCATTTTTTTGGAGTTTCAACTTCTTGTTTCCAGTAATGATTATACTATTCTCCTATCGAATCGAAATATTTATTGATTCACTTTATAATCGGATGTATTGCTTGAATGAATCACCTTCGAGGTTTTGTTAATCGATATCAAAAGAAATCATTCCTGAGAGCAACAATGGGATCCTTTAATTTTTTTCAAAGAGATTGTGAATTTGAAAAGATGCAAAATATAATAATGAACCGTTCAGAATAAAAAATATTCTTATTTCCTGATTCAATAACGATAGGCTATGTGGATCAATGAACAGATAAAAAATATAGATAAAGAATTCTAACCGTACCATGAAGCATTGCTCTGATAGAAGTGTTGGCAGATGTGTGACAGAGAGAGAGATTCAGATTCAGATTCAATCACTTTATTCATGTAGATTACAATAATACAATAATTCAAAACCTATGCTATAAGAATAAAAATAAATGAAAATTACACTAATTACATTATGGTTTGCTTAAGTTGGCTAATTATAAGCTATGAAAACTTGCAAAATGAGACAGATGTAGGATTCAATAAGCTAACGGTAATATAAATTTGTGCTGTATCTACATAAAATGGCGGAGTTTAGACATATAAATGTCCATTCTTGAGAGAGAGTGAGAGAGAGAGAGAGGGAGCGAGTTAGAGTGAAGGTCAATTTGATGAGATTACTGAGCAATTACAGATGATAAACGATAACAGGAAGTTCTTATTCTCACAATCAGATTCATTGTTATAAACTATATGATAAACTACATAAGATTATATGTAATGGTAAACGATTTGAATCATAGATCACAGTAGGTTTAATGAACTGTGAAAGAAAATAATTGGAACAGAGAATAAACAAATTGATATACTTATTTTTCATTGAACGAAATATGTTTTTCGATTTTGGAGCCCTAATAATACCCAAAGATCAAAGTTCTCTGAACCTAATGTTTGTAAAATTTTTCCAAGAAAGCAGCTCACTTGCAAATAGTATATAAAAGAATATCATGCAATATCTTATTTTTTATTTCGGTTATATTTTGTTCTGAGAAATGTACAGTAAGTTGAAAATTTTTGAACATTTTTATTCGTATTTTTTATTATATCTTCATTGTGAACAGTGAACTTTGAAAGTTCAGTTTTTTCAGATAAAAATTCAGTTTTTTTTCAAAGTGAAAATTGTTTTTCAAAGTTACAATATTGTAACGTGAGCTCTCATCATATTTCATTCACTATGTAAACATCATCATTCACTCAATCATTACTTTTTTTCAAAATATCTGCTATGAAGTCGCAATTGTTACAATAAATAAAATAATAAATAATCCTCTCATTTTTTATTATCGATAGACTACAATAAATTATCACGCTTTTTTACAACATCATTCATGTTATAGTGTAATTAATTCATTGTTTCAAATTTAGCCAACACCACTCTTGCTCTATAAATTAAGTCCACTGTCAGCTTAGGTTACATTTGAGGTTAATTCGTATGCAGAGTACTGTGTTGTAGCCAGGGCATATTGAAGCTGGTGAATATAGTCTGTCCAAGCAAAGAAGACATTCTGGCAAGATGGGGAAATTACTCCAGCATGGTCAATATTGTTTCAAAAATTATAAATTCAGTCTCAAATTGTAGATCAGAATGTTTTCTACGATTTAAGACCGAATTCATAATTTTTGAACTAATATTGACCGAATTGGAGTCATTTTTTCATCTTGCCAGAATGTCTTCTTTGCTTGGATGGCTGGTGAATACAACACTACACTCTGAAAGAGGGGCTCTTGGAATACCACCCCCCTCTCTGTTAGGGGTTGTTGTTCAGGGGGGGGGGGAATGAAATGAAAAGCCCCGAAATGTGGTGGTGGGAGGGGTTCTGGGGGGTACTCATTAATCCCCGCGGTCAACGTAAATCTCTAACTAACCTCGCTACAAAACCACTCTCTGACTGACTCTCTCGCTTTATCCTCTATCCAATTCATTATTTTACTTCACGTCTACTTTCATTTTGGTCTCTTCTTCTTCTTCTTCTTCTTCTTCTTCTTCTTCTTCTTCTTCTTCTTCTTCTTCTTCTTCTTCTTTCTTCTTCTTCTTCTTCTTCTTCTTCTTCTTCTTCTTCTTCTTCTTCTTCTTCTTCTTCTTCTTCTTCTTCTTCTTCTTCTTCTTCTTCTTCTTCTTCTTCTTCTTCTTCTTCTTCTTCTTCTTCTTCTTCTTCTTCTTCTTCTTCTTCTTCTTCTTCTTCTTTCTTCTTCTTCTTCTTCTTCTTCTTCTTCTTCTTCTTCTTCTTCTTCTTCTTCTTCTTCTTCTTCTTCTTCTTCTTCTTCTTCTTCTTCTTCTTCTTCTTCTTCTTCTTCTTCTTCTTCTTCTTCTTCTTCTTCTTCTTCTTCTTCTTCTTCTTCTTCTTCTTCTTCTTCTTCTTCTTCTTCTTCTTCTTTTTCTTCTCCATCTTCCTCGAATTCTTCTTCTGCACGCATCAAAACAGAAAATAGATCCTTTAAATCAGCTGTTACTTAGTTACACCTAGAGATAGACAAAACCGTCTAACTTTCATCTATACCAGTATGCAATGAATAGTTTCTTGACATTTAAGATTCATCTATCATTTTACAACGTTTTTATGTATTCAGTTTGAAATGACCATTATAATTGAATCATGTACACTCTTTTGTCTTTTATATTGTACATGTACACCCATAGTCATTGTGGTTGAGTGGACATTACTGTCCAAACTTCGCCATTCTATATAGTCATTCTATGTATCTATAATATAGATATAGATCATTCCTGCAAAACATTCTTCCAATTTTCAGACTTCATTTGAAAAGAAACGATAACAGAAAATAACCACTGCCATCTATCGGCTCACTTTGGAACTATTGGGCGAGTATTCGTTACCGCCCTGCTCGCTTGTGATTGGTGGAGGCGTGGCTTCCGAGGCGGAGCAGAGTGGGGCGACCAATCGCATTGCAAGAGGAATCAGGAGCTGTCTCACTATGTACTGCTCTGATTTTTCAGAGCTTCTAAGATTATTTTAGTAACTTTTATAATCCAAGATGCATCCATATTGTGTTTCAACGAATTGTTTTCAATTTGTTATTTTCAAAGAAGCGTTCAAGTTCATTAGATTGCTTCAAGCCTCAACAGTAACTTACTTATTAGGCCGATATCACACGAAAATATTCCTATTTTCATTTTCATATTAGAATTAGATTTCGTATTATCTCTTCTCATTTTAATGTGATTCCTGATTATAGAAGAAATATTGTCTTCTAATACCGTCCTTTTAGATCGAATGAAGTTTGTACTATGATATTATCAATAAAGATGATTATGATTATTTCTGAAAATACAATAAGATTTGTTTCATGCTGGTCCTCCATCTCCATTATTAATATTCGAACGCTTCTAAATTGTGAACTATTTCTCTAGGAAGTCTTTTCAGTCTTTCGATCTTCATTATCACTTGATTAGTAGTTGTGAATGTGATAGTGTGATAGTAATAGCTACTGGTTATCGAGATAATCAGCAAAATGAGCCAGCAATCTAGATATTCAGCTTTAAAGAGATATAAATGTTATAAAACTCAACATAAACTTGAAATAGAAGGGCTAATGCATGTTTTCTGAATTAATTGAGTACGCTGGCGGCTCGTGTCCGTGAAACAGGTGAAGTGCTGTACAGTAAAAGATACGGGCACTTCGCCTGTTTCGTGGGCACGAGCCGCCAGTGGTAGCTATCCATATTGAATGGAAATACATATTGTTAAACGTTATACTATAGATTTATTAAAAATCAAAATACCGGTTTCAATTCCTACAGCATATCTCGGTTGTTAATAAATCTGTGGTTCGATAATATCTTTTTTTTTCATTTAACTTTCTCCTTTTTTGGCTTATTCTTCCATCTCCACTACACTAATTTTTTGCTACCTTTGCCTGCACCCCACTATCACTCCTCTCATTTTCTTATCACATAACCTGAAAATATGTACAATTTATTATGTGACTGAATTAGGAATAGAAGAAGTTTTGGGCAATAGCCTGTTTTTTCTTTCCTCATCTTGTATATTTGTACATAAATGAAATAAATAAATATAAAAAAGTCTTTAAACCTTAAATCCATTTATACTTTACCTTGCTTGTATTCGGGTTCACTCATGAATGGCCTACACATACATACATACAACAGTAATACATCGTATGAATGGTATGTGTTCAGCCGCCATCTTGAAATTCTTAAATATGGACAACATAACCTCAAAAAACAGTATGACGTCATACCATTCATGAGTATTACTGTGGATGTGTATGTTCTATAGCCACACACACCACACACCTCAGTTGAGCCCGGTTTCAAAAGAAGCAGTAGAATACATTGAAAGGAAAGAAACGGTTTAGAGATTTTAGTACTCTTTTTGAAAGTTTGAGATTGAACAATTGCGGATTCTTAAAATTGCATGGAAAATAAGAAGACCAGAAGGGGATGTAGAACAATGCGAAGAGAGTGGAGCGAATAATGAGAAAAGTAAAGAGAGTGATAAGAAGAATAGAGAGAATAATGAAATCAAGAAGAAGAAGAAGAAGAAGAAGAAGAAGAAGAAGAAGAAGAAGAAGAAGAAGAAGAAGAAGAAGAAGAAGAAGAAGAAGAAGAAGAAGAAGAAGAAGAAGAAGAAGAAGAAGAAGAAGAAGAAGAAGAAGAAGAAGAAGAAGAAGAAGAAGAAGAAGAAGAAGAAGAAGAAGAAGAAGAAGAAGAAGAAGAAGAAGAAGAAGAAGAAGAAGAAGAAGCAGAACAAGGAGAACAAGAGAACAATAGTGGAGCTGGAAAACAACCAGAAAGTGAGGAAATAGAATAGGAACAGGTGATAAAGGAGCTTACACACTAAAAAAAACACTTTTTTCTCTCACTGGCCAATTCAAATCGTACCGATTTATCATCGTGGAAACACCACACGCCGGCTGGCTTATGTCCGCTCTACTGGAGAAAAGAAATTACAATCGTTATTCAAAATAATACTTGGTCACAGGTAGCACCGACCACGAATGAGTTTGTGCGACCTCTTTCTCCAACCTACTCGTGCGTTTCTCGCTTTCACCCTTCTGAATTCAAATCTTTCTCGGTTTTTGAAGAATAGAACTGTCAGAAGCGATAAGAATGGAATTGGTGACTTTTCTCCTATAAATCAACGGGACCGAGGTACTACTGGTGAAGCTGCTCCTGGTAGAAGGTTTGATAGCTCCTGGTTGGAGGTTTGATAGCTCTGGTCTGTCCAAGAATAATGAGAAAATGACTCAAGCACGGTCAATATTGGTTCAATAATTATTGATTTGGTCCCAAATTATAGATTAGAATGTTTCTTACAATTTATCGATACTAAATCAATAATTTTTGAACAAATATTGTCCGAGCTGGAGTTATTTTCTCATCTTGCTAGAGGCTCTTCTTTGCTTGGACAGACTACTAAAAGGTTTGATAGCTCCTGGTAGAAGATTTGATGGCTGCTGGTGGAAGGTTTGATAGCTTCTGGTAGAAGGTTTAATAGCTCCTGATAGGATGTTTGATAACTCTTGCTAACTCTCTTAGCTCCTGGTAAATCTGCAGCTCCTGGTAGCTGTGATAGCTCCTGGTAGATCTGCAGCTCCTGGTAACTGCGATAGCTCCTGGTACTCTCTGATAGCTATACATATTTGTACAGTATGAAGTAATACAATATTTTCTCATCAAATGGGAGAATTTTATCCAGTAATGCTGTTATGACAGACATGTTATTGTTGTTTTATGATTGTTGTAACACTGCGATTTGAAATATTAGTTCCATCAATTTCATGCAACTAGACCTATGTTGGATAATTACATTGATAAAATAATACCAGCTGAATGTTCCAATATTCCAATATTTTTTATAAGGAACGAGGAAAAAGATATGCATTAATGATAATGTACAGAACAATAATTCTTAGTCTGTGTTCGAGAAGATACTCTGAAACAATATCACACTTATGAATAGAATCCAATTTCTTCTAACACATTTATTTTTCTCCAAAGAAATTCAACAGTAAACTTTCACATTATGTATCAACTCATACATCAAAATGTGCCTTAGTGTGAAAGCTCTCATAAGAAACAATGTTTTTCAAACACCAACTGAGCCACTACCGCTGTGTAGCGGCTCCCATAAAATACAATGACATACTCCTTCAAGATCAATTACTGTTGTATGGAGCTCTCCATAAAATACAATGACTTTCAAGAGCAACTTCGTTGTTAAGTATACATAGTCTAGTAAACAATACTATAGTCTGTCCAAGCAAAGGAGACCCTCTGGCAAGATGGGAAAATGACAAAAGCTTGGACAATATTGGTTCAAAAATTATCACTCTAATCTCAAATTGTGGGGAACAATTTGATCTACTATTAAGATCACATTTATAATTCTTGAACGAATATTGACCAAGGTGTAGTCATTCTCGCATATTGCCCGAGGGTCTTCTCCGCTTGGACGGGCTATATGTCATCCACGTCAGCATCAACTACCGTTGTATGAACTCTCTCATAAGAAACAATGTGTTTCAAAGAAAATGCATTATCGTTTCTGTGTGAAGTGTCTCATAGTGTACAATGGATAACTTCGTTCAAGAATTCTTCATTAGGAAGACTTGTGTGAGAAGCACAATGTATTTCCTGCTTTAGCCTGACTGAGTAGATATCGTTGTGTGAAGAGTTCCATAAGAAACAATGTATTTCATAATTCATTGTCACAGTCAGTGTGAAGTCCTCCATAGATTTGCGTGAACTTCACTTTCAAGAGAAGATAATGAAAACCTATAAATGTATCTAAAAAAATGTATCTAATACATTATACGATGAAATATGAATATTAAATGAAAAGACAAACCACTGATTTATTAAAAAAATCGAGATACCGGTTTCGGTTGTCACACCATTATTAATCTCTGGTAAGGTATCTCGATTTTCTGATAAATCAGTGGTTTGACAACGTCTTGTCTTTTCATTTAATATGGATAACTACCACAATATCACCTTCACAACTACTCAGAAAGGAAAATGTGAATAACTAGGATTACAAGAAGTTATAATAAAATACATTAATTCACCAGATACTCAAGTCACATCAATAATTTTTTTCAATTATAAAAAAAGGTATGAGGGTTGAAACAACGACAATACAGTCCAAAACTTCTTTTTCCCAAATTTCGATAGATTAGTATTCAAAAAAAAGATGTTATGTCCACTTGATCCTTGACAACTATCACAATTCACAAATATAACATGCAAAAATTTCAAGCTCTGATTAAACATTTCAACAGTCACAAAAGCACCAAAAAATATACGATTTTAAAATAATAAATTATACTTTAATGATACAATGATAACAACAATCAAATTAGGAGACAATGATCATTGTAATTTTATACATTAGCTTGTATAGTCTGAAGTTTTTAATGATCCGTTCCACGCCCCAGTTTTTTAAACTTGATAAAAATTAATAGCTGTTTCAAAATAACTGTGTGATAGCTTTAGGTCTATGCTTTATTATAGAATTACAAAAACAATTCAATTACGAAACCTTGTATCATCATTGTAACAGATTGAAGGCCTATTATTAATCTGGAGTTTTATAATGTTTCGTTTCATGACCCAGTTTTGTACACTTGATAAAAATTAACAGCTGTTTCAAAATTACTGTGTGATAGCTTCCATAAGAAACAATCAACTACCTCACTAATTCTGTATGAATACTCCCATAAGAAACACTGCTAATCTATTTCAGACAGTTGCTGTGTGTAAGCTCTCATTCTCTTAAAGTGGTTTTTCCAGAGTGAAAATTGTGTAAGTGAATTTCGAAGAAGGACATAACCTGAATTCAGACATTTCAATCTGGATAAGATTTAAAGATTTAAATTAGATTTTGGGAGAACGTCTGTTTTTTACTCCTTCTATTGTATTAGTGTAATTGAATCTGGATTTAAATTAATTTTTTACTCCTTCTATTGTATTAGTATAATTGAATCTGGATAAATGAATAAGAAACAATGTACTTCATGAACCTTCTGCTTCAGAATTAATGTGTGAATACTCTCATAAGAAACAATGTACTTCATACTATCATACACCCAATGCTTCAGTGTTTCTGTGTGAATACTCTCATAAGAAACAATGCACTTTATACACCAACTGCCTCACAATCGCTGTATGAAATCTTCCATAAAAACCTCCACAGCTATACTCTTCCACTTCGAATGAGTTTTCGTTCAAGGACATTCCCTTATTAATTCGCCGCCCCCTTCCCTGGGACACACCACCCCCCACCAGGGGGCCCCCAAGTGTTCCATAGCAGCACGTGCACACAATAAATCATCTGACAACCCCCACCCCACCCTCTAGAGGGGTGGCAAGGGGTTAAAACCAAGGGGAAGACTAGGGTTAAAACCAAAATAATGTTCCGCTTTTTGCCCCAAAAGTCGCCGTCCGGGTTACTTAACCAAGAGTAATGTGCTTACGACTCTCCAGGCAGAGTACAGTCCGTCAAAGCGAAGAAGACATTCTGGCAAGATGGGAAAATGACTACAGCTCGGTCAATATTTATTCAAAAATTATAAATTTGTTCTAAAATTGTACAAAACATTCTGATCCACCTTTTGAGACCAAATCGATTATTTTTGAACCAATATTGACTAAGCTGGAGTCTTTTTCCCATCTTGCAAGAATGTCTTCTTGCTTGGGCGGACTGCGCGCGCTGAAAGAACCAGCTGAAGATTTCTGAGTGGTTGAAAGCCGTTTCCCGGGACTTGAAACTTTCCGAGATGAGTGTGCATATTTCATAGTGATGTAGGTTTTCACGGCGAAGTTATCTAATCAGAAAGTCATCATCCTGTAAAGAAAACGAAAAACAATTATTGGACTTACTAAAACCTGCTTTAGCATTAAAGGAATCTGTAAGGGAAAAGCACCAGTAGTGGCCACTTAAGTGGGTTTTTCTTCAAAATACGGATTTGATGCCTTCAAATGGGTCCTAAACCTGCTTGAGACTTAACTTATGCTATTAAGCAGTTCAAGAGGGAGCTTGCAGAGTTCAATCAGAAATTTTTGAGAGAGATTCATTGTCGCCATTCCACTCGAATTCGTGATTTCAGTAAGAAAATGAGTTTTCTCTTAGACGTTTCAGTAAGAAGGCATGTATACAAATTGTTGTATTATGACTAGGAGGTCTATGAATTTCGCTATTTCTGGTGTTATAATCATTCCCTAAAATGTATAAATGTTGCTCAAAAGGTTTCTAGCCAAATACAGCTAATATTGTAAAAGCAGACTGGCCACTACTAGAGCAAGAAACAGTGAATAATCTAGTAGTGGCCACCCAATAGATATTGTCGTAGAAGTTGTAGATATTGTTGTAAAAGTTCATGTTAATTGAATTTATCTTCTCTTCAAACTGTTCCAAATAGGTTACAGAGGAAAATCAACTTTAAAACGTCCATTTTATAGTTTAACCTCACTTTTTTAGTGGCTTGTAACCAACAACAAAGCATTACCAATTCAATTTATTTTACTATAAATTATTATTATTATTATTATTTCTGGCATTTTAATCACGTTCTGGAATGTAAAATTAGCTTACTTTCATGATTGCAACATGTAGCTTGAGAAATTGAATTGTAAATAAGCATAGAACATCATGTGGCCACTATAGAATCAATACCTGGCCACTACTGAATCATAGTGGCCACTTTAGAATCAAAATCGAGTTCCACGAAAATTTTAATAATTATTTTGTGAATTGAGATATCAGCCATTTTAAGGAACGAGTCAATCAAGAAGGATCTGGGCTACATGTCCATTGAGTTTAAGATGAGATAAAATGCTGGAATGGACTCACAATTCTGCAAAAACTATAAAAAATTCCTTAAACATGGCCACTACTGGTGCTTTTACCGTATTGTACTAATTTTTTTTTTGTGTAAGTTAGAGATAAAAATTGCAATCACAATAGGCCTACCCTTATTGGTAATTTTTTATTTCAACACAACATGTTTCCTGTTCATAAGATCCATTTAATCATGAATGATGATAACAAAACATTGTGGTATTGAAATAAAAGAGAACAGTAAAATTTTCGATGATAAAAATCCAAGTTCTACTTCCGATGTTCTTCACTTGTCTTAATAAAATGTCTCCACTTAATACACGAAACTCAATACACTACAATCTCCTAATAGTATAATATTGAACATTGTGTTACATTGGAGATTGGGTACAATGTGGAAACGTTATTCCTATACATGTATATGCATCATGTATCACTGGACACAAAACAACGAAATCCCACTTGATACATGATCAGCAAACATTTACTGCATACGACAGAATCTGCTGATTCAGCGATACCACTCGATCAGCAGACATGACTGAACGTTTGCAGCAGCCCTTTGGGATTCCCCCTTCCCTTCCCTCCAATCGTCCTTCCCCAAGCCACTTCATCACCCTTTTTCGTATGTCTTCCACTTCTCATCGCTTCTCTATTTCGATTATCTTCTTATCTCTTTGTATTTCTTCTCATCTTTTTACACTCTTCTTATCCCTTCTCGACACTGGCGGCTCGTACCCACTTAACAGGTGAAGTGCTCGTATCGTTTACTGTACAGCACTTCACCTGTTTCCTAGGCACGATGTTTCTTCTCTTCTTATATGTCTTATTTTCTCTTCTCGTCTCTCTAGATCGTTCTCCTGGTTTTCAGGCTGGTTAGCTACCTACCCCCTTCTTCACTTCCTCTTCTTGAAACACCATTTTTAATGTCTACCTCTTTTCTGTAATGAAGTAATAATATTCATAATAAGCATGATAAATTATCCTATCCATCCTTAGAGTAGCAGCATAAGCCTAGCACAGCTGTTCTAAGCTGTTTTCTTCAGTAAAGGTACGATTCCTAGGTACGAGCTGTCGCGGCTTTAGTTGCGCTAGCTATCAAATATCAACTCTATACAAATAACTATATTATAAATGTTCATCATGCTGTTAGGCTGAGGCCGCACTGCCGGTGGGTAGAGCCTGGAGGGTGGAGGGTAGTTGGTAAATCTATAGAACATACACACCATCCACAGTAATACATCGTATGGATGGTATGACGTCATTCTGTTTTTTGAGGTTATGTTGTCCATATTTAAGAATTTCAAGATGGCGGCTGAACACATACCATTCATACGATGTATTACTGTGGATGGTGTGTATGTTCTATAGATTTACCAACTACCCTCCACCCTCCAGGCTCTACCCGCCGTCAGTGTGGCCTCAGCCTTAGGGCTAAAAAAGTATAATAAATCAATAAATAGTGAAATTCACTTGAAATGACTTCAAAAGAGTGAATTACACTATTTATTTAGTATACATTAGTAGCCCTAATAACAGAGTAACCATCTATGATAAACCTATGGTTATGTGAATAGAGTTGTGATGGTTAAAGTAGCACAGGTATAGAGCTGGCACGAATTTAGAGCCAGGCAGGGAATCGTACCTTGAGCTTGTTTCTTAAAAAGTTGAATAAAATTTTCAAGAATAATTTGGTCGATTATTACATCAAAACATATAACCTCTCATAAATTTAAAGTTTTTTTTTCAATTTTCTCCCAAATTATGATTCCTAATCCTTTGCTTGTGGACAAAACCAAACACAAACTGAGCAAGTATTAGTCTCTATAGGGATATAACTTACGAAAATCCGTTTCCAAGAATAGATATTATTAGCTTTTGCCGTTACATGTAGATAATCACTTATCAAAAACTTATATAACAATTACTATACAGGGTGTTTCAGGAGGAATGTGCAATACTTCTCAGGCTGATTCCTTACACCAAGTAGTCAAAAAAGTTCCATGGGACCAACCCCCAAAAACGCTTTGTTAATGAGATAACAATGGCGGAAATTTGAGATTTTTCAATAAAGATTAATTTTTCTAATTTTTTAGAGGCTTTAATGAGGTTCTAAAATAATCAATTCATATGTAAAATCACCTAAGGAATTCAATGGAACAAGTTCTAAGGTTGAAACTTCAACGGTTATTGAGATGATTGGAAAATATGCAGAAAACGCCATTTTTCAACAATAAGGGTTATAACTGGATAAGGAATCATAAAATTGTATTTTTTATTAATGGAAGTTGAAGAGAGTTGGATTCTCGAGAAAAAGTTAGAAGGCGGCGATTGTGTAAATCTTATCCAAATCTCAGAAATGGCGATCAAAAATCGAAAAATTGACAAAACACAGCACAAGTGATGAATTTGTGTTTAGTAGCGATTTTGCGATTTTTGATCGCTATTTCTGAGATTTGGGTAAGATTTACGCAATCGCCGCCTGCTAACTTTTTCTCCAGAATCCGATTCTCTTCAACTTCCATGAATAAAAAATACAATTCTAGGATTCCTTTTCCAGTTATAACCATTATTGTTTAAAAATGGCGTTTCCTAGCATATTTTTCCAATTATCTCAATAACCGTAGAAGTTACAAACTTGGAACTGGTTTCATTGAACTCCTTAGGTTATTTTACATAGGAATTAATTATTTTAGAACCTCATTAAAGCCTCTAAAAAATTAGAATAATTAATCTTTTTTGAAAAATCTCAATTTTCCGCCATTGTTATCTCAGTAACAAAGCGTTTTTGGGGGTTGGTCCCATGGAACTTTTTTGTCTACTTGGTGTAAGGAATCAGCCTGAGAAATATTGCACATTCCTCCTGAAACACCATGTAGAAAATTCTCTCTCACTCACTCTCCTTGCTGGGGAAAAAAAGAAGACATCTTTCAATTATTCAATTCTATTTCTTTTTTGTCTCTTCTTCTACGCTCTTTCAGCACCCTCTCTCTATCCAAGCATTGCTTTCACACGCTCTCTCTTGCTCTTTTTTCTCTCTCTCCTAATCTGAATCTGAATCTCTCTCTCTCTCTCTCTCCCTTTAAGGCAATTTATCTATCCATCTATCTCTCTCAAATTCTTTCTCACTTTATCTCTCTCTCACACCTCTGGGATATTCCGGGATGTGTTTCGTGTGTTTAACTTGACGCTCTATTTCATCAGTAACATCAATTCGGCCAGCATTGTCTAACAGATTACAATGAAACTGGCGGTTTTAGTATGACTGTTATCAACTCTCAGCTCTGTCAGGACAGTCTTAGAACGTCCCACGAGAGCACGTTGAGTTGAGAACAACCTTAAGCAAACCATTTCGCATTGGTAGACCGTTTCCAGACTGTCCTAACAGAGCTGAGCATTGATCATGATCAATAGTCAAACGCCAATTTCGTTGGAACGAAGTGTCAGGAATGATGGGCAGCATTATATCGTCTATCCAAGCTAAGAAGATACTCTAGCAAGATGGGAAAATGACTCCAGATCGATCAATATTGATTAAAAAATTATAAATTTGGTCTCAAATTGTAAATCAAAATATTTCCTACAATTTAAGACCAAATTTATCATTTCCAAACAAATATTTACCGAGCTGCAGTCATTTCCCCATCTTGCCAGAATGTCTTCTTCGTTTGGACAGACTATACCAGCGCTAATGCTTGTGTAACATTCGGCGAGCAAATGTTTGGCGAATAAATACGACTCGCCAATGCTCGATACAGAGTCATTCGACCGGTGCTAAGTCAATAGGGACCACTGATACGCCATGTTGCTTCATGGAGCGAAATACTGTATTCGATGTAACTTCCAACTTGCTGTAACACATATTAGATTGATTATACAATGGATGACGATTCGAATATTACATCAAATCGAGTATTGTGTAGCTCCAGTCGATAATTCAAATTTTCCTGTTGCTTCTGGAATCCCTAGCTCTCTGGGGGCTAGGATAACATTTACATTGATAACATACCGGTTTGTATGTTTGGGGTGGTTTGGTATTGTTGGTGAACATCTGATAATAATAAATATGCTGGAGACAAAAAATATAATTGTTTTTATAATAATTCGCTTCAAATAATGAATTGGAGTAATCAACTTTGAGTTAATTATGGTAATGGGAAGGAATTGATTAGCATAAGTCAATATACACGAGTAATTACAAACAATATTGATAATACAGTATCCTAAATTAACATCTCATTGAAATCATTATTGTTATAATTCTGTTACTATCGTTATTAGCCCAGACAAGTTGGAATCCTGCCTCAAAAAACATAAGGTGAGGCTGAAAATCGTATAAATTGACTTTTGGCATCCCAAATAAGTCTATAATAGGCTATAAGATTCCGACAGAACGTGTTCATAGTAGGCCTACAGGGTAAAAATAAAACCACCCAATCTCAGTTATGTTTTCCTAGTTCTTCCTGAATTAACGTCAGAGCAAGGCGTCGTACAAAACAAATTTCAACCTTTTTCCAAGCTGATGCAATTCCAAAGAGATCGATGAAATATTGAACTTTGTATCTTTAACAAGGATCGAGTTATGATTTCAAAAAATTGTTATTTTTCGGGGAAAATGAAATAGTTTTAATTGAAAAATATAATCTATTAGACTTGATGAAAACTCTAATTATTCAC
Source organism: Sogatella furcifera (assembly GCA_017141385.1). Lineage (NCBI taxonomy): Eukaryota > Metazoa > Arthropoda > Insecta > Hemiptera > Delphacidae > Sogatella > Sogatella furcifera. The sequence goes on from CM029554.1 coordinate 3,241,301, forward strand.
ATCAGCTGTTGTAGCGCACAAGCAGCAGAAAATAATTGACTTTTCGACGTCAGTTGATGTACTGACCCTGCTCCAGTGTTACTAATATGTTCCGGAAAACAGCTGTTTCCAGATGAAGTTATTATTTTGCGCGCGATTTGCTGGGCAAGTGAGCGTGGTTGAGAGGAGGCCGACGTGTATGGATTTTTGGCGGGAAGATGACGTGAGGAGACAGGCTGAGGAGACCCGGCAGACAAACTGACATGATTGATTATGGCTGGCACACACCATTAGAGGGTGAAAAAAAGGAGGAGGAGGAGGAGGAGGAGAAGAAGAAGAAGAAGAAGAAGAAGAAGAAAAAAAAAGAAGAGAATGAAGAAGAAGAAGAAGAAGAAGAAGAAGAAGAAGAAGAAGAAGAAGAAGAAGAAGAAGAAGAAGAAGAAGAAGAAGAAGAAGAAGAAGAAGAAGAAGAAGAAGAAGAAGAAGAAGAAGAAGAAGTAGAAGAAGAAGTAGAAGAAGAAAAAGAAGAAGAAAAAGAAGAAGTGAACAAGAAGAAGAGTCAGTTTAGGAGCAGAGGAAGAGCAAGAAGGAGTAGAATATGACAAGAAGTAGCAGTAAAGGGAAGAAGATCACTTCAGAGGAGGAAAAAGGAGTAAGAGTAAGTGAGAAAAACGATAGAACAAATATTGAATAAGTTCAAAAAGGAGAAAAAAGGTGCGATAATAAAGAGAGAAAACAGGACATAAGAAAAGTTTGAGTAGATGAAGGAAGACAAGTGAGGTGAGGGAAAATAGAGCAAGGAGGATGAAAATGGTAAAATAAGATAAAAGGAAAGGCAAGTGAGAAGATGGTGGAGAGAAAAGACGAAGAAAAGAAGAAGAAGAAGAAAAGAAGAAGAAGAAGAAGAAGAAGAAGAAGAAGAAGAAAAAAAGAAGAAGAAAAAGAAGAAGAAAAAGAAGAAGAAAAAGAAGAAGAAAAAGAAGAAGAAAAAGAAGAAGAAGAAGAAGAAAAAGAAGAAGATAGGAAATAAGCAAAATTGTGAGGAAGAACAGACACAGACATTGAAGTAAAAGAAGAATGATGATGAGGACATAAATGCGACGTCATATGGAAGAAAAATGGAGATACGTAGGTTTCTGTCAACTCATCATTTCCATTCATCTTGCAATGCTATTCATGCAGCCATGGTCCGCCATGAATGCGCTTCAAGTGGATGAATGAGTGTGTTCATTTATTATTGTGTCCATCATGACGATAAAAGCTTGGAATATGTTAAAAGCTATTGAGATCCCTTTTAAATACTGTATTTTTGTATTTATGTCTCTTAGAATTTTGATATAAGTTTACTGTTCACAATGATGATCTGATCAGATTTATGCATAAAAATAGGAAACGATTTGATATGCATATTTTGTTATTTTTAAAATTTAAATAATCTAGGAGAATAATGATGTCTTTGAAAACAAGGGAGTTTCCGATTGAAAATAGAATGAAATTCATATAATTTATTGGTTTTTTAATACAATAATAATTATTATAGGCATTAAAACATGATTTCTCATAATCATCAATATAACATTATGGTAATCACAAACTCTCATTATAATAACTGGATTATATAACTAATGATTTCGAATGTACGACGTACGAAAGTTACCTAATTGCAACATTTCAATTTGCCAATTTGTTCTAGAAAAATCTAAGAAAAACTCCAAAAATTCAAAAAAATAGTAAAACGCTGAAATATTAAGCGTAACCTTGGGAATTATATCGGACATAGTTTGAAACTTGATTTAATATCTTCCAAATTAGTTCATCTATAATCTCGCTGAACCATTCAATTTACAGTTAGGATTGGTCGTATCAAGGCGGAAGATATGCAACCCGCAACACTTGTACATTTTTTAAAACCTGATTACTGGCGTAATCTTGAACGGATTGCAAAAATATTTTAACACAACACTTCTAGACCTTATCTGAACCTGCTCATCAAATATCAACATTTTCTACCGATTGGTTCTCGAAAAAATGAGGAAAACGCCGAAAAACTCTGGAAAAACTAAAATATTTGGCGTATCCTTGAAAAGTTTTTGAAATCCTTTCTTAGCGCGCGTCTAAACGTCCAACTGAACATGCCTGCCAAATTTGAAAGCATTCGGTTCAGTGGAGTTTTAGTTCTGGTGATGAATGAATCAGACAGTGAATGAATCAGTTAGTCAGTCAGTGCCATTTCGTTTATATAGATATAGATTACCTTGGTGAGTAAAGATTAGACAACATGTACAGCATCATCATTATCAATAGTAGTCTAACTCAAATTTCAGTTCAAATCATCAGCTGAGAGTTGGTTTCTTCAAACAATTTCACATGAATTTTTAGTTGAAACTATCAGATGCCAGTGCATGGTCACATTTATCAACTTGTGTTTCATTTGAGCCAGCTGATGGTTCAAACTAAAATTCATACCAACTCTTGAAGGAACCACCCTGAATCAGATGGAACTCATTCTAATGCGACCATATCTTGATTCAAAAATTTATTTTCGGTTCCAACTGTTATTGATAATACACGGGCCTAAGCATACAAACAGAACTTAATACAATAGCATTACGATCGGGTTCCTCATAATACATTTAACATAATTTGGTTAGTCCAGGGTTCTGAATTGGGCCACCATCTCCCAGTCCAGTTAAGGATCAAGTACAGTCTGATCGAGCAAAGAAGACATTCTAGCATGATGAGAAAATGACTCCAGCTCGGCCAATATTTGTTTCAAAATAATAAATTTTGTCTCAAATCGTAGAAAACATTCTGTTCTACAATTTGAAACAAAATTTATAACTTTTAAACCGATATTGACCGAGCTGGAGTTGTTCTCCCGACTTGCCAAAATGTCTTCTTTGCTTGATCAGAATGTACTACAGCGCTCCATTGCAATAAGTGTCCCAGTTACTGCAAGTTAACAGAAATAGAGCATCTCTAATTCCGGCTTAGAACATTTGCGATATTTGTATACGACTCCCCAGAGCCACATAACGGCCAGCATACGATCTAGTAACGTAGGGTATCCTTTAGAAGTGTTAATCCGAAATGAAGTTGATATCTATATTGTGGTAAAGGGTATTGTTCATATTTAATGTATATATGCAAGCTAAGGATACTGGTTAGAGGGTATACTCAATACTCATATCCTGACGTTGAAAATAGTGGGGAATATATCTATGTTGAGGATTATAATTCCAGTAGAATATACCAATCTATATGAAGAAAATAATTGAGACCGAGTAATTTTCAGTTTAGAAGAAACATAACTGAACATGGTCTAACCTACATTTTGGACTGTATCATAATACTAGCCGGCAGGCTCGCTTCGCTCGCCTTCTCCGCCTAGCCAGGAGGCTCCGCTCCCTGGACCCCCGACAGTATAGGCAGTGTAAGTGAGTAAAACAGGCTCGCTTCGCTCGCCTGCAAAACCTCTGTCGGGGACAGCTGAGACAAACAGGCTCGCTTCGCTCGCCTGCAAATTCCGTTCAGAAGGGATTCGAAATTTATTTCAGCATTTCTACACCTGATCTGGACCTGTTCACCTAATTTCAACATTTTCTGCCTATTTGTTCCAGAAAAATCGAAGAAAAATTCCAAAAAATAGTAAAACGCTAATATTAAGCGTAACCTTGGGAAGTATATCGGACATAGTTTGAAACTTGATGCAATGATTCAAACTTGATCTTCCAAATTAGTTCATCTAAAATCTCGCTGAACCATTGAATTTACAGTTAGGATTGGTCGTATCAAGGCGGAAGATATGCAACACATCTACAATGATTTTGAAAACCTGATTACTGGCGTAATTTTGAACGGATTGCAAAAATATTTCAACACAACATTTCTAGACCTTATCTGAACCTGCCCACCAAATATCAACATTTTCTACCGATTGGTTCTCGAAAAAATGAAGAAATCGTTGAAAAACTAAAATATTTGGCGTATCCTTGAAAAGTTTTTAAAATCCGTTCTCAGCGCGCGTCTAAACGTCCAACTGAACATGCCTGCCAAATTTGAATGCATTCGGTTCAGTGGATTTTTAGTTCTGGTGATGAATGAATGAATGAATCAGTCAGTGCCATTTCGCTTTTATGTATAGAGATTATAAATTTTGAAGATAGAATAGTACAAGAACCAGCTCGGTATTTTATCTCTCAATGTCAGTGTCATTTGTAACATGAATGAATAAACATTTTTATAAAGCCTAATACTACGTAAGGACTACTTCAAATTAATCAATGAAAATATGGAAATAAGTACCTTTTTAAAAGTTTTAAATATAATTAAATCACAGACATGCTTCAAGGGATAAACTCATATTCTATATTAATAATATTTTTATTCTAAAATAATATATCTTTTATTATTACTACGTGAGGATTTTATACATTCCTTCTAAATTTATGATGAATATTCAGTCATGGTTCCAACCTTTATTTGGACCTTGAAAATACTTGTATACAACATTAGTGCCCGGTCTTTTCAAGCACATTCAAATTTGAGAGACCCTCAACTTTACTACATTTTCTATATTTATCATAGAAAATTTGAGCTATTTATCAAAATTTGAGGGTCCCTCAACTTTGAGTGTGCTTGGAAAAACCCGGCATAGAAGTGTGAATCCCAAATTAATTAAACTCCAATATTTTGCCTAAGGGTGCATTCATATAGGGTTAGAACATTAAGAATTCTATCTAAATTCATTAAATCATGTGCGCGTTTCAATGTATTCCGTTTTGTTTGATTACCAAAAATTATTTATTCATGAATACAATCTTTGAATTGTTGATCCTCGGTCGAAATTGATCAAGGTTAACGCATGAACCAATGAATTAAACACAATATTTGACACTTTCTAACCTAATAGATGATGTGAAAAATGACTAATGATTTCAAAAACTTCATGTAGGCATAGTGTTATAATAGAGTTTACACGACTCTAATTGACAAAATCAGCTGTTGGAGCGCACAAGATGCAGACTAGTCCACATCCATTTTTATAGCTTTTGGTACAGACAAAAAATGAAGGAACAATAAAAAATATAATGAAAGTTCTTCCAATTTCCTGATAACACATTTTCGTCAAACAAACAAAAAACCAGAATGCCTTATCGGTGTTGCTGTATTGCTTATAGTCTGTTTAAGCAAATAAGACATTCTGGCAAGATGGAAAAATGAGTCCAGCTCGGTCAATATTGGTTCAAAAACTATGAATTTGGTATCAAATTGTAGAAATCATTCTGATCTACAATTTGAAGTGACATTTTATGATTTTCGAACCAATATTGACCGAACTGGAGTCATTTCCCATTTTGTCAGAGGGTCTTCTTTACTTGTACAGACTATACCTGCATCATAAAACCGAGTTGAAGGTGAAATTTGACGTTGCCATTTCATTCTCTTCCACCCTTTCCACCTCCTCATCCTCCTCCTCCTCCTCCTCCTCCTCCTCCTCCTCTTCCTTCATCCTCTCTTGCTTTCCCATCCTTCGGTTCAGTGGGATGAAGCAAATATTCAACTAGATTTTTCACTGGATGCTATCTGGGAACAACGGTCTGATTTAGTTTATCTAGGTTTATAGTTCTCTCGCACCTTCTATTTTTTCTTCTTTTTCATCTTCTGCTTCTTCTCTTTCTTCTCCTTCTTCTTTTTCTTCCTCTTCCTCTTCTTCTTCTTCTTCTTCTTCTTCTTCTTCTTCTTCTTCTTCTTCTTCTTCTTCTTCTTCTTCTTCTTCTTCTTCTTCTTCTTCTTCTTCTTCTTCTTCTCCAAATCACTCCTCGTTTATCCTCCTCTTCCCCATCATTCTTCTTTATTCACACCTCTTCATCACACATCTGTTTTACCCAGTTGACTTCTTCCATTTTTCGTTCCGCACTGCTATACTCTTGCGCCTCTTTTCTTCTCCTCCCTCTTCTCCTTCTCCTCTCCTTCTCCTCCTCCTCTCCTTCTCTTTCCTTCTCCTCCTCCTCTCCTTCCTCCTTCTCCTTCTCCTTCTCCTTCTCCTTCTCCTTCTCCTTCTCCATCTCCTCCTCCTCTCCTTTCTCTCCCACCTTCAATCGCAATCTGGAAGCTGAGCATACATACTTTATTTTTATCCAATTGAATAAAGAACTCTAAAGTTCTCTCTTCTCGTAGTCTATCGTAACAGGAAAACAAAGGAGAATTTCGCATTTTGCACACGACATTTTCAGTTTGTTTTAGCTTGAGGAACACCGTGGTGGTACTCAAATCAGCTATTTTCGGAACACTCTGTATACCTTCTTCATCTCGTGATCCATTAGTTTTATTCTCATTATGTGTTCATGAACTGTTTTTTCACGTCTTCATTCCAATTCGCTTAAATTTTAGTTCCTGTGTTCATTTTGATCCCAATTTTTCTATTCTCTTTTCTTTCTCCTTCTTCTCCCTCTGTTTCTTGCCCCTCACCCTTTCCATTTTCTTCTCCTCTCCATATAATCATTCTTCCTCCTACACCGTCCCCACAGTCTCCCCCCACTATCCTGCTCCTGCCGCATTTTACTGCTTAATAAAGTTTGGCCGTTTGCGTTTCACAATTTTATTCGGTTTTATTGCCGATAAACCATCGCCATTTTGTTTTTCCACACCACCGGATTATATTGCAAGATTTCCACACTGAGTTTTCCAACCAGCTGATCATGTTGCTGATTTTTCCAAGCTGGGAAATGGCCGGTACTAGCGAAATTGTTGGTGCTTTAAAAGTACGAAATCCATATTGTCTGTCCAAGCAAAGGAGACATTCTGGAGGATGGAAAAATGACTCCAGCTCGATCAATATTGGTTGGGAAATCTTAAATCGCATCTCAAATTGTAGAGCAGTATGTTTTCTACAATTTGAGACCAAATTCATAACTTTTGAACCAATATTGATCAAGCTGGAGTCATTTTCCCATCTTGTTAGAATGTCTTCTTTTCTTCGACAGACATTGCCCTCCCATAACATTGCAATGTTATAGTCTGTCCAAGCAAAGAAGACCCTCTGGCAAGATGAGAAAATGACTACAGCTCGGTCAATATTGGCTCAAAAAATATTGATTCGGTCTCAAATTGTAGATACGAATGTTTCCTACGATTGAGAGCAAATTAATAATTTTTGAACTTATATTGACCGATCTGGAGTCATTTTCTCACCTTGCCAGAGGGTCTTCTTTGCTTGACAGACTATACATGCAATGCTTGAATCAAATACAAAGATAAGTTAGTAAAATGAGAAGGAATGCATCTTGATTTATATTCTGCATGCTATAAAATTCGAAATTTTATTGTTGGCTATAATTTATTATAGGACATGGATAAAATTTTAAATCGCAAGAAATTTTATCATTGTTGTTTCTTACTTCTTTGGGAGATGAGTTTTTATTGGTTTTCTATTTGAGTTTTATTGATTGTAACCACTGGCGGCTCGTATCCAAGGAACAGGTGAAGTGCCTGTATCTTTTACTGTACAGAACTTCACCTGTTTCGTTGGCACGAGCCGCCAGAGATGATTGTAACTGATAGTAAGTTGAATATGTACCGCTAATGTCAGTATAAACCCCCAATCAAGAACAGAATTGATTTTTAACTATTGCTGACTGATTATTTATTTATTAACAAATTCAAATACCCCTTTTATAGGTGGTCGATGGACGATATATAATTATAATAATAATCAAGGAGGAGCTTGTCTCGGCCAATGGCAGACGTTCACTGTAATTGATTCAAGCAACTGCCAATAGCAGTGCTTGAGACAAGAATGATATTGTTGAACCACAAATTTATTTACCAGTACTTAACCGTTAGTATGAATAGTTCTGCTCTTGAGATTATATAGAATCTTATTTTGCAAGTTCTAAGTGATAAGGTTTGATTTCTCAACTATTCTGAGAATATTATCCAAGTATTGCTGCAATGCAATCATAATTGCATCTATTGTATTAATTAAGTTTAAGTTCACCAGCGATTGATAATTGTGTAGCAACCGAAACCGGTATCTCAATTTTATAATAAATTCGTGGTTTGATAATAAATTGTCTTACCTTCGATTAAATAGCCTATACTTGACCTGTAAACCCATTGGTTATGACAGTAATAGAATACCTCATGATTGAACTCTCTTCTTATTGTATCAAGTTGACCAAGAAACGCACCAAGACCACTGGCGGCTCGTGCCCACGAAACAGGTGAAGTGCCCGTATAATAAATTTGCAGTTCAGCACTTCACCTGTTTCGTGGGCATGAGCCGCCAGTGATCAAGGTCTCTTCACACTGCAGATTGAAAGTTTCCAAGTGGCTTTATTAAATTTCTCAGCTTCTTTTATATAGAAAATGTTCATTTCTGTATCTTCATAAATACTCCTAGAATTATAAAGTCGATGTCAAATTTTTCCCATTGTTATCACGGTAACAAAGTATATCTATTGGTATGTTCTATAGAACGTCTGTCACTACCTAGTGTAAGGAATCAGCCTGAGAACTATTGCATATTCCTCATGAAACCTGAACTTTAAAACTTAGGGCTGTTTAAAATAATTGGGAAAAAATGAAAATCAAACACATTTTTGAAAAAACTTTAAAATTAACATTTAACTCATGGAACATTTTGTATAGGCCTACTCTTCATTCTATATTTTTATTTATTTATTAATCTTATGACAAAAACACATTGGCGACAAAGAATAACAATTACTTGGTGTACTTGGTATTTCAAACACAATTTTCATTCAAATATAGTCCTAAATTTCAAGGTTTTCTATCATGTACTCTACATTTTTTAGTTAGGCTATCAACTGATCTCATCACTCTATATACTCTGAATACTCTAGAACTAAACTCTTCATAGACTACTGATTCTATTCTATTCTATTCTATTCTATTCTATTCTATTCTATTCTATTCTATTCTATTCTATTCTATTCTATTCTATTCTATTCTATTCTATTCTATTCTATTCTATTCTATTCTATTCTATTCTATTCTATTCTATTCTATTCTATTCTATTCTATTCTATTCTATTCTATTCTATTTATTCTATTCTATTCTATTCTATTCTATTCTATTCTATTCTATTCTATTCTATTCTATTCTATTCTATTCTATTCTATTCTATTCTATTCTATTCTATTCTATTCTATTCTATTCTATTCTATTCTATTCTATTCTATTCTATTCTATTTATTCTATTCTATTCTATTCTATTCTATTCTATTCTATTCTATTCTATTCTATTCTATTCTATTCTATTCTATTCTATTCTATTCTATTCTATTCTATTCTATTCTATTCTATTCTATTCTATTCTATTCTATTCTATTCTATTCTATTCTATTCTATTCTATTCTATTCTATTCTATTCTATTCTATTCTATATTTTCCAATTCTCAACTAAACTCTACATTTCCTAGTTCTCTATAATCCACTCTAAACTCTACACTCTAACCCTTTTACTCTAAATCGGGCCTCAGATTGCAAAGATATCTGCCTAATCGTGTACTCTAATCGCATTAGAGTGCCCAGCAGTGGAGCAGCACTCAATATAGTCTGGTCAAGCAAAGAAGACATTCTCTTAAGATGAGAAAATCACTTCAGCTCAATCAATATTAATTCAAAAGTTATAAATTCAGCCTCAAATTGTACAGAACATTCTGGACTAAAATTTGGTACCAAATTTATCGTTTGTTAACCAATATTGACCGTGCTGGAGTCATTTTCGCATCTTAACCAAATGTCTTCTCTGCTCGAACAGACTATAGCTCGCTCTGCTTTAGTGCAAAAGCAGGCCTAGCTTAATCCAGGCCAGCCAACCCTTTGGGAGCTAGAATCCCCTGTAAGAAAATTAATAGACCAAGAAGGCCTGCTCCAAAACGTTTTAGGCCGGTCTCTATATATAGTACCAATCACTGATATAGGTATACAATACCGTACCCTATCGCCTATGCGAGTATCTTCCTATACATAAATAGATTAGTTATTGTAAAGAATGTATTATACTCGAATCTTCAGCCTCAAATTCTAAATCATGGTTTTCAATTTCGCCGTGGAAAAGTTTGTGGATTGTGAAAAGTTTTTGAAAATCTCTTGAACAAACCCTCTACTTTAGGTATTTTAATCGAAATTTGGGAGAGTCGTTTTGGACTTTAATGTCTGTGTTTTAACTCTTCATTGTAATTTCTCAAATAAATAAATAAATGAATTTATGGATTTAAATCCATGAATACATTAAACTCACAAACATCTCCATGGAAATTGTGTTTTGACAATAATTTTTATAAATGAGTATTCCAGGTTTAAACAAAAAAAAAGAAGTGATTGGGAATACTTGGAAGTTATAATTGGAATACTGTAGTTGAATTATCGTCATTGTAAGCTTATTATTATTATTATTATTATTATTATTTTTTTTTTTGTAAGGAACCTTAAGATATCTTTTTTGTCCTAGCAATACTGGTCTTTCGGTGAGGGTGATCTATCAGTGAACGTGATGTTAAGTCACGAACACTGTGAACTGCTCATGAATGGGTGACCAGTATTTGGCCAAGTACACATTGGTCAAAGACAGTCAGTCGTTTCCCGTTTCTGGAGGAATAGTAATTGTTGCATTACACTCTAACTGATTAACTGCATGTTATTCAGAGGTGTTCTGTATCTTCACTTGGTTGTGAAGACTGGCTTATGGTTGAGAGGATCGACGTGCTCACCACACGTTACCTCTATCCTGGTTGATGATTATTCGCCTGCTGTATTTTCTGTCCGTACTGGGAGGGCATTCTGGCGGGGTGGGGGTGGCTTTGGCTCGGTCGGTATTGGTTCGGGGGCTGTGGGTTCTTTTGAGTATTTATGGCTTTTGGGCCGGTATTGGCCGGGCTGGAGTCGTTTTCCCGTCTGGGCGGGATGTACTCTTTGCTTGGATGGACTGTATAGTTTGGTGAATATGAAACTGGCAACCAGCTGGTAGGCCTAGGCCCTTCATAGGGCTGTTGCGCCATTGACAAACAAACACATGATGAGGTGGAACTACCCGTAAGGGTATCCCCACCATTGAAAGTCATGAGAATATTGTTTTATATTGTAAGGAACCACGTGGAGTTTATAATAATATCTCTCGACAAATAAAAATCATTATGAATTGAAATACATTCATAATATGAATGTGTAAATGTAATATGAATATCATATCATGATAGTGTAAAATAGTCAGTTGAAACGTAAACATATTCAGTTTATGAATAAACACCCAGCCATTTCAAATAAAGAAGCATGAGAAGTTGGGAACAAACATATGAACCTGGTGAAATAAATATAATATGAGTGTTATTTCAAAAATTTCTGTTTAGAACTCAACGATCATTTAGGAAACAGCAGTGACTTACGATAAAGCCATTCAAATTCAACTAATCAGGGCACACAACAGTGGAACCAGCACAAAAATTTTGTCGCAACGCAATTGGTTGCCCCACCACGACCCGCCCAAAGGTGGCCACGCCTCCAGCCAATCACAAGCCAGCAATGGGGGACTGACTGGTCATGCTGTTTTGTCTAGTATCCAATAGATTCATAATATAGATTCACTTTCTACTTTCTTCCTGTGACTCAGAGGATACTGTATTAACGTATCAATACAAGGAATAATGAACAAAATAGAGGAAGAACATTAAGAAGAAGAAGAAGAAGAAGAAGAAGAAGAAGAAGAAGAAGAAGAAGAAGAAGAAGAAGAAGAAGAAGAAGAAGAAGAAGAAGAAGAAGAAGAAGAAGAAGAAGAAGAAGAAGAAGAAGAAGAAGAAGAAGAAGAACAACAACAACAACAACAACAACAACAAGGAGAAGGAGAAGATATGAAGAGCTTAAAATGAACAAAAAGGGAAATGATAAGTTTGTATAGTCTGTCCAAGCAAAGAAGATGGTGAAATGGATCCAGCTCGGTCAATATTCAATCGAAAATTATAATTTTTGAACCAATACTGACCGATCTGAAGTTATTTTCCCATATTCCCAGAAGGTTTCTTTGCTTGGAGAGACTATATCAGAATAGGTGAACAAAGTCAAGAAGGGTGAAGAAGATAGAATGAAGAAGAAGAAGAAGAAGAAGAAGAAGAAGAAGAAGAAGAAGAAGAAGAAGAAGAAGAAGAAGAAGAGAAACGAACACTCGTGAATAATCCGAGCAAACTCATTCGAAAATGATTCGCTCAGACAAAACTTTTGGCCAAGTGCGTGTCATGCAGCGTTCGAGCGGAAATAGAGGATCAGAAAATGTCTGACGATAGCACATTGATTGATTGATATCGGCTCTTCTTCTTTTCCCCCTTCTTTCCTTACTCTTTCCACCCCATTTCTCCCTCTTTTCCCACTCATTCGTAACTGGAAAACTCAAGTTTTGCGATGAGCACTCGCTCGAATAGCGTCTCTCTATGCAGGTGGTATATAAGTCCTTGATGAGCTACGGAATTAACAAATAAAAAGGGGTGATGAATTGGAGAACGAGAGGGAGAGGGAGGAAAATCGTGATGGTGGGAAGGAGGAGAAGGAGTAGGAGAAGAAAAAGAAGATAAAAAGAAGAAGATGGAGGAGAAGAAGAAGAAGATGATGATGATGGTGAGAAGAAGAAGAAGAAGGAGATGATGGTGTGGAGGAGGAGGAGGAGTGGGAGGAGGAGTAGGAGGAGGAGGAGGAGGAGGAGGAGGAGGAGGAGTAGAGGAGGAGGAGAGGAGGAGGAGGATGAGGAGTGAGGAGGAGAGGAGTAGAGGAGGATGGAGGAGGAGGAGGAGTAGGAGGAGGTGATGAGAGGAGGAGGAGGAGAGGAGGATGATGAGAGAGGAGGAGGAGAGGAGGAGGATGATGATGATGATGAGGAGGAGGAGGAGGAGGAGGATGAGGAGGAGGAGGAGGAGGAGGAGGAGGAGGAGGAGGAGGAGGAGGAGGAGGATGATGAGGAGGAGGAGGAGGAGGAGGAGGAGGAGGAGGAGGAGGAGGAGGAGGAGGAGGAGGAGGAGGAGGAGGAGTTGAAGGAGGAGGAGGAGGAGGAGGAGGAGTAGGAGGAGGAGTTGGAGGAGGAGGAGGAGGAGGAGGAGGAGGAGGAGGTGGAGGAGGAGGAGGAGGAGGAGGAGGAGTGAGGAAAGGATGGAGGAGGAGTAGGCAGAGGAGGATGATGATGAGGAGGAGGAGGAGGATCATGATGATGATGATGATGATGAGGAGGTGGAGTAGGAGTAGGAAGAGGAGAAGAAGGTGGATGAGGAGGAGTAGGAGGAGGAGATGGAGGAGGACAGAAAAGGGAGAGGTGTAGAAATGAGAGAAACTTTCTTGCTAGGATATTTCCATCCATCCAGAAGCGTTGTCGAATTATTTAATACACTGTTCGCTCCTTTGTGAAAGTAGAAACTCTGAAATGAAGTATTGAAAGCGAACCTTGAAACTCAAGTAGTCTGCTTGAGTTCAAATGAATGAAAATGTAGCTGAACTTCCAGTCAGCAAGATTTCTGTGATGATCAAAGGAAATTGCAGTACGGTAATGTTGATTGGGAGACCTACTTTGAAATTCACAGAAAAATGTGAATTATTGTGAAGTGAGAACTATTATTCACGAACATAAATCATGAAGATATCGAGCCACGGAATTGATAAATTGGAAAATCCACAAAAATATAATAATAAGAACAATTAGTCATGAATATATTGAGCCACGAAATTGATTAATTGAAAAATATACAGAACTGAAAAAGTAAGAACAATTATTCACATAAATAAGTTATGGGGATATTAAGTCACGGAATTCATAAATAATGATTGTAAATTGGAATAAACAGCAATTATTCCCAAAAATATGTCATGAAGATAATGAGCTACTAAATGAAAAATAGCTGCTGATCATAAAAAAGGATGAACATAACTAATATGACTATATGACATAACATGACTATTATTATCTATATTTATACTTTCTACGTAAGTTTATACGTTCAATGATACGATATTATGATTCCTTCATGATTGAACGTATAAAATTACGTAGAAAGTATAACTGTAGATTATAGTCATTTTGGTTATGTTCATACTTTTTTTTTTTTGATCAGCCGTTATCGTTAATTTAGTAGCTCAATATCTTCATGACTTATTTTTGTGAATAATTGTTCTTACTTCACAATAATTCACATTTTTCTGTGAATTTAAAAAACTCTTGATATTTTCTCTATTGTTGAACGTAGTGACAATACCGTTAAAATTTCATTGTATGTTATTAAAACCTTGTTTTCATTACTGCAAAAGTCGCACAGATATGTTCGCCATTAAAATACTGATGCAATTGAAAAATTGAAAGAAATAGGATATTATTGATGCCTTATAAATACTGAAAGACTGCTGCAATAGAAATAATTGAATTTATTTCATTTATTCACTTTAAAGAAACAAGTAAACTTATTGGTTGAAAACACAGTCTATTGTCCAAAACGTCTTTTTACCAAATTTTGATTAATAAGTTTCGAAACTAGGTTATATTTTTCGCAGCACTTCAGTCAAGAATTTATAGTCCAGAAGAAATACCGTATTATGAAAATTTTGAATTTGGAGCAAAGAAAGAAATACTAATGATGTAGAACCACTGAAAGATTGATTCAATAGGAACACAGAATTTGAAAATGACTCTGATGAGTGGAAGCATGTTATGCATGAATAAAAATAATTAAAAAGCGTGCTGTGGTTTTTAAAATAAAAAACATATAGAGCAAATTATATAGAGCAAAGCACACTAGTCGGCTTAAATTTGATTCGCGTTGCTACATACAACTAGGTCCATAAAAAAAAAAAATGATTTATAAATTATTAAACAAATAAATTATGTTTCGAATGCATCTTTTGCCCGACAAGTACCCGCGACTTGTAGTAATGGAAAACTACCACTGGCGGCTCGTGCCCACGAAACAGGTGAAGTACTGTACTGTAGAAGATACGGGCACTTCACCTGTTTCGTGGTTACGAGCAGCCAGGGAAACCCATACATTCACTAACCAATCACCCAGACATGAGTCATCCTCAGGTCAACACCACTACCCGTTCGGCATGACAATTGCTTCATCCTACTCTAACCCCAATAATCCGTCACAAACCCTTACTAACCCGCCATCTAACCCCTCTTACCCGACACCACACCCAATATCAATTTACCCTATATACCAGCATCATCTTCCCCCCTTATCCGACATTATACACCCCCTAATCCAACTTTAAACTCCCCAACCCGACCTCTAACCCCCAACCCCACTTTAAACCCCACCAACCCGACTTTAAACCCCCCTAACACGACATAAACCCCCTTACTCCAAACTCACCCCCCACCCTTTAAGCTAACACAAAGCGATTGAATGCGGCTACCACAGCCTCAAGTGTGTACAGTCTGGTCGAGCGAAGAAGACATTCCGTCAAGATGGGAAAATGACTCCAGCTCGGTCAATATTGGTTCTAACATCATTAATTTGTTTTCAAATTGTAGAGCGAAATGTTCTCTTCAACTTGAGACAAAATTCATATTTTTCGAATCAATATTGACATAGCTGTAGTCATTTTCCCATCTTGCCAGAAGGCCTTCTCTGCTCGACCAGACCATCGACTATAGTCTGTTGAAGCAAAGATGACCCTCTTGCAAGATGGAAAAATGAATCCAGCTAGGTAAATATTGTTTTAAAAATCATCAATTTGATCTAAAACTGTAGAAAACATTTTGTTCTACAATTTGAGACCAAATTCATAATTGTTAAACCAATATTGACCGAGCTGTAGGAATTTTATCATCTTTCCAGAAGGTCTTTTTTGATCGACCATACCATAGGCTCCCATGTCGTACACAGGCGTGTGATAAATGTTAATTCCAAGGGTAGAGGTGGGAAATCCCCGGGGAGAGGTGGGATCGAACTCAGAACCCAGAGGCTACTACTGTGACACCATTGATGTGTTAATGCTGGTCTGCTTAACTGCTTGCCCACCTTTTAATCCTTGCGAGACATTCACTAACTAACATACGTTCAACCCACACTCACTGGTGTAACATGGTACATAGGTACACATGGTGCATAAACACTCGCTGGTATGACACCCTCACTCATTTGAAGATACTAATGAATAGATAGATATAGATAGAATACTAATGAATGGATATGTACATTCACCTTCCTACATTTTTCATCATGTTGCATTTATAGAGACTGTATAGGCTAATAATAGAGTGGCCATTGGTATGAAACGCTCCATTACATTTTGTTGAGATCAAATTTTTTCCGCCTGAAGCCATATTTCTGCCAAGATTTTGAATTACAGGCAAACATGAACTGATTCACTTGTTTTTCCAACTTCTTGAAATAGAAATATATAAAAATATATTTTTTCTAGCATTTAAAATAGTTTCATCATTTCGATTTTGATTTGAATGCTTTTAAATGTAAGAACTAAAAGTGGCAAAGGCAATATTCTGGGTAAGAAGTGAGTCTCTGACCAATCAGAATTTTCTTGATGCTGTTATGAATTATTTATCAACCTTTCAAATTATAAATTGATAAATCATGGTTTTTTTATTCTTGAGAGTTGAAATTTGTGAGTATAGTGGAAGTGGACATTGTGGATAGACATATAACCTACATCTTAAACCTTCATCATCATCATTCATCATCACTCATTCATCCTTTGCTTAAAATACTTGGAAACCAAGTCGCAATTGTAAAGAAAGATTAAAGAATCAAAAGTGACTCAGTCAATATCCACACTATGATTATACAGTGTCTATAGTTTTGTGTTCATAAAATTATATTAAAATGTTGAAAGATCACAGTGATTCTTATTTTTATTCATCAACATATATTGATAGTGGACCTAGAAATAATTTATTTAAAAAGCAACACTGAATTTTAAAAAATGCACTGAAAAAAGTACACCAGAGAAAGTACCGGTAAGTTACCGTAGTTGGAAACTTGAAAATATTTCACCAATCTGAAAAAATTAAGAATCCATACTCACCACTTCTTATACATGAATACATATGATAAACCAGGACCACCTAAATACTATTTACCTGAATACCATACACTAAATACCTGGTATTTAGGTGGTCCTGGATAAACTTATTCTTCCAAAAATCATGATTGATGATAGTGGAATATTTCAAAATCACCTGATTCACCAAACACACTCGTAAATAAACACATCCAAATTGTCTTACTTCAAATTTTATTCATTTAATTAAAAACTAATTAACACCAAATCCAATGAAATGCTCAAATTGTAGTGTCGGATGGTACCAGACAACTAGTAAAAACCAGAACTCTCTATGTGGCCTATGAGCCGAAATAATCGAAAAATGGGGTGTTGGAGATTTGTTACTAGACAGAGTAACTAGATAAAAAGTGTATAAAAAGGAAGTTTATTATTTCATTATATATAAATATAGAACATGAGTGATTATACAGTTTAACTAGTTTTGTTGAGATTACTACGAAAAGTAAAAAAGTACTACAAAAGTACATACATAGCCAGTACATTAGTACCTTGATGTACATTTTACATTAGCCCGTACATGTGTACATATATAGTATATTAGTACATAGCCTGACTTTACATTACATGTAATGTTGCATATCTATAGGCTGACATAAGATTATGTAAATTACATGGATGTGGTACATGGATGTCTTTGTTACATAGTCATCGCAGATTATAGGTAAACAGCACACGAATACCCATACCCATATGAGAGTGTTTAGATGTGTGTTCTGTTACTGTAACGTTACGAGACTGTAACGTGTGTATCCATTCACGCTCCATGACTACTTGATTGGGTATACTCTGTCCAAGCACAGAAGACATTCTGGCAAGATGGGAGAATGACTCCTGCTCGGTCAATAATCGTTCAAAAAGGATAAATCTGGTCTCAAATTGTAGAAAACATTCCGATCTACAATTTGAGACCAAATTTATAATTTTTGAACCAATATTGACAAAGCTGAAGTATTTTCCCCTCTTGCCAGAATGTCTTCTTCACTTGGACAGAGTATATCCATCAGGAGTCATATGTGTCATGTATCATATGCATTGCTTACACCTTGTGTATGGTCTGCCCAAGCAAAGAAGACCCTCTGGCAAGGTGAGAAAATGACTCCAGCTCGGTCAATATTGGATCAAAAATTATCGATTTGGTCTCAAATTGTAGATCAGAATGTTTCCCACAATTCAAGCTTGTTTCCCAAACAATTCAATGTTTCCCAAATCAAGAATTTTTGAACCAATATTGACAGAGATTTAGTCATTTTCTCATCTTGTCAGAGGGTCTTCTTTGCTTGGACGGACTATATTATCAATCTATCCGCAGATTGCATGAGACGTTAGTAGTTGAAGATGAAGCCTTGAAAAGTTAAGGATTTCCACAATAGATTACTTTAAAACTAGTAGACATTCTCTTTTCTAGTAGACTAGTTAGTAGACATTCTCAAAACTAGCTACAACAGGCGAATCCCAAAACTGTCCACAATAATGCAAAACTTGTTCCCACAAACAAGACATATAATATAGTTACTAATAATTATTGCGTTCAGTAAATTTGAAGGCGGGTCCATACGATGCCGATTGGCAAGACAATAATTGTACTTTGAAATGTACAGTTCATGTGAAATATAGTTTTGCCAAGAGCCTCTTGAAAGATGGCGGGGAAGTGAGAGTGTAACTACGCATGCGCAGAACTTAGAATTCCAGGGTAAAATCACTTCAGCCAACCCACCGTTTTTACACTAATCGTAATCATATTGATTTCACGAATGAAAACATTTTTTTATTAATTATTTAATTATTGACATATGATACCACAAATCATTACACAATTATGAACTGAAACAGAAAAAATAGTCCAAGCTAATTGTACTATTTCTCCCTAAATTTGGTTATAGCTTAGAACAATTTTCATTTCGACTAGTGAATGCAGTTGACTGCAGTGAATGGTAGCCATGTTGCCAAAGGCTCTGTGTGCTTGACACAACAATATCATCATAAATATTGCATTCCACCGGAAATAAAGTTTGTTTAAATAAAAAATTGGAGACTCAATAACAAGCAAATTGGAGATTTCAGCCATTTTCACTGCTCTACCCAACTTTGCTGATTAACATTCGGAATAGCTCCGAATTCAGCCAGCAGATGGCAGTAGCAATAGGGTGACTTGCTTCGACTTCCATTGGACACGTCTCCAAGCTACGCCTTCAATCAAAATGGCCGAAAACATCCAGTTTCCAAATTCAAGCAGTAGATGGCAGCAGTTGACGGGTGATGTTCCAGATTTGACTTGGACACGCCTTCATGCCCGCCTGCTCTTTTCTTATTGGTTTACGGTGTTCCGTGAGTTCTGTAGAAAATGGCTGCTTGCAAGAAAATGATGTATGGCGTATCATACACAAAAAACTTTGCTGATTTACTTTTGACGATCTTGTGCTTACATAACATTTATTTATGTATTCAGGCTTGTAAGATTCTATCAAGTTAGTATTTGAAGAATTCACTTATAGAATTTGGACTCAGTTTCACGTTTATTTCTTAACCAAGGTCAGTACTAGACTTCAATAGTTTCATGCTGTATGAAATGACATGAAAATATGATTTCACACTCCCATCTTACTCATTAATTCTATTTTTATACGATGAATATAATGAAATAGAACTCAAACTATTCATGATCTAATACCTCTTACCAGAAAAAATTTCAAAACTACAAAAATCCGGTAAAAGTATTAGGAAGAAGTTTTTATCGGAAACTGGCTTGTGATTGGTCGACAGAGTGTAAGGTGGTTGTCAGCCAACAATAGAATTAAATTTATTGTACAGAACTTTTCCATTTTACTCTCAAACTAATAATTAATTGATTTTTTTGCAGGTTGGTTCCTTCAATCAATGTTCCTCTACATAATTTGGTGAGTTTCACATCCATATGTTGCATGGTTTTCCATCCAATTTCATCCAAACATCCCTTTATTTAATGTTTAGACTGTAAATGAAGTCTGTCCAGCAAAGAAGACGTTCGGGCAAGATGGGAAAATGACTCCAGCTCGGTCAATTTTGGTTCGAAACTTATAAATTTGGTTTCAAAATGTAGAGAATGTTCTGCTCTACAATTTGAGACCAAGTTTATAATTTTTGAATCGATATTGACCGAGCAGGAGTCATTTTCACGTCTTGACAGAATGTCTCCTTTGGGTGACCAGGCTAGATGATCACATCTGTTGATATTATCCCATGGTGCACTGATTACAGCAATGCTGACACGGATATGACGTTATATCCGGGTGACGTGGCTCAACCGGAAACCCGCTTATAGCGAATTGTAGCTGTAATACAAGTCCTGTGGTTTTGGTCTATAAGGGACTATGCTCTCCCACTCTTAGTTTTCATTCGCTCCACTGGCGGCTCGTACCCACGAAACAGGTGAAGTTCCCGTATCTTTTACTGTACAGCACTTCACCTGTTTCGTAGGCACGAGCCGCCAGTGATTCACTCTCTTTTTCCACCATTAATCTCTTATCAATCTTATTGTTTCTCTCACTCCACGTATTTCTCCTAGTTGCCTTATATAATAATTTTAATCTTCATTTTCATTGTATTCACCTAATTCTTCATCATTTTCTCCATCTCTCGATTTTCTCGACTTTCTCTTGTCATCTTCGTATGCATTTTTCATCTCTTTTTACAGTAGTTGATGCCCGTTAATGATCATTCTGCTTATAATGCAATGTCATTGATTATCATCAGCACTGTCATTATCAGTAGTAATTATCATTATCATTAGCACTGTCAGTAGTAAATGCCCGTTAATGATCATTCTGCTTATAATACAATGTCATTAATTATCATTGGCACTGTCATTATCATTAGTATATTTTCACGGAATTGAAATACAATGTTCAAAACGTTTCTTGAAGCATTGGAATGCTTCATCAAATGCATCTCATATGAGCAAACGTTCCAAAACCTTTTTTTCCTAATTTTGATTAGTAGAAAGCCGATTATCCGAACGCCGATTAACCGAATTTCCAATTATCCGAATCGGTCTTAAGCATAGTAATAAATTAAAGCCAGCGTTTAAGACGTGATCGAAGTTTTTCTTACTTTTTTCGAATTGTACTTATATTACTGCACTTTAGTTTAGTACAGTATTTGTTTTGCTTTCCATATTAATTGAACATCACTACACTGTATAAATGTAATAACATTTATTCAAATTCCATCACATTGTTTTTCTTCAATACAATTCCATTTCCAATTATCCGAACTCTTGCTTATCCGAATTGACCCCGGTTTCAATTAGTTTGGATAATCGGCGTTCTACTGTAGTTGATATAAAAAATAGATATAATGTTCACACTTGAAAATCTAATAATTTAACATTATTATTACTATAAACAAATTTCGACTTCTGGAGGTGCAAAGCTAAGTAACCTCCAATTGGAATTTGAACCAATTTGTAATAGTGTTAAAATATACACAACTCTTTGTATAGGGCATGGCCCAGATGACAAATAAAACTTTATTATCATTAATAGTGTTAAAATCCTTTACATCCAATCCTTTCAATATCTTAAATCGTTGAATTCACTTTTCATGTGTACCTTATTGTGGAAGTCTGTACAAATAATTTTCATGATGTGTTCATTCATAATTAATGAACATTGATTAGATTAATATTATCAATCTAATATCAGATCTTTATCTCCTGTCACTATAGTCTGGTCGCGCTTAAAAGAGATTCTGGCAATATGGAAGTCATATATCATCATCATCCTTCCCATTACCCACGCACAGGCCCAAGAGCCCATGTGGGCGTCACCCTCGAAAAAAAAAATGATTCCAGCTGTGTTTCAAAAATTATAGATTCGGTCTCAAATTTTAGAACAGAATGTATTATACATTTTGAACTTTATAATTTTCAAACCAATATCAACTGACCTGGAGTCAATTCCTCATCTAGCCAAAATTTCTTCTTTGTTCTCGACCAGACAATAGATGTATCTTCTCTCTCTCTTCAATGTCAACCATCAACCCCACCCCCACCCCCCACCACAGCTGACGTCATCAGCACAGTGATGTCGCGGCGGACATCACAGTCAGTGCACAATAATTTCCTTCGGCGCAGTGTTGACATCTGTCACTGTCCTCAGGCTATTTGTTTCCTTGTCGGCCGCCAGACTGCGCCACCAGCATGGCGGGACATTCAAATTGTGTCGTCTCTTGTGATCTCTGTGAGCTGTGATCTGTGATTTGTGTGCCGGACACGTTGTTTGTGACTTGCTGACTAAGCGAGAGAGAACTGCTGATGACAGCAAATTCTGTAGCAGACGGCTGCTGGTAACAGTGTATTTGGTCAATGGTACGGAAGAGATTGTTTGTTGTATTTGATGCATTCCAGTGAACTTCAAATTTAGAATAGTTTGTTCATTGAATGTATTCCATAGACTTCCGAATACAGGGTATCTCAACACTGGAGAATTAATATTCATTGAATTCCTATGGTCACCTTCATCTCTATATAAGAGCGAAATGGCACTCATTCATTCATTCACTGATCAGCAGAACTAAAATTCTTGGACCGTTGGATGCGTATTGACTCACTGACACTGCTCATACTGTCGCGGGTCCAGGGAGGAGAGCGAAGCGAGCCTGCCGGCTAGTTTTAAATATTTTAATCAAAATTTGGGAAGAAGACGTTTTGGATTTTATTGTCATGTTTTTACCCTTTATTATAATATCTTGAATAAATGAATGGTCATCATCACCATCTACGTGTTTAGGTTCAACTGGTATAGCCTGGTCCAAGCAGAGAAGAAATTCTTGTAAGATGAGAAAATGACTACAGCTCAATCAATATTGGTTAAAAATCATAAGTTTGATCTCAAATTATAGATCATAATGTTTTCTACAATTTGAGACCAATTTTCCAATAGTTGAAACAATATTGAACGAGCTGGAGTCCCATCTTGCCAGAATGTCTTCCAAGCAAGAAGACATTCTGGCAAGAGAGAAAATGACTACTGCTCAATCAAAATTGATTCAAAAATTATAAATATGGTTTCGAACTTTAGGAAAAACTCTGATCTAGAATTGAGAATAAATTTATATTTTTTGAACTGATATCGTCCGAGCTGGATTCACTTCTCCATCTTGCCCGAATGTATTTTTTGCTTGGATAGACTAAAGGCCTATTAGATTATTATTATTATCATGATAGAATAATAATTCATGAAGAAAACAACAGTCTAAACAACTATAAATTCGCTGTTAAATATACCTTGACGAGGAAAAGACACAACGAGAGGAAAATGACAGAGGGGAAGAAAAGATGAAAAAAACAAAAAGTAGAAGAGGAGGAGTATATTAAGGAAAAGAAGAGGAAAATCAAGAAGAAGAAAGGAAGAGAGAGAAGAAAAAAGAAAGAAGAAGAAATGGAAGAAGAGGAAGAAACAGAAGAAGGAGAAGAAGAAGAAGAAGAAGAAGAAGAAGAAGAAGAAGAAGAAGAAGAAGAAGAAGAAGAAGAAGAAGAAGAAGAAGAGGAAGAATAAGAAGAAGAAGAAAAGAAGAATAAGAGAAGAAGAAGAAGAAAAGGAAGAAGGAAGAAAAGATGAAGAAGAGAATAAGGAAGAAGAAAAAGAAAAAAAAGAAGAAGAAGGAAGAATAAAGAGATGAAGAAAAAAACAGTAATTGAAGAAAAGATGAGATAGAAAAAAGAAGAAGAAGAAGAAAAGAAGAAGTAGAAGAGAAGAAGAGGAGAAAAGAATAAGGAGAAGAAGAGGAAGAAGAAAAAGATGAGGAAGAAGAAGAAGAAGAAGAAAATGGAAAAGAGATGGGAAGAAGAGAAGCAGAAATAGAAGAGAGCAAAATTGAAAAAGTGGAGGATAAGGAAAAAGAATCAAGAAGAAGAGAAAGAGAAAGAATAAGAAGAGGTAGGAGAATAAGATCAAGAAGAAGAAGAAAAATAAGATGAGGAAGAAGAAGGAGAAAAGAAGAAAATGGAAAGAGATGAAAAAACAGAAATTGAAGAGGGCGAGAGGATGAGGAAAAATAAGAAAAAATCAAGAAGAAGAAGAAGAAGAGGAAGAAGAAGAAGAAGAAGAAGAAGAAGAAGAAGAAGAAGAAGAAGAAGAAGAAGAAGAAGAAGAAGAAGAAGAAGAAGAAGAAGAAGAAAATAGAAAAGAGGAAGAAAAACAAAAGAGATGGGAAGGAAAAATACAGAAATTGAAGATGGTAAGATGAGGAAAAAAGAGAAAAAATCGAGAAGGAGAAGAAGAAGCGTGACGAGCCAGCAAAGTGATTGTGACGAGCTGATAAGAGGTTGACAAGAGAGCGTCTTGTGCTTTAAACATAGGCGATGGGTGGGGGGAAGGGAGCCGTAAGTCATCATTATTGGGCCGCTTTGAGCTACTAGCAGTTAATTATCCGATAACATCGTGTCAGTCACTCATTTAGCACAGCTGCTTTCTGATGGGCTGCCTTGAAAGGAAGCTGAGAATCTTCAGGGCGGTTCGTCATCAAGCTTCACGTTTGAAGATTATCAAACAAAGCACGAAATTGCATTGATTTAATTGTCGAAATCAAAGACAATCTATAAATGTAGAATAAATATTGTTTCCATCCACCTACTATTTAAACTCGCATTCTTCTCCCGGGAATCGAATATTAAAGTTCCACCTTTTCTCCCTAGGGAGAAAAAGTTGATCACTTTTCCCTAGGGAGCAAAGTAAACCCATAAGGATGACATCATCCATCAGCGTATGAAAAATTGATCAAAACAGCTGATCATCTCTTAGGCTAAGGCCGCACTGCCGGTGGGTAGAGCCTGGAGGGTGAAGGGTAGTTGGTAAATCTATAGAACATACACACCATCCACAGTAATACATCGTATGAATGGTATGTGTTCAGCTGCCATCTTGAAATTCTTAAATATGGACAACATAACCTCAAAAAACAGAATGACGTCATACCATTCATACAATGTATTACTGTGGATGGTGTGTATGTTCTATAGATTTACCAACTACCCTCCACCCTCCAGGCTCTTCCCACCGGCAGTGCGTCCTCAGCCTTACAAACAGTAAAAAGAAATAGTGCTTTTTCTACATTTTTAGGTACAGGAAATAGCTGCTGCTTTTCGATACGGTAGTGAGGTTATGTCATCTCTACGACAGTATGGTAGATTACACTTATTTATTACATTCTTACAGTATTTATTGGTGAAGGTAGAAGAAAAAATTATTGTTGTGTGCATATCGGGACTGAATTACTTTTTCTCCCTCGGGGAGAAAAGGTTGAACATTAGTCCCTAGATGCACAAATAACTATTGTTGTTGAATCATTGCAATTTGTCAATATTTGAATTTTCAAATGTAGTTTAATAGTTTTGTGGAAAAGTATGTTAAAGTTAAGCCTGCTGTACCATAATATATAAGTAGTGTCAGAAGCAAGACCTATTAATTGGACAATACTGCCTGTTGTACTCATGTTTATATTTTCATTAATTGAATAAATGATTGGTTTAGATTAATGTGGATAGTATGGATACGATAAGCTTATTCCAGGTCTAATTTTGGATCGAAAAGCTCATTGTTCTTTAGACAGTTGGGGGAAAATTATTCATAGATTATGAGTTATCTGAAGAGTGGCTAATTGAACTGGTAAGTAGTGATAACACGTTGGTCAGATATCCAACAGCACCCGAGTTCCAGTCTCAGAAAGCACACAATTCAGTCAAACAAACTCCATAAACAATAGGAGATCACCAGAATTCTAAATTTGAATTAATTAATTTATTCAACGTTTACGACATAGAATTTTCTTGAGAAAATATTCAATCAAAAACAATAATAGATGTCATATTGAATCAAAATTTAAATTCACAATCAGAAGAAAAAGAAACAAATAAAAATTCTGTAAAGGATTTGATTCACAGAATTGACCTATTTAATGTTGGGAGTTGAGTAGAGTAATTAAGAAAAAGAAGAAGAAGAAGAAGATGAAAAAGAAGAAGAAAACAGCGAATTGGTGACAATGGCGTAGCGAAGATTCGCTTTGGAATAATTTTGTTTCGATTGCGGCCGTCTTTCGTGCTTGCCCTGCCCCCCGAACAGATGAACAAAGAAGACACTCTGGCAAGATGGGAAAATGACTCCAGCTCGGTCAATATTGGTTCAACAATTGAAAATGTGGTCTCGAATTGTAGAAAACATTCTGATCTTTGATTTGAGATCAAATTCATGTGTTTTGAACCATGTTGACCAAGCTGATGCCATTTTCGCATCTTGCCAGGGGGTCTTCTTTGCTTGGACAGACTATAGATAGTTCCCGCCGAAATTGAGAGGATTTATGTGAATTGCTCTGCTATGCCTCTTCTCTCGGCAAGGAATGAATTAAGCCAGCCTGGAGCAACTAGGCCCTGGAGAATTATTCCAGGCCCAGATATCCAGCCACACTTCCAGTAGCGCTCCAAACATATAGGCTGTCCAAGCAAAGAAGACATTCTGGCAAGATGGCAAAATGACTCCAGCTCGGTCAATATTGGTTCAAAAATTATTGATTTGGTCTCGAATTGAAGATCGTAATGTTTCCTACAATTTAAGACAAAATCTTCTTCTTCTTCTTCTTCTTCTTCTTCTTCTTCTTCTTCTTCTTCTTCTTCTTCTTCTTCTTCTTCTTCTTCTTCTTCTTCTTTTCTTCTTCTTCTTCTTCTTCTTCTTCTTCTTCTTCTTCTTCTTCTTCTTCTTCTTCTTCTTCTTCTTCTTCTTCTTCTTCTTCTTCTTCTTCTTCTTCTTCTTCTTCTTTTTCTTCTTCTTCTTCTTCTTCTTTTTCTTCTTCTTCTTCTTCTTCTTCTTCTTCTTCTTCTTCTTCTTCTTCTTCTTTCTTCTTCTTCTACATCTTCCATCTTCGTCTTCTTCCTTCTTCTTTTTCCATCTCTATTCTTCTTCTTCTTCCACTTCTTATTTTTCTTCTTCTTATTTCCTCTTCTTCTTTTTCCTTCTTCTTCTTCACTTCTTTTTCTCAATACTCCTCCTCTTCTTCTTCTATTTTTTTTCCTATATCATTCCCTTCCTCTTCCTTTTCCTTCGTCTGTCCAAGCAAAAACGACACTCGGGCAAGATGGAAAATTAATCCAGCTCGGTCAATATTGGTTCAAAAATTATCAATTTGATCTCAAATTATAGGAAACAATTCGATCTACTATTAAGTACGCGTTTATAAATCTTGAACAAGTATTGACCAAACTGGAGTCATTTTCCCATCCTGCCAGAGGCTCTTCTTCGCTTGGACAGATTATAACAGCCAACACAGATGTCTTACAATTGCAACCTACAGCACTATGCGGGTCTATTATCGAGTTTGGTCTCGTCTTTCGTGAGATTGGAGTGGTTCGATTGCCAGTAATTAGAAAAAAATTTAGAAGCAGCTATCCGAATTTCACAAAATTACGACATGATTTCTCAAGTAAATATCCCTAGAGAGACACACTGGGGTGTTTAGCACCCCAGAGATATATTTATTCTGTTCTACAGTTGAATATGATATGAGGCCAACACATAGAAAACTTCAGAGATTTGATCAACCACTCGACGATAGTCAAAACAATCAAAGAATGCCTTCTGACAAGATGTGAAAATGACTCCAGCTTGGTCAATATTTGTTCAAGAATTATAAATATCGTCTAAATAGTAGAATTAATTGTTTCCTACAATTTGAGACAAATTGATAATTCTTGAACCAATATTGACCGAGCTTGAGTCATTATCCCATTTTGCCAGAGACTCTTCTTTGCTTGGGCAGACTATTGCTATGGTGTGGTCCAGCGAAGAAATCATTATGCCAAGATGGGAGAATCCAGGGCCCTCGCGTGGTTTTTTGGCGCCCTGTGTAAGATTTTGGCAGGCGCCCCCTCCCCTTCATTACCAGACGAACGCAATCCAACATGTTATAATATATTAAAAGCCAAACATGATTCAAGCTGCCTTGCATATTCACATTTTCCTCATAAGTGATCCCAATGTTGCATAATATGATATTGCAAAAAAGATTATAGGGACTTGCTTCTTGTATCCAAACGCAGTCCTATTGATCCACATGCTCATGTATTGGATAATACATGAATTAATAATTAATTAATTAATTGGATTGATAAACAAAAGCCTACAGGAATTAATACAAAATAACTAAAGGCTATCTACATTGAGCATGACTGTCACATTGTACAGTACTTTATCATTGAAATTTTCATTGATTTATTTTATCAATTTGCATGAAGGCACATAGGGAAGGGAAAATAATCACAGGAAAATATTGGGAATCATTATTATTATTTTATTATAATTATATTATTATTTGATTGATTGGGAAATATTATTTCATTGGAAATAAAAATGTTTTTTAAAAAAATGTAAACTCAATGACAAGCAAATTGAAGATTTCAGCCATTCTCACTGCTCTACCCAACTTTCTAACATCCGGAATAGTTCCTAATTCAGCCAGCAGATAGCAGTAGCAATAGGGTGACCTGCTCCGACGTCCATTGGACACTCCTCCAAGTTCCGCCTACGATCAAAATGGCCGAAAAATCGTTTCCAAATTCAACCAGTAGATGGCAGCAGTTAACGGGTGATGTTTCAGATTTGACTGAGACACGAATTCCATGCCCCATCCGCTTCTTTCTTATTGGTTGACAGTGTTTCATGAGTTATAGTGTATCAATATCAATATAGTGTTCAATATCCCACTTATATTAATAGACTAGAAAGATGAGAAAATTTCAATATCTATAAGATATTTTGTGATCTAATAATGGGACACTGGCGGCTCGTGCACACGAAACAGGTGAAGTGCTGTACAGTAAAAGATACGTGCACTTCACCTGTTTCGTGGGTACGAGCCGCCAGTGTAATGGGAAAGGACACTCAGTAGCCTAGAATGGTTCTGGCTATCAATAGGCTACTAAAGTGTATCCAATACAGCAAAATATTGTTGAGATGTGATCATTTTCTCAGTAATTCTAAGATAACTCTTATGTAAAGAATTCACTGGTGAATGATTTATTTGATGGTGAGGAAATCTTTTATTAATATGTTTTTACCATGTCAAACCTTCTCCTTTGACCAGATTCAATTAATCAAATATTTCCATGAAATCATTTTCTCTGCGTCAAAAATTTTTCCTTCTTGAAAAATTAATAATAATCTTCACACTACCTGCCATTGTACATCAAAGGCTTCTAATCACTCTCTGCCCACAATTGAAAAAAACCCTTTCAACCTTTTTTCGGTGTATCGAGCTCATCATGAAACTTTTCACTTTGAAGTTTTTCGCATCAAATCTTCTCTCAAAACATTTCAATGGCTTCCTCAAAGTCAAACACCATATTTTTATCAACTCCAGTCTCGGAAAAGCTTACGTAATACGATATTTTTTCGGAAAGAATTTTATCAACATCAAAAGTTTGGATTCTGTTAAAATATGACCAACCATCAATACCGAGATTTCCACAACAAACTATTGTCTGATCATGAATGATTGTGGTATGGTCTGCCAAAGCAAAGAAGATATTCTGGCAAAACGGGAAAATGACTTCAGCTCGGTAAATATTGGTTCAAAAATCATAGAATCGGTTTCAAATTGTAGAGCGGAATGTTTCCTATAAATTGGAATCAAATTTATGAATTTTCAACCAATATTGATCGAGCTGAAGGCATTTTCCTACCTTGCGAGAATGTCTTCTTTGCTTGGACAGACTATAACAATCTATATAAATGTCAAGGCTGGTTTTACACGATAATAGTTCTTTCATAGTCTGTCCAAGCAAAGAAGAGTCTCTGGCAAAATGAGAAAATGACTCCAGCTCGGTCAATTTTGGTTCAAAAATATTGATTTGGTCTCAAATTGTGGATCAAAGTGTTCCCTACGATTGAGACCAAATCGATAATTTTTTAACCAATTTTGACTGAGCTGGAGTAATTTTCTCATCTTGCCAGAGGCTCTTCTTTGCTTGGACAAACTATATCATAGTTGATCATATGAGAAGATATGAGAATACGAAATCATATTTTTCTACAACTGCGCGTAAAACAAGATTTTACGAGCTGAATTCTCCTCGTAAAGAAGCCCATTTCTGAGGAGAACCTTCATTACGCTCGCTAACCATCTGCGCATGCGCAGTAGAATTACTTACGCTCGCTAATCAACTGCGCATGCGTAGTAGAGTTACTTTACGCTCGCTAATCAGCTGATCATGGCTCGCCAAAAGTAGGTCAGGTGGAGTCATAACATAACCTAACAAAAGTCGACAATGTCTGATTGTACCTGTACCGGTAATTACACAAGAGTAATTTAATAGTTTGCAGTATTTGAGGACTGAAAAAACTGTAGATTAACAGGTTCGTGCAGATGTAGAAAAAATATTGTATGTAATTCGCGCGTAATGCTTCTTTATCGCTCTTGCAAAATTATCACGCTCCGCTACGCGTCGCGTGATAACTGTTTTGCGCGAGCGATAAAGGAGATTACGCTCTTAATATAAATAGCTATTTCATTTCTTTCCATACGATCAGCTATGATAATAGAACTATTATCTTATTGATTTATTTATTAACAATTGAGACAATGGGTTTCCCCAAATATGTCTCCTACACATTACACATACAAGGAATAAAAATAAGCATAGGCCTAAAGTAAAAATAAAAAATAAAAATACTTGTGAAGAATGGAATAATGAAAAATATTATAATTTAAGGAATAAATAATCGAAATAAAAGTCAACTATGGGCCGGTTTCTCCAAAAAAGTTATCTGAATTTTGGATTAAACCATCAGCTGGCTCAATTGAAACACAAGTTAATAAAAGTGACCATACACTGACAGCTGATAGTTTAAACCAAAATTTCAGTTGAACGTATTTGGAGAAACCGGCCCTAATGCCAGGTTTTTCCAAGCACACTCAAAATTGAGGGACCCTCAGATTTTGATGAACAGCTGACTTTTTCTATGATAAGTATAGGAAATGTAGTAAAGTGTAGTAAACTTGAGGGTCCCTCAAATTTGAGTGTGCTTGGAAAAACCAGGCATACATGGAATTTGAAGATAGGTATGATTTGAATGATGATAATGGCTGAAAAATGAATAAAACTGGAAATGAAGAAGATTATTATACACAGTATATTATTAAGATTATTATTATTATTATTATTATTATTATTATTATTATTATTATTATTATTATTATTATTATTATTATTATTATTATTATTATTATTATTAAGATTATTATTATTATTATTTCGTGTGTTTTGTCTCCAGTTATCTGGGTAATGAAAGTGACATTGGCCAATCAAGCAAAATGTCACCTTTTTTATTGTGGAATGTTCAAGAAACTTCTAACTATTGATGTCGTGCTCAGTATAACAGCTTTCTGCATCAAATTCAACACCCAAGCTGGCATTCTCATTTCCTTTAATCTTTTAGGCAGATCTTTTGGTATCACACCTGTTGCTGACATCACCATTGGCACAATTATAACTTTTTCTTGCCTCCACAACTGCTTAATCTCATCAGCCAAAGACAGATATTTCAGTAGCTTCTCTTTATTATTATTATTATTATTATTATTATTATTATTATTATTATTATTATTATTATTATTATTATTATTATTATTATTATTATTATTATTATTATTATTATTATTATTATTATTATTATTATTATTATTATTATTATTATTATATCGTGTCATACCGGCCTAACCTAGCTCCCAGAGAAGCAGGGATTCCTGGAACAACAGAAAGTTTTAAATTATTATCATTGACTAGGAAAAAACATTTACATTTCCTCGGAAAAAACAGCATTATATTTCAACCATCAATCGTATAATTTTTAGATTTTATTCTCAAAATATAGATGAATTATGAATTAAGTTGGACAGAATAAATAAATATTCATAGAACACATTCATCACAGTTTGCTTCTCTATTATTGTCTCTGCACTCCAATAGTGGCGTCGCGACGTGGCTAAGGCGTTCAAATTAGGCGTCTGCCGTGCTAAAACCAAGTTTCGCTCTTATTTACTGTCCAGACCTTTCTCTAATAATTTTATCTCTTCGTAAGTCTATCTCTCTTCTTACTCCTCTACTCCTCAACCCCTTTTCTCCATCCTCTCTTGCTCCATCTCCCTCCTTCGGCATCATCTCCTTTCTCACTCTTTCTCTCCTTTCTCCTTTCCTTCTGTCATTCCCTTTCTTTTCAGTCATAATTCATCCGCAGAGACCTGGTTATAGCTGAGGCTCCGTTTAATTTGTTGTCTCCAACAACTGAACACGAAGCTTTGTCTTCTTCTTCTTCTTCTTCTTCTTCTTCTTCTTCTTCTTCTTCTTCTTCTTCTTCTTCTTCTTCTTCTTCTTCTTCTTCTTCTTCTTCTTCTTCTTCTTCTTCTTCTTCTTCTTCTTCTTCTTCTTCTTCTTCTTCTTCTTCTTCTTCTTCTTCTTCTTCTTCTTCTTCTTCTTCTTCTTCTTCTTCTTCTTCTTCTTCTTCTTCTTCTTCTTCTTCTTCTTCTTCTTCTTCTTCTTCTTCTTCTTCTTCTTCTTCTTCTTCTTCTTCTTCTTCTTCTTCTTCTTCTTCTTCTTCTTCTTCTTCTTCTTCTTCTTTTAGAAAAGTAATCGAGCCAAAATAACACAAAACAATCTGAAATTTTCATTATCATATTGAAAATATTTGAAAATTTTGAACCGAAAATTACACTTTATTGTGATATTTTTAGCTGTATGTTTTTAGTTGTATGTGGTATTTTTTAGCTGTGATATTACTGATAGTCTATTGAATATGTATAGACTGATTAGAATTCAGTAGGGCTCTATAAAAGCCCTTTTATAGAGCCCTAGAATTCAGTATCCTTAGAATTCCCTCTCATGTTTAAATTATTACTTGAACTATCTTTTCGAATTAGTTTTCTCTAGTGGAAAACTTTGGGTTAAAACAAAATTTTATAAATGAATAAAATAAAATTTTATAGTATGATGTATTATTCTGTAACTTTAATTTTGATATTTGTTCTCTTATCTACACAAGTTTGATGTATATCATTGACCGATTGTTTTATTTATTTTTTTCTACAGAAATAAAGATTATTATTATTATTATTATTAACCTGAAAATTCGGACAATTTATTTTCCAATTTATTCATTGACCAAATTGGGAATAGAAGTTTTGGGCAATAGCCTGGTTTATCTTTCCGCATCTTGTATATTTGTACATAAATAAAATAAATAAATAAGGAACAGAATCAATTCACATTAATTTGATACTAAAGTCTGCAGCCGATGGGATATTATAACTGAGTATGGAAATTACTAAATTTCAAGATTGATTGTACAACACACTACGAAACAAAACTGCCTGCTTGATCCAAACATGTGCAACAGCTATCACATGTCAACACACTTGACACGATGTGTCATGTGACACCCGTCACCCATGACACGTGACACCCGTCACGTGACTTCTAGCTTCCTTTCCGGTCCGCACAAATCACTAACTCCCCAGTCTCTGGTTCAAATGAATAAGCTTTTATTTCCCCGACACCATTATGATCGAGAAAAGAAGACATTCTGGCAAGATGGGAAAATGACTCCAGCTCGGTTAATATTTGTTCAAAAAATTTTTTAATTAGTCTTAAATTGTAGAGCAGAATTTTTTTCATAATTGAAGATCAAATTTATAATTTCCTGAACAATATTGACCGAGCTAAAGTAATTTTACTAATTTACCAGAATGTCTTCTCTGCTCGACCAGACTTCCTTCTACACCCTGTAATGAATACAGACGATGGGAAAAAAGAAAATCTGGAAAAGCTTTCTGTTGTTCTGACACTTCTAATTGGAAAAATCAATTTAAATTCTCCATCGTTGGAAAGAGATTGAAAAGCAATAAGAGGAGTATCGAATAGGTTGGTATAGTCTGCCCAAGCAAAGAAGACCCTCTTGCAAGATGAGAAAATGACTTCAACTCAGTCAATATTGGTTCAAAAATGATTGTTTCGGTCTCAATCGTAGGAAACATTCTGATCTACAATTTTTGACTAAATCAATATTTTTTGAACCAATATTGACCGAGCCGGAGTCATTTTCTCGGCTTGCCAGAGGGTCTTCTTTGCTCGGACAGACTAGCATAAAGCACTCGCCAATGACTGAATGTAAGCTAACACTTCATTTATTGAATTTTCACGTCAGTAGTAGTTTAGTAGTGACTTCTATAATTCTATCAGTTACAGTAATGGGATATCTAGTGCCGGATATTGGTTTTAGGGCTCACTAGGCACTGATATTGGGGCGCCCCCAAGCTTCATGACGATTTCATTTTTATTCATATTATGCAATATCATAGCTTTCATTAAAGGAAGCTATGGCAATATGCATCCATCACTCGGGAAGAATCAGGTTTAATAGGGTTTGATCAGGTCCAATTATTATTTCGAGAAGGTCTAATCTCCCTCATATTTCTACTGTATTGTTATAGTTTTTCAAACAATCTTCCGGAATTTTAACAGCATCATGAATAATTTCATCTCTCATCGTATGAAATATTATCATCGAAATGTATGATACTATCATTGTAATACTATGTATAATTGTTTTTTGGTTGCCATTGCAAAATTGTGATGTGAAAATATCGTGCTCTAAATTCTTTCAAAATTCAATAATTTTCGATAGTGGATTAGTTCTCTGAGTGTTATTTTTGTGTTTGGTTCTATGAAATTTGAAGAAATTCACAATAATTCCAATAACTTTGTTCAATATTAACTACCATAATAATTCCCCAACATGGGAAATTGTGGTTATGTCGGCTGTGGAACTTCTTCGGAACTCCCCACAAAATGAGTCAAGAAATAATAATTGTATGAAATGGAATGAGAGAATATAATGATTATAAGATAAGAATACGAGATCGTGATTTCATCCAATTCCATACAGAGAATTTCATGAAACGATTCAAGTCTAGTACTGGCCACGATTCAATTCACACTGAATTATTCTATGAATGAATAAATCCTTCAAGTGATAACTTGATGAAATTGTAGACTACAAACTTGAATAAATCAATAGATGTAGGAAAGTGAAAATTGTAAATTAGCGTTTCGTTGTGTGAATGATATACTATCCTCCATTTTCTCGCTAGTAGCCATTTTCTAAGGCAGAACTCACGAAACACTGTCAACCAATGGGAAAAGAGAAGGCGGGGCATGAAGGCGTCTCCAAGTCAAATCTAGAACATAACCCTACCGCTGCTGCCATCCACTGGTAGAGTTTGGAAACTTTTAGAAACGATGTCATCGGCCAATCAGAGTGTATGTAGGCGGAGCTTGGAGGCGTGTCCAATGGAAGTTGAAGCAGGTCATCCTATTACTACTGCTATCTGCTGACTGAATTCGGAACTATTTCAGATGGTTTTACAAGAGAGGAGAGCTGTAAAAATGGCTGCAATCTTGATATTGCCTGTGATTTATTTGTCGAATTTGCCTATTTTTAGTCAAGACATGTATGTTTTCAGAAAAATTCAAGATTTATGATGATTTCCAATATTTATTCGTGAAAGAATTCTAATCTCTTTTGTTGAGTGTAATAGGTCGTTCAAGCAAACAAATTAATGATAAATAAACCAATAATTGGGAAGTAAACAATCAATAACTCGCTGAAAAATTCTCTGTTTATTAATAGTCAAAATTTTATTCTCAGTATTTTCGACCAATGTTTCAGTTTTGTTCAATTTGCACATATACTTCATTTTCATCAATTGACATTACGTTATTACTTATCAACTTTCTTCAAATGCTATAATTCGAGTTAAAAATCACCTATCTAATCAAGTCTGAAGCATGGTGTGAAAATTATCTCAATAATTTTAGAATATTAATACATCCTTCATTCATCAATGATGTATATCCTTCCCCATATGGACAACTATTTGTGTGTAATGTACTATGTGTACAACTATTTGTCCATATACTGCATTATAGACAACTTATTTCGTAATGATTCCACCCTACACACAGACTTAGTGTCTTGTAGGGGAATTACTCAATAATTATTACTCTTAATATTGGACATGAATGTAAGATGGAATCTTATTTTGTAAATTTTTGGGAATGAATTGATTTGATAATTATATTGATATCTATGCGATGAATTAAAAAAAAGTAAATCCTTTAAAATTCAACAAATAAAGTCTGTACTATTATAGTCCTCTTACAATAAACTTTATACTTATTTTATACTATGAAAATAGTCCTATTACAATAAGTCGTCTTACAGGACTTACAATGTAATACTTACATAAATAAGTCCTCTTACAATCAGTCTAAACTGATGTTAATGTTGTAGCGATAAACGTCTGATAACGTTTGTAATGATGAAACATTGTCTTTTTCACGTCGATTATCCGAAAACCCAACACAAAAACGAGGAATCGAACCGTGTTCAATCCTGCTTATAAATCTCCATCGCTCATTCAGCCGTAGGCGTTATTCTGATTAGTCAGCAATTCTGACTGCGATACATTTCCATCATGAACTAACTCACCGAGAACGAAGCCAGCCAGCAGCCCATCCCGGCCTATTTTCAAATTTTCATTTGTCAAAATCCAAATCCCCCCCTCCACCCCAACAGCCCTGAAAAAGGGGTGCGAAACAGCCATTTAGTCAGAATTAATTGCCGACTGGAGGCGTTTGTCACTCTGCCAATCCACCCCAAAAATGAAATATCCCAAAACATCCCCCTCTTTTATACCCCCCCATTGTTACATCCCCTGTTATAAACTCCCCTCCTCTTATATTTTCCTTGACATAGTCCTTCCTTTATTATAGTCTGATCGAGCAGAGAAGACATTCTGGCAAGATGGGAAAATGACGCTAGCCTGATCAATATTGATTCAAATATAAGGAAATTGATATGAAATTATAGAGCACAATTTTTTCTACAATTTGAGATGAAATTTATTATTTTTGAAACAATATTGACCGAGATGCAGTCATTTTCCATCTTGCCAGAATGTCTACTTTGATCGACCAGACTGCTGTTTCCCCCTGATCCAACCCCCTCTGTTACGTCTCAACTGGTCCTCCCTTCAACTCACTGTTTTACGCCCCCTACCAGAACAACCCCCGGCCCCAAAACCTCATGTGACATTGTTTTCGACTTTTTGAAAGTATGCGATGACAAATGGTACTTTAATTCGTGGTGTGACGCCGATGTTCTGTGGCTTCCACCCCCCCCCCCCACTATTCACCCTCAAACCCCCCCGCTTTCCAAAAATTTTGTCACCCTAAAAAGTAAGGCACCCGAAAATCTGACCTCATGTAATACCGCAACAATACTTTGCTCGAGCCGGCCGATATACTGGCTGAAATTTGGTATTATTTAAAGTTCTATCTATTAATGTGACATAGGTATAGTGGATTGTAATAGCACCTAGTACAAACGTCACATTTCCCATTCAATGGTAGACATCTGTTTTTTCTAGGTTTTTTAGAGGGGGTAGACGCACGGTCCGCCATCTGTGGTCAACTTTTAGCGCCAGGTTTGAATTTATTTAACTCGACAGTCAAACATTTGATTAATGATAAAAATTATGTTAGAAAAAAAATAGTACTCACTTCACATTGCATTGAATTTCCAGTCTGGCAATTTTCAAGTCAAAATTTCAACCTTGATTCATCTCCCTGCATCTGGCAAATTTGTATTTTTTCATTTCAGTTTTATGATAAAAATGGTTATATCTTTTGCAATTTGATGCTAAGCAATATGAACCATTTTTTATGACTATTTAACCTCCAAGATTTCAAAACAATAACTTAATTCATTTGCTCAACTTGATAAACATATGTTGATCGTCTCTATCATCAAAAATATTTATATGAATTCAAACCTAGCGCTAAAAGTTGACCACAGAATGGCGGACCGTGCATCTACCCCCCCCCCTTTTTATGGAGCCCTAGTTTTTTCATCCCCTCCTATGGGAGATTGGCTAGTCGTTAGTGGAAATAATCAGTCGTTTCCAGTCTCTGGAGGAATGTGTGAAGTAGCAACTATTGGAAGCTACTCATAGTAGATAAAATTCGCTATTCAGTAGCAGCTATCCCACCAGCAGCTCTAGTCTGTCCAAGCAAAGAAGACCCTCTGGCAAGATGCGAGAATGACTCAAGCTCGGCCAATATTGGTTCAAAAATTATCGATGTGAACTCATATTGTAGGAACAATTCGATCTACTATAAATACCACAACTATTATTCTTGAACAAATATTGACCAAGCTGGAGTCATTTTCCCATCTTGCCAGAGGTTCTTCTTTGCTTGGACAGACTATAATAAAGTAGCTTGGTGTGACACATGGTAATGATAATTCATCTTATAATTTATTGATCCTATTCATTTGATTAATGGAGTCAATATCCTACAACAGTTCGAACTAACAGTTGGAATGTGACAGTCAGAAACTATAAGTAGATGAAGAAACTGACAGTCCAAAATAGCTGTAAACCATCAGCTGTTGAACGATCAGCTGTGAACGATCGGACTGTCAGTGGATGTGAACCCTTACTATTCCCTGAAGGCTTGCGAGATTTTCACAGCATGACTGTGACCTAAAAAGTAACAGCTGCAGCATGATGACCTCACTTGCCATTGGCTAAAGCCGCCTGCGACGTCGAAATGGGGAGGAGCTTTGCCAAACCTCCGTAGACAGAGTATAGTTCCAAATAAAACGTTCTCAGCAGTTTCTAATTCTCAAAGATAATTCAATTCACTTTGTTCATTTTAAGGTATCTCTTTTTCGGACAAATTTTTTTCCTTTGGGAGGAAGTAAATTTAGATAGAAGAAGATAGGCTTTATGGAATTGGAGGTAGAGAAAAAGAGATAGAACGAGGTGAAAGAAGAGAGAATAACTGAGCGAATTCCGTTAGCCGGAAGTAGGAGTACACCATAAAGTAGTGTAAAGTCGGTCCAAGCAGAGAAGACCCTCTGGGAAGATGGGTAAATGACTCCAGCTCGGTCAATATTGGTTTCAAAATTATTGATTTGGTCTCAAATAGTAGATCTGAATGTTTCCTACGATTTAGACGAAATCAATAACTTTTGAACCAATATTGACCGAGCTGGAGTCATTCTCCTATCTTGCCAGAGGGTCTTCTTTGCTTGGACAGACTATACAGCATAAAGTATAGTCTATACAAGCAGAGAAGACCCTCTGGCAAGATGGGTAAATGACTCCAGCTCGGTCAATATTGGTTTCAAAATTATTGATTTGGTCTCAAATAGTAGATCTGAATGTTTCCTACGATTTAGACGAAATCAATAACTTTTGAACCAATATTGACCGAGCTGGAGTCATTCTCCTATCTTGCCAGAGGGTCTTCTTTGCTTTGACAGACTCCAGTTGCGAGAATATGTGCGAAACACTAATG
The DNA here is from genome assembly GCA_017141385.1 of Sogatella furcifera. Lineage (NCBI taxonomy): Eukaryota > Metazoa > Arthropoda > Insecta > Hemiptera > Delphacidae > Sogatella > Sogatella furcifera. The sequence continues at coordinate 3,280,801 of CM029554.1, forward strand.
TTGCCTGCTTATTCCATGTGTTCTCGAGATCCTCAACAAGTGACTCACTTCGATAAATAATTCAAGAGACAACAAGCCGCATCTCGACTCTACCTTTTCACATTTTTGTTTTTACTCCTTTCATCTTTATTTCTTCATGTCCTCGTGTTGTTCTTGCTTGTCTTCTTATCCTCAGTTTTCTCCGTCATCTTCTTCTTTTTCTTCTCTTTTTTTTTCTTCTTTTTTCCTTCTTTTTCTTCTTCTTCTTCTTCTTCTTCTTCTTCTTCTTCTTCTTCTTCTTCTTCTTCTTCTTCTTCTTCTTCTTCTTCTTCTTCTTCTTCTTCTTCTTCTTCTTCTTTCTTCTTCTTCTTCTTCTTCTTCTCTTCTTCTTCTTCTTCTTCTTCTTCTTCTTCTTCTTCTTCTTCTTCTTCTTCTTCTTCTTTCTTCTTCTTCTCTTCTTCTTCTTCTTCTTCTTCTTCTTCTCTTCTTCTTCTTCTTCTTCTTCTTCTTCTTCTTTCTTCCTTCTTCCTTCTTTTCTTCTTCTTCTTCTTCTTCTTCTTCTTCTTCTTCTTCTTCTTCTTCTTCTCTCTTCTTCTTCTTCTTCTTCGTTCTTCTTCCTTCTTCTTCTTCTTCTTCTTCTTCTTCTTCTTCTTCTTTTCTTCTTCTTCTTCTTCTTCTTCTCTTCTTCTTCTCCTTCTTTTCTCTTCTCTTCTTCCTCCTCTTCTTCTCCATTTATTCTTCTCTTCTTCTTTTCTCATACTTATTTCTTCTGTTTCTTATCGTTCTTCTTCTCCTCAATTATCATTCCTCTCTTCTTCTTCTTCTTCTCTCCTTCTTTTTCTTCTCCATCTCTATCTTACTCTCCTTCTTTTCTCATCCTCTTCTCCTCCTCCTCTTCTACCATTTATTCTTCTCTCTTCTCTTATTTCTCATACTCATTTCTTCTGTTTCTCATCGTTCTTCTTCTCCTCAATTATCATTCCTCTCTTCTTCTCCTCACACATCTTCTCCTTCTTCTTCTTAAAAAAAAAATTATCCAGATATTCGATGTGACTATTGTCACTGCATGGTTTACTTGCTAGCAATACCAATAATGAATTATCGTACTGCAATTGAACGTAAATCCAGGAAATTAATATTTCTCATGCTTGAAAATTAATAAGAATCACTTTTATATGGAAATAAACTTACTTACATAGTAGTGTTACTAGTTACTAGTGTTACTAGACTGGTCATAGTCAGTCTGAAGATGACCACCACAACAGGTCCAAACTAGTAACACTACTATGTAAGTAAGTTTATTTCCATATAAAAGTGATTTTTATTAAGTTTTAAGATTGAAAGTGTAAAAAAGAATGGATACACAACACCATAATTACTCATGCATTCACAAAAATATAAATAAAAAGATTCCGAATTAACTTGTATGTATGGAATCTCTCATTTCCCAGCATCAAAACTCAATGAACCTTTCCAAGCTTTGGTTATAGTCTGGTCGAACTAATAAGACATTCTGGCAAGATAGAAAAATTACTTCAACTCCGACAATAGTGGTCAAAAATCACAAACTTGTTCTGAAATTTTAGAACAGAATGTTTTCTATAACCTGAGATGAAACTCATGACCAATATTGACCGAGCTGGAGTCTTTCTCCCATCTTGCCAGAATGTCTCTTTGCTCGACCAGCATATATAGTCAGCCCTAGCAAAGAAGAGCCTCTGGCAAGATGAGAAAATGATTCCATCTCGGTCAATATTGGTTATAAAATCACAAACTTGGTCTCAAATTGTAGGAAACATTCTGATCTACATTTTAAGACCAAATTGATGATTTTTGAACCGAAAGTGACCGAGCTTGAGTCTATTTCCCTTTTGCCAGAGGGTCTTCTTTGCTCGAACAGGATATACCAACCTGGCCGCTATCTCGTTACCCATCTTGCGTTGACTTTTGCGCGGACTGCGTGCCTGCTCCTGCGCGTGCGTGCGTGACTAATGCAGTGAGTGCAGAGGAGTCATGAGGTATCACCGCTTTCCAATTTCGACTGGCGACAGCCCTATTTCCACCCACGGGTGATGGATGACCCCGGACGAGTCGCCGCTTCCTTTACACCCCCTACCCTTTCCGGTATCACCCATACAGGGGGATCCTTGTAGCCCCATGATAAATACACCCCCTCTGATCTACAGCCCCCACTGTTCTACAGCTCCCATGATCTACACCTTTTCTTGTTCTACACCCCCGATCTAGAACCCCTTGGTCTACACTTTTCCTAGTTCTACACCCCCGATCTACAACCCCTTGATCTACACCCCGATATTCACACTCCCCTTGATCTACACTCCCCAAGGGGTTTGATCTACACCAAATAATAATAATAATATTTTTTCAGAAAGAAAAAGAACATCGATTTCTGTAATAATATTGCATTATCTCCAATACTAGTTTCGAACTTATTGAACAAAATTTGGTATGAAGACGTTTTGGACAATAGTCTGTGTTTTTAACCAATTAGTTTACTTCTTTCTGTAAAATGAATGAATGAATAAATAAATACCCATCATACCATATCCTACAATACTATGAAACTGATAAGTAACTTTTCAGTACAAAATTTTCATTTTAATAACATGTTAATGGAATTATCAAGATTTCAAGTGTTTTTTTCGGCTTTCCAACTTCAATGCTGAATTAAAAAATTTTTCCAGTTGTGGGTTATTCTCTGCTATCCGTTGCTGAAATTGGTGTTCAAAATATAATAATAATCTAGGCATTTGGATGGACGAATCCAACAAAGCTCTCAACCAACCAGGATTTCGCTACAGATCGTTACAGAAGGATTCAGTTTATATTAAAAATAGTTATAACTCGGCCGGATCATTAAAATGGTATGATTGAATAGTATTAGTACAATACAATGGTATTAAAGAGTATTCCCGGACGCGATGCGAAGTGCGTGACATATTTCATTTATTTATTTTTATTATTATTGCGAATGATGCCCACATAAGCATTTTAGCTTGTGCGTGGGTAATGGATCTTGAGTGCTAAGGTGATTGATGAGGTGAAAAACAACCATGCCACTGGGATTCGAACCCAGACCTGCGTCAGTGCTAGCTGACTGAAGGTTGTGACGCCCCAGCCCACTGCGCCACCGAGGTCGGCAATATTCAGAACATTTTGAACATCATTACCCAATGAAATTGAAAGAAGTGGTACAGGCTAAGGTCCATTATACGGGCATAGGAAACGCGTCAAAATGTTTTGCAAACTTCACGAGCCGTAGAAAACGCGTGAAGAGAAAATCAAAATGACTGATGAACCTAACCTATAGTCCATTCACGATGGCTTCAGACGAGATGAACAAAAAATTCTCTCCGGCAGCTGGCGGTCGGAAAGAGTGCATTTCAAATGCAATTCTATGATAGCTCAAATCATATGAGTTATAATGAGCTATTCAGGGTGTGATTTCAAAAGTGCCGTTTTCAAAAAACCCATGATAACACCATTTTTGGCATATTATTTGCAATTTTCTCCGCCATTATTTATTGGATTTTTTTCGTTGATGGCTTAAATTGTAGGGCATAATAAGGGTATTATACACACCAATTTTCAAAACGATCAAGTAATTGGTCGATTTTTAGAGATTTTTCAAAACTTTCATCTCCTAATTTCACCCCCTACCCTTGGACCAATTTGGCTGGTTAACGAACTTGACCGAGATATTAGCACTAATGATTTTTGTGCAAAATTCGGTCGCGTCAACGCGTCAAAGTTTTTGTTCAAACTACACGAGCCGTAGAAAACGCGTGAAGAAAATCAAAATGGCTGATGAACCTAACCTATTCACGATGGCTTGAGACGAGATAAACAAAAGCTCTGCATGTGTGTATGTGCGAACTGCAGTGGCTTAGTTTTACGACATAAACATGTCACAGCAATGCCGAAATCCCGAATTTTGTTGTCGGGACTGTAACCAAAGCATTGAGACAAAAACTTTTACTACAATTGTTTGTTCATTTTAGATTCATGCAGTCGAGAGACAACCGAAACAAGCAATCTCTCAATGTGTACCTATAAAAAAGATTACTTAGAGATACTTGCCTACAACAAAATTCGGGATTTCGGCATTGCTGTGACTTGTTTATGTCGTGGCTAAAACGAAGCCACCCCAGTCGAACACACACACATGCAGAGATTTTGTTTATCTCGTCTTGAGCCATGGTGAATGGACTATAGAAAAAGTGATACAAAAATTCAGCTGATCAACGGAACACATTGGGTTGAATGGTCTTGTATACACGAGCGAAATAATCACGCGTTTTCACAGCGTCAACGCGTTGCCGACGCCGAGGTCGGCGTTAGCAAGCGCATTGAACACAATGTGTTCGTGTAGACAAGCGCACGCAATGTGTCCGACGCGACGTTAACGCCGCGTTTCCCACGCCCGTCTAGAATGGGCCTAAGCGTACTTTTTCCAAAATTATGAAATCTATGATTATAGATTATTATGCTAGTTGTATAAATTATTGGTTGATTGATTGATAACCATGCTTAAAATTGATTACAAATTTTTTTTTTGAAATTCTGTGTAAACTCAACTAAGATAACAAAATGAAGTTAACTGTTTCACGTAAGAGACAACACCCATACTATAAATTTAATAATAACACACAATGTTCCATAAAGAGTAAGGTGTGGATAGTATAGTCTTTCCAAGCAAAGAAGACATTCTGGCGAGATGGGAAAATGACTTCACCTCAGTCAATATTGGTTCAAAAATTATAAATTTTATTTCAAATTGTAGGAAACATTCTTGTCTACAATTCGAGACAAATTTATAATTTTTGAATCAATATTGGCTAAGCTGAAGTCATTTTCAAATCATGCCAGAATGTCTTCTTTGCTTGGACAGACTTTAGTAGCGAGTAAACAGGTTGTAAAGTTGAGTTTTAGGAGTTTTACAACAGGGAAAGTCTAGCAGTAGATTGTAAAATAGTTGTCGGGGGATCTTCTACTCGTTTTAATGTTCTATGGGGTGACGTGCTATTAGGTGAGCCAAAGGAATAAGCTGGGATGTAAACATTTTAACACACGAATGGAGTGGAATGAGAAATAGGTGGGAGGAGGTGGAGGTGGAAGAAGGTGAGGAGGAAGGAGGAGGAAGAGAGGAAGAGGAGGAAAGAGGAAGAAGGAGGAAGAGAGAGAGGAAGAGGAGGAAGGAGGAAGGGAAGAGGAGGAAAGGAGGAAGAGGAGGAAGAGGAGGAAGAGAGGAAGGAAGAGGAGGAAGAGAGAGAAGGAAGAGGAGGAGAAGAGGAAGAAGGAGGAAGAGGAGGAAGAGGAGGAGAGAGAGAGGGAAGAGGAGGAAGAGAGAGAGGAGGAAGAGGAGGAAGAGGAGAGAAGAGGAAGAGGAGGAAGAGAGGAAGAGGAGGAGGAAGGAGGAAGAGGAGAAGGAGGAGGAAGAAGAGGAGGAAGAGGAGAGAGAGAGGAAGGGAGAGAGGAGGAAGAGGAGGAGAGGAGGAAGAGGAGGAAGAGGAGGAAGAGGAGGAAGAGAGGAAGAGAAGAGGAGGAAGAGGAGGAAGAGGAGGAAGAGGAGGAAGAGGAGGAAGAGGAGGAAGAGGAGGAAGAGGAGGAAGAGGAGGAAGAGGAGGAAGAGGAGGAAGAGGAGGAAGAGGAGGAAGAGGAGGAAGAGGAGGAAGAGGAGGAAGAGGAGGAAGAGGAGGAAGAGGAGGAAGAGGAGGAAGAGGAGGAAGAGGAGGAAGAGGAGGAAGAGAGGAGAAGGAGGAAGGAGAAGAGGAAGAGGAGGAAGAAGAGGAAGAGGAGAGGAAGAGGGAAGAGGAGGAAGAGGAGGAAGAGGAGGAAGAGGAGGAAGAGGAGGAAGAGGAGGAAGAGGAGGAAGAGGAGGAAGAGAGGAAGAAGAGGAGGAAGAGGAGGAAGAGGAGAGAGGAGGAAGGAGGAAGAGGAGGAAGAGGAGGAAGAGGAGGAAGAGGAGGAAGAGGAGGAAGGGAAGGAGGAAGAGGAGGAAGAGGAGGAAGAGGAGGAAGAGGAGGAAGGAGGAAGAGGATGAGGAAGAGGAGGAAGAGGAGAAGGAGGAAGAGGAGGAGGAGGAAAAGGAGGAAGAGGAGGAAGAGGAGAAAGATGAGGAAGAGGACCATACCTCATATAACAGGTTTCTTTACTTTTTCAGGTGGTAGAGATTTTTTCCGCCATCTTGGATCCGACATACTGAATTCAACCTCACTTTTTTAAATGGAAAGGTGGACATATTATCCATAATTTCGATGCAGTTTATCAAGAGAAATCGAATGACGAAAACCGAACATCGGTATGTCTTGTGGTGATCTCCACTATAAATCTGTTAATAGCTCAAAAACAGTTCAACCTATCAAAGTACGGTTCTCGGCATTCATTTTGTCTTCAAATTCTGCATCGAAATAATGTATCACATGACGTTCTTACATTTAAAAAAATTTATGAAAAGTCCAAGATGGCGGACTAGGTTTGTAAAATAACCGATGTGGTCATGTGCTACATGATTTTGATACAGAATTTCAAGACAAAATGAATGGAGAAACCCGCACTTTGATAGGTTGAACCGTTTTGGAGCTATCAACAGTTTTATAGTGGAGATCTCTGATTTGAAAAATTTAAATTACTTCTAAACGGTTAGACATACTGATGTTCGGTTTCCGTCATTCGATTTCTCTTGAAAACTTGCATCGAAATCATGTTTAAGGGGAGTCCAAGTCATAAATATTTTAAATTTATCATTTTTCGGTTATTATCAATTTATCATTTATGTCCACCTTCACATTTGAAAACGAGAAGTTGGATTCAGTAAAAAATATTTTACCACCTGAAAAAGTGCAGAAAAGTGTTATATGAGATATGGTCCAGGTCTCGCTCCGATATCTCATGCCGTTTGCATTATATCCAGGTGTGCCACTTTGAGGTTTTCACCCCGTATATCAGGTGAGCCAGCGTATTCTCAACTCATATACATAGGTATATTCCACTTATGAGGAAGCCGCTGTTCAAATTTGAACACTTTAATAATATATAGGGCGTCGCGACGTATTCATCATTATATACATTACCTAGCTTCTACATTGAGTTCATCCAGCTACAAGTTATAGTCTGTGCAAGTGGAGAAGACATTCTGGCAAGATGAGAAAATGACTCCGGCTCGGTCGATATTGATTGAAAAATTTTAAATAATTCGGTCTCAAATTGTAGATCAGAGTGTTTCCTACAATTTGAGACCAAATTTATAATTTTCGAACCAATATTGAACGAGCTGGAGTCATTTTCCACCTTCCAGAATGTCTTCTTTGCTTGGACAGACTATAGATGAGACACTCAAAGGCAAACATCACACCAACACACGCGCAATCTGTTTTGTAACACACTGTTTACTATGTGGGGTTTCACACGAAAGACAACTGAGATAGGTTTTGTAACGTATTGTTTAATATGCGAGTTTTCACAACAGAGTCAACCGAGATAAGTTTTGTAACGTATTGTTCAGTATGTGAGTATTCACATCAGAGTCAACCAAGATAGGTTTTGTAACGTATTTTTTAGTATGTGAGTCTTCATATTGGAGTCAACCGAGATAGGTTTTGTAACGTATTGTTCAGTATGTGAGTATTCACATTAGAGTCAACCGAGATAGATTTTGTAATGCATTGTCTAGTATGTAAGTGTTCATACATAAAGTTAACTTGTGTTATAGCACAAGAGTTTCATTGTGAGATTTAAGAGAGAGTGTAACTGGTAAAGTCGGTAGATAAAATGAAAAAATCAAATACCCTTTTTTAAAAAAGGGTATTTGACTTTTTCATTTTATTTATCAATTATTCTAAATAGCCCTAAGTTTAAAGTTTAATTTCCTGGTAAATTAGCTTTCAATTAAACTGGAGATCATTAGGAACTTAATTCGGTCTTAGAACCCATTTTATCATTTCAAATTATTTTGAGAATATTAGAATGTCATTCAATGTTAGTTTATGTAAGGTTTAGCTTGAAACATGTCATGTTAAGAAATAAAAGCATTTCTAGTTTGTATGACAAGTTTGAAATTACAGTTTTCAAAGATCAAATCAAATTAAATCGTTTATTCATCCATTAACAATTATTAAGAGAGAACAATTATTGTGTTGCTTGTTATTGTGGATGCAGCCCAAGGTTATTATTGAATAAACCTTGGATTACTATAACTCTTTGAACCTTGGATCCAGCCATCATTTGAAACCCCTTAGAAGTCATCATTTGACACACCTTTATGGAAAATAAAAAATATTGGTTCAATTTCAGAAAGTTATTTCACAATAATTTGATTTAATTCACCTTTTTTCATCTGAGAATGAAGCCCACATCAGCTCCTAGGCTTGTGCGTGGGCAATGAGATGCATGATGATGATGATGATGATGATGATGATGATGATGATGATGATGATGATGATGATGATGATGATGATGATGATGATGATGATGATGATGATGATGATGATGATGATGATGATGATGATGATGATGATGATGATGATGATGATGATGCGAGATGACAACTACTTTTTATGTAGACGGGACCGACGGCTCATCCGTCTCCTCCGAGAGACGAATCAATTCTCAGTTCTTTGTGATTAATTCTATTGAAGTGGAGGTATTCAACCTATACAAAGAATCAATAAAGATGAAAAAGCATCATATATTATGAGGCATCAAATAGTCACGAAAAACTAAGATATGGAATGAAATTGAGGAAATGAAAAAGTCAATATTAAAATAATTTTGAAGTCACAAAAGTATAGAAAACGGGTAAAGGAGAATGAATGGAAGAAAAATTTAATCATGGATGCAATTTGTGAGAGGAAAGATGTATAAAAAAATCAGAAAAAGAGAAAATGAATGCATCATGCACATTTGATAAAGTCAACGCCATGGAGAAAACTCAATTAAAAGCGCGACGATTTCAAACAACATTCGAATTTCAATTAATATTGCAATGTCTGGCCTCCTTTTCCTATCACGCTCTTTCTCTCTCTCTCTTTCCCTCTCTCTCTTTATCACTCTCTCTTCTTCTTCTCTCTCTCTTCCTCTCCTCATCCTTCTCCTAACTATACACGCTGCTTTATTCAATTACTTCATTCTGTAACGTCAATTTGATTTCTATTTGCTCCAATATTCCGTTTCTATTTTTGAATACGACGTGTATTCATCTTCAAAACACAAAATAAATTGGACCAAGCTGCTGAAAAAATGCATTCAGATGGAGTTATTGAAAAACATCAATCCAACTACAACACAATTTCATCTCCTAGTTTTTGTGAATCCTGTTCATAGAAATTTATTGCATTATTGGTTTTTATTCATGAAAAAATCTGTTTAATGAAAACTTTTATTGCAGAGCATTGTAGAGGAATTCAAAACTCTCTACGTACATTATAGTATTCCAGTGGTCCGGTACAAAAAGGAGAGTATATGATTTTGTTGACTTTTAATTTGAATTTGGCCTCAAATTGATTGGTGCTTCAAAATTTTGAGAGAATATTTATGTCGACGTCATTATAAAAATATTAACCAATGGGTTGGTATGAGAAATTAATGCATACAAATTAATACTAGAACTCATACAACTAGCTTTGTGAATATAATTCATATTGGAATCGAATTCTGGGAATCCACTACATTCAACAAATAGATGGCAATCCATCAAACAAATAACTGATGTACAAACTCAATTTTGAGTGAACACTGATGAATCAACTCAACCCAAGTTCGAATAATGATAATTTTATATCAATGAAATTGATGACTCAGAGGTTATTATTCCAGTTGTCGAGTGTAATTATCATAATATTGAACTGACAAGGATTATCGGGTGAAATACTGTTGAGTGGATCATAGTCATTATGTATCAGATTCTAAATAATTCATTTGGAATATTATCATCACAGTGAGTCATTATCATGATAATTGATGTTCCAGGGAATAATTTTCCAATCACTTTTTGAGATTAACCTCTGACATCAATTTATTACGATTCTGTAGTGTCATTTTAATTAGGATATTATCGAAACCAGACAATTAGATGAGATTGTACTCGAGTTATTAAATATGGATTATGAGTGATAAAAACTGAACAAAACCTGTTGAGTGGATTAGCTCATCAATCTCTGCGTAATCTCGAAATGCCAGTAATCGTTATGTTGTTATTATTGTTATTGACCGTTATTATTGTAAAAGGTGATCTGAATAAATGAAAGTTCTGAGTAAATACCAATGAAGGATTTACAAATCGAAGTCATTTTGATCAAATCGGTAGGCTATAAATGGTCAAGCTGTATTGAATCGCTTATACAAGGTGTTTCAGGAGGAATGTGCAATACTTCCCAGGCTGATTCCTTACACAAAGTAGACAAAAAAGTTCCATGGGACCAGCCCCCAGAAACGCTTTGTTACTAAGATAACAATGGCGGAAAATTGAGATTTTTTAAAATATATTAATTTTTCTAATTTTTTAGAGGCTTTAGTTAGGTTTATTGACAAAACACAGCACAAGTGATGAATCATTTGTGTTTAGTAGCGATTTTGCGATTTTTGATCGCTATTTCTGAGATTTGGGTAAGATTTATACAATCGCCGCCATTCAACTTTTTTTTAGAATCCGACTCTCTTCAAACTTCCATTAATAAAAAATACAATTTTATAATTCCTTATCCAGTTATTATGTTGAAAAATTGAGTTTTTAGCATATTTTTCCAATTATCTCAATAACCGTTGAAGTTACAGTCTTGGAACTGGTTTCAGTGAATTCCTCAGCTAATTTTACATAGGAATTGATTATTTTAGAACCTCGCTAAAGCCTCTAAAAATATAGAAAAGTTAATTTTTTTTTTAATCTCAATTTTCCGCCATTTTTATCTCGGTAACAAAGCGTTTTTGGGGGTTCGCCCCATTGAACTTTTTTGTCTACTTGGTGTAAGGAATCAGCCTGAGAAGTATTGCACATTCCTCCTGAAACACCCTGTATAATATTAATATAAGATATAATATTAAAGATTGTAATTGAACACAGTTCAAAATAATCTATTCCATTTTTTTTCAATTTCAATTCAATTTTATTTCAATTTTGTATTATCATGAGGTTGCACAATATCAATTTTAATCCTGCAAATCACGGATTGATATAAGAGACCTGCACCTGCTTCTCTAGTTAGTTGTAAAGGTGACCGTTTGAGGCATACTTCCCTAAAGATTAAAATTTTGTTAGGTTATGAACGTAATTACTATAGGAACAGTTTTGGGAATGATGCCTGTTGTACTAACCTTAGTATTTTTCTGATTGATTGAATAAATGATAAATGTTCAAACAAAGAAGACATCCTGGCAAGAGGGGAGAATGCCTCCAGCTCGGTCAATACTCTTTGAAAAAACTATAAATGTACTTTCAAATTGTAGAGCAAAATGTTTCCAACAACTTGAGAAAAAATTTTGAACCAATACTGACCGAGCTGGAGTCATTCTCCCATCTTGCCAGGATGTTCTTCTTTGCTTGGACAGTCTATATTAATGACGTTCATGATTTGTACATAAATTGATATTAATGAATGGGATATCCGAAAGGAGTAATAATTCATCATCAAACAAACAACCTAGCCCTAATGAAACAACTCGATCTGTTCTTTAACAAGATCATCTTTTCTTCTAATAGAGATTGACACATCCTTTTCGCCCCTAATTTATTCGGGAAGCAGTTATTTTTAACATCAGTTATTTCTAACTGCAGTCAAATTTACGGCCATTCCTGTTGTCCTTTGAAGTTTTATTGAATTTTATTGGTACGCTTCAATGAAAAGCTAATGTAATAAAATAAACGAGTAGGTCTGAGCTAGCTTGATTAAGCTTTGGCTGACTGTATTGCGATCTGTGTTTGAAGTAAAGGAACAACATCATTTCCAATCATTTGTTAGCCAACTCTGTCTAAGAACATTCCTCTACTGAATGGAAAAGTCAGTTTAGAAATTAAGGAGTGAATTTTTTCGGTGATGGACCACCAACTATCGAAGTAACATTTTGAATTACATTGATGAAATTTTGATCCTGAAATAAAAATAGAATTGATATTTTTCAGATTGATATTGTTGTTATGTTATTGATTTATTGATATTGTTGTCGATTATTATTGTATATATAAGATTATTATTAGTTGATAGAATATTATTTCATGTACTGTAATTATTGATTTGTGCAATAAACGATTTATTGATTTGATTATATTTGTTATTTATCATTTATTATTTATTAAAATATTATTATTTATCTATTTATTTCAGATAAATTTATCTATTTATCTATTTATCTATTTATCTATTCGAATTATAAATTTATTTAATTTATCATTATCTATTATTACTATATTCGTTGCTAATGATCAATATAGCCTACTCAACAAATAAGTTTCACTTTGTAGACATATAACCTACATCTTAAACCTTTATCATCATCATCATCATCATCATCACTCATTCATCCTTTGCTTAAAATACTTGGAAAACAAATCGCAATTGTGAAGGAAGAATAAAGGAAGAATTGTGTCAACTCAATCATTAAAATTCCATTAAGAAATTTTGTTACCATCCATCCATCAGTCAACCAATTGAAATATAGGTTGATAGAAACTTCTTCTAGAATACTAGAGTTGAACAATGAACATATGGAAATGTAAACTAGAACAGTCCCCCTTGAAAATCGCACGCATGAATGTTATAAATTCTTTGTATTGTTGCCAAATTGTATTATGAATTTCCTAGTGATAGAGTATTATGAATTTCTTAGTTAATTTCTAGTGATCAGATAGATTGGCAACGTGCTTTATGTCTCACTGAACTATTTCCATGCTTCCAGCTCTAGTAGGCTACTCTGGTGGAGATTTCTATGCAATAAAATAACCTATATATTCTATATATCTATAGAATCTATATATTCTATATATTCTATATATTCTATATATTCTATATATATTCTATATCATTCTCCTGCTATTGGTTGACTGAAAATGAAAATTAGAGTTGCTAAGACAACACTGGCGGCTCGTACCCACGAAAAAGGTGAAGTGCTCGTATCTTTTACTGTACAGCACTTCACCTTTTTTGTGGGCACGAGCCGCCAGTGTAAGACAATTGGCTTGACTGAATCATTATGTTATTTTTATTCAATCGGTTAACATAATTATGCTCTTAGTGTTCATTGATGTATAGATAGATGGATTTGTACTTTGAAAACTATGATTTATGGTCAATACAGGGTGTTTCAGGAGGAATGTGCAATACTTCTCAGGCTGATTCCTTACACCAAGTAGACAAAAAAGTTCCATGGGACCAATTCCCAAGAACGCTTTGTTACCGAGATAACAATGGCGGAAAATTGGGATTTTTCAAAATATATTAATTTTTCTAATTTTTTAGAGGCTCTAGTAAGGTTCTAATATAGAGAACTCCTATGTAAAATTAGCTGAGACATTCAATGAAACCAGCTTCAAGTCTGTAACTTGAACGGTTTTGTAGATAATTGGAAAAATATGCAAAAAAACGCCATTTTTCAACAATAAGGGTTACAACTGGATAAGGAATCATAAAATTGTATTTTTTATTAATGGAAGTTGAAGAGAGCCGGATTTTAAAGGAAAAGTTGAATGGCGGCGACAGTGTAAATCTTACCCAAATCTCAGAAATAGCGATCAAAAATCGCAAAATCGCTACTAAATACAAATTCATCACTTTTGTCAATTTCGCGTTTTTTGATCGCCATTTCTGAGATTTAGGTAAGATTTACACAATCGCCGCCATTTAACTTTTTCTTCAGAATCCAGCTCTCTTTAACTTCCATTATTAAAAAATACAATTTTATGATTCCTTATCCAGTTATAACCCTTATTGTTGAAAAATGGCGTTTTTTTGCATATTTTTCCAATTATCTCAATAACCGTTTAAGTTACAGACTTGGAGTTGGTTTCATTGAATTCCTCAGCTAATTTAACATAGGATTCGATTATTTTGGAACCTTACTAAAGCCTCTAAAAAATTAAAAAAATTAATATATTTTGAAAAATCTCAATTTTTCGCCATTGTTATCTCGGTAACAAAGCGTTTTTGGGGGTTGGTCTCATGGAACTCTTTTGTCTACTTAGTGTAAGGAATCAGCCTGAGAAGTATTGCACATTCCTCCTGAAACACCCTGTATAATGCATCCACAAATCTCATGGAATACGACTATTCCTTCCTTACCAACGGTGTTCTGTGAAGCCAATCAAGAAGCTAGCAAGACAGGAATGTCATGATAACCTTTCAGCCTGAGTTTGATAGATTGCAGCGGTGACGGCCATCCCCCACTGAAGGAAGCGTCGAATTCAATCAAAATCTATTGACAAGTAATTGATACAACAAACAATCGCTAGAGAGCTCTACCATCTCCCATCTTCCATATTCCATAGTCTCTCTCTCACTTTCTCGCTCTCTCTCTCTCACTCTCTGTCTCACTCTCTCTCACTCTCTCACTCACACTCTCTCTCTCACTTTCTTACTCATCACTCCTCCTCTCTCTCTCTCTCTCTTAGTCTCCCATCTTCCATATTCTCTTCCTCCTCTATCTTCTTCCTTCACTGCCATTTTCATTCTCCTGCTAACATCTTCTTTCTTTTTCAACCTCTCTTCTCATACCATTATTCCTCTATTCCCCTACAAACTCTTCCTCCTCCTCTTAATCCTTATCCTACTACATCTTTATCTTCCCCTTCTTCTCCTTTTTCTTCTCCTTCATCCTCTTACTTCTTATCTCTCTACTCTACCTTCTTCCTTCACTTCCATCTCTATTCTCCTGCTTCTCTATCTTTCTTCTTCAAGCATTCTACTTCTAGCACCCTTTCTCTATCCTTTTCGTCTCCTCCCTTCCTCTACTTCTTAGAATTTTCCTTCTTCCTCTTTGTCCTCTACTTCTTAGTATTTTCCTTATTTTTTTGTCGTCTTCTTTATCCTCCTCCATTTTCTTATTCTTCTTGCTCTTTCTATTCCTTCTTCTCCTCTTCCTCATTTTCCATCTTCCTCACCTTCTCCTTATTTCTTCAACATTCCTCTTACCACTCATTCTATCCTTTCACCTCCTCCTCCTCCTCCTCCTCCTACTCCTTCTTCTTCTCCTTCTTCTTCCTCCTTCTCCTTCCTTCCTCCTTCTCCTTCTTCCTCCTTCTTCTTCCTCTTCTTCTTCCTCCTTCTTCTTCTTCTTCTTCCTTCTTCTTCTTCTTCTTCTTCTTCTTCTTCTTCTTCTTCTTCTTCTTCTTCTTCTTCTTCTTCTTCTTCTTCTTCTTCTTCTTCTTCTTCTTCTTCTTCTTCTTCTTCTTCTTCTTCTTCTTCTTCTTCTTCTTCTTCTTCTTCTTCTTCTTCTTCTTCTTCTTCTTCTTCTTCTTCTTCTTCTTCTTCTTCTTCTTCTTCTTCTTCTTCTTCTTCTCCTCCTTGCTCATTCTCTAATACCCACCATTCTGCCAGGATGCCAGAAATTTTGATTGATTATTGTCTGTACAAAAGCAAAGAAGACATTCTGGCAATATGGGAAAATGACTCCAGCTCGGTCAATATTGGTTTAAAAATCATTAATTTGATATTGAATCGTAGGAAACAATTTGATCAATACTAGAGACCATACTAGAGTCACTAACAGTAGAGTCATTTATAGTCTTTGAACAGATATTGACCAAGCTGGAGTCATTTTTCCATCTTCCCAGAATTACTTCTCGACCAGACTAGCTAGAGTCAAATCGAGGAATCAGCCAATAAGAGCAGGAGGCAGTCAGACTGCCTCAAAAGTTTTCTCGCAATGCAACTGGTCGCCCCATCAAGCTCCTCCTCCTACTAGCCACGCCTCCACGAATCAAAAGCAAGCAAGGCAGCCACAAAAGCGTTGTTTAGGTTCTCCAGTTTGGCAATAAATAGCGTTGGTTATTTCTCGATTTTCCATTGCATGACATCAGATTTGGAAACTTCAATATAATTTTGATTTTAATCAGAATATATAATCAGTGTTATTATGAATAGTGTGTTGAAATTATTATCTATTTAAAGGGGTATTTGAGATGTTCTGTTGATAATACAAACTGTCAGTAATATTTCTTGGACATTTTTTGAATCATCAGTTTTTTTGTACCACAATAGCAATGTGTTGACCTCCCGTCTTTCGGACACTGGCGGCTCGTGACCACAAAATAGGTGAAGTGCTATACAGTGAAATATACGTGCACTTCACCTGTTTCGTGGGTACGAGCCATCAATGCTTTCGGATGAGACGAGAAGCCGTCGGTCCCAACTATCTAATACAAAGTCAACATCATCCCTCTCATTACCCACGCACAAGCCTAAGAGCCTATGTGGGGATAACCCCCTGAAAACAAAAACACCACGCCTTCACTGCTTCACAGGTAGACACACAGATCGTGAATACCTCTTGAAATAATTTATCATTTGATACGTTTTCCAAGCCAATAAGTTTACAGTAATATGAGAGCTAATATCCAATTTTCGCTCATTTCTATGATAGTGCTATGAGAGGTATTAATATCAACTCCTAGAAAGATACTAAAAAATGAAATTATTTTAAAAAAACAAAACCCTTTTTAAAATGCACTAGAAAAAGTACCGGTAAGTTACTTGAAAATATTTCACCAATAAATATTTCACCAAATTTGAAAAAATTGAGAACCCATACTCACCATTATTATATTCATTATACATAATATATACATTCATATATACATTAATATATCCGATAAACACATTCTTCTAAAAATCATGTTTGATGATAGCGGAATATTTCAAAATCACCTGATTCACCAATACACAATCGTAAATAAACACATCCAAATTGTCTCTTCAAATTTTATTTATTTAATTAAACAACTAATAAACATAAATCCAATAAAAACGTGGCTCAAATTGTAGTGATTGATGGTACCTATCACTGAAAACCAGAACTCTCTAAGTGGTCTATGAGCCGAGATGTAATCGAAAATAGGCCTAAATAGCGTGTTAGAGATTTGTCCATAGAGTAAAAGTGTATAATAATTGATTACACAAAACAGTTGAAGTGCCCGTATCTTTTACTGTACAGCACTTCACCTATTTCGTGGGCACGAGCCGCCAGTGATTGATTATCGTGTTCATAAGTTTTTTCTGTTTGATCTGTATATTCGAATTTAAATGCTTCTCTCATAGAATTCCAATTTAGAAACAAATAAACAGTGGAAATGGAAATAAGAATATATTCTTTTATATATTGATGATGAATATATTCATCATCTTGTAAGATGATGAAGCAGAAAATAAAGAAATGAATGAACAGAAACAGAGGTGGAAGAAGACACTGGCGGCCCGAACCCACGTAATAGGTGAAGTGCCCGTATCTTTTACTGTACAGCACTTCACCTGTTTCGTGGGTACGAGCCGCCAGTGGAAGGAGAAAATAATTGCCCGGTAATTAACAGAATTTAAAGCAGTGACGATTGGAAAGCGGAAATCCAAAATGGCTGATAAGATATTGGTTTGGTGGGGTGTGGGGTAAAGGGTTGTATGTAACCCCAAATATGACTCGGATAAGTTAAGCTATCCTGTACCATGGGGTGGAGTTCTGCTAACTTTCAACTCAGTTACATCAGGAATTAGCTACTGTTGATACAGTGCGGTTCGGCTTTGAAGTAATTTAGATGAATTTAATCAGAAAGAGAAACTCAGCAAACCCAAATCTGGAATGGTTATTTATAAAAATTGGGAATCAGTTGTCTAATGTGAATCTAGTATTATCTAAAATTCTTCAAGATAAGCTTTTATCTTTAAAGATAAAATATTGGTTCATAAATTATACATTCGGTTTCACATTGAGGGAAACATTCTGCTCTACAATTTGGGACCAAATTCATAGTTTTTGAACAGATATTGATCGAGCTGGAGTAATTCTCTCATCTTGCCAGAATGTCTTCTTTGCTTGGACAGAGTATACTCACATCCCCATATCTGCCATTTTATAGAAAACGAAAATAAGAGTGAGAAAAAGGGTTGCTGAATGAGAGTGAGATGAATAGAATGAAAGAAAACTTGAAACAGAAAGGGAATGGAGAAGCAGGAAAAGTAAAGTAAGTTTTGCAAAGTCCTTTGAAAACGATTCCGTGCGCAAATTAAGCATCGACTGGATGCATGATGTCAAGCATACTTGAAATGACGAAGTGCCGTGAGCTGCGCTTATTCTATTCAAGCGATCTCTGGCGGAAGAATGAAAAAACTCATCCAACAAAAGCAGGCCCACAGCACTGCTGTATCCTACAGGGATCGTTATAATTTTCACATGTACTGTACGGTACCATTGATAGTATATCTATCTACAAAAATTCTGTACATCTGCTATAGTCTGTATAAGCAAAGAAGACTCTCTGGCAAGATGAGAAAATGACTCCAGCTCGATCAATATTGGTTCAAAAATTATTGATTCGGTGACCATTGTAGGAAACATACTGATCTAAAATTTGAAACCAAATCATTACTTTTTAAACCAATATTGACCGAACTGGAGTCATTTAATCATCTTGCCAGAGTGTCTTTTTTGCTTGGTCAGACTACCATGACTGCGCTACAGATATTATATCTATACTTTTCGTTGCGACTGTACCATTGATAGTATAGTCTGTCCAAACAAAGAAGACCCTCTGGCAAGATGGGGAATTGACTCCAGCTCGGTCAATATCTGTTCAAAAACTATGAATTTGGTCTCAAATTGTAGAGCATAATGCTTCCTTTAATGTGAGACCAAATGTATAATTTATGAACCAATATTGATTGAGCTAGGGTAATTTTCCCATCTTGCCAGAATATCTCCTCTGCTTATTTGGTAAGTTTTTGGTAAGGAACTAGAAACCTTTTTGTTTGAAGAGATGAGTGGGAGGTGAAAGCGAAAAAGTGGTTCAAAATCAAAGTCAAAAGTAGTCGGAAAATTGATTTTGGCATCTCAGGACTTTCTAAGTATGATTTTTCTCAGATAAAGGTTAAGGTTAGGTTAGATAAAGGTTAAATGTTTTCAGGTTAAGTGTAAGAGAGGACCTATGAGTCCTAACTTCGCCTTGTAAAAAGTCAATGAATAAATAAATAAATAAAGTTGACTATGCCACATTCATATAACGAGTTTATTTTGTATCCTGTTTGAATGAGAGTAGGCTCAACTTATTTTTCGAGAAAAACGTCAACGTTATTATGAATTTTTTGTCATGGAAAAATTGTATCAAGTTGAAAATTTTTCGAATTTTTATATTTTTCAGAAGTGGTCTTTTTGTGATTTGTGTGTTTTGAACTCTCTCAAATTGAAGAAACTTTTAATCATTAAAATTTACGTGGATCATTTCAAGAAATACCACAATTTCCCGTCGAGGATAGTAATTACTGAGGATATATTGCCGGTGGAACATCCTTCTAGGACTCCTCACCAAATATGGCATCCGATAATATTAACTCTATTTCATTTTTGTGAATGATAGTACAGAAATATTACTGGAACAAGAAAAATGATCTCTAATTATAATAGAAATTACAAATATACCACTTGTGACCATTCCCCTATAATTATTATATTTAGGCTCATGCTGGACATAATATCCCACATCCCAATCCTATTCTCGGCCTCAAATGATATTAAATCAGCCTACTTCAGTCTGTTCAAGCAAAGAAGACATTCTGGCAAGATGGGAAAATTACTCCAGCTCGGTCAATATTGGTCACTATATTATAAATTTGGTCTCAAGTTGTAGATCAGAATGTTTCCTATAAATTGAGACCAAATCAATAATTTTTGAACAAATATTGACCGCTCTGGAGTAAATTTTTCATCTTGCCAGAATGTCTTCTTCGCTTGGACACACTATAGCGCTAATCTCCAGGCAATTTTAGACGGGTCACCGCCAAAGTGTCTCCCCGACAACCGTTCCCCTCTTGGTTTTGACCAACGATCTTGACCTCCCCTCGATTCGAGCTCTCCCCTCCCGCCGATTAGTCCTAATTCGACACTAAACGTTGAATTATTATTAAGACAGCCCTGGATAGTGGACCAGAAGAACATTACGGAGCATATTAGGCAGACAAGAGGCCGACCCTCTATCAAGCCAATTATCCAACTGTAATTTCGGCACACGAGGCCTATTTTACTTCTCACACCCTTCTCCTAGCTACCTTCTCCTCCTTCTCCTCCTACTCCTCCACCTTATCATCTCACTTGTACTTCTCATCCTCCTCCTTTTCCTCCCATTCTTCCTCCTACTCATCCTCCTAATCCTTCTCCTCTATATGTATATCCTTTTCATCCTCTTCTTTTCCCTTTTATTTTTCTTCATCTTTTTTTCCTCTTCTTCTTATTCTTTTTCTTCTTCTTCTTTCTTCTTTTCTTCTTCTTTTCTTCTTCTTCTTCTTCTTCTTCTTCTTCTTCTTCTTCTTCTTCTTCTTCTTCTTCTTCTTCTTCTTCTTCTTCTTCTTCTTCTTCTTCTTCTTCTTCTTCTTCTTCTTCTTCTTCTTCTTCTTCTTCTTCTTCTTCTTCTTCTTCTTCTTCTTCTTCTTCTTCTTCTTCTTCTTCTTCTTCTTCTTCTTCTTCTTCTTCTTCTTCTTCTTCTTCTTCTTCTTCTTCTTCTTCTTCTTCTTCTTCTTCTTCTTCTTCTTCTTCTTCTTCTTCTTCTTCTTCTTCTTCTTCTTCTTCTTCTTCTTCTTCTTCTTCTTCTTCTTCTTCTTCTTCTTCTTCTTCTTCTTTAATTGAGACCAGATCAATAATGTTTGAACCAATATTGACCGAGCTGGAGACTGGAGTAGATAGTAGACTAGTAGTAGTAGTAGTAGCAAGACACTTCTTTGCGTGAACAGACTGTACCTTGAGGCATTCGCGGCACATGCCTCAGACTGTCGATAGTCGGCTTAACAAATAGACGCAGATCAATAATTATGAACAGTTGAGTAGATATTCTAATAAATAAATCAACTGCCAGCAATTTCGAATATCCTCCAATATACGAGAGCCAGGGCAGAACAGTTGGCAAACATTTTTGAAGCTTACCCAGCATGCAGTAGCAATCGTTTGCAAGAGAAATTGCCTTAATTTGTTATCTATACAGCGGTGGCGGTGAATTCATGCACACGGAGAAAAAGAGACTGGAACGATACTGGAATAGGGTGAGTGGAAGAAGGATGACAAGGTAGAGGGAGATAAGGAGAAAAAGGAGGAGAAGGAATATGAAAAAGAAGAAGAAATGAAAGGAGTAGAAGAAGGGGAGGAAGAAGAAGAAGAATAAGAAGGAGGTGGAGGAGGAGGAGTAGGAGGAGAGGAGGAGAGAAGGAGGAGGAGGAGGAGGAGAAGAGGAGGAGGAGGAGGAGAAGAAGAAGAAGAAGAAGAAGAAGAAGAAGAAGAAGGAAGAAGAAGAAGAAGAAGAAGAAGAAGAAGAAGAAGAAGAAGAAGAAGAAGAAGAGAAGAAGAAGAAGAAGAAGAAGAAGAAGAAGAAGAAGAAGAAGAAGAAAAAGAAGAAGAAGAAGAAGAAGAAGAAGAAGAAGAAGAAGAAGAAGAAGAAGAAGAAGAAGAAGAAAGAAGAGAAGAAGAAGAAGAAGAAGAAGAAGAAGAAGAAGAAGAAGAAGAAGAAGAAGAAGAAGAGAAGAGAAGAAGAAGAAGAAGAAGAAGAAGAAGAAGAAGAAGAAGAAGAAGAAGAAGAAGAAGAAGAAGAAGAAGAAGAAGAAGAAGAAGAAGAAGAAGAAGAAGAAGAAGAAGAAGAAGGAAGAAGAAGAAGAAGAAGAAGAAGAAGAAGAAGAAGAAGAAGAAGAAGGATAATTGGAAGAAAACAAGAAGGTGAAAGGAAAATATGAGGAAGGAATAGAAAGAGAAATTGAAGGATGAACAGAGAAGCGGTGAGTAACGAGCGAAAGATTCAGGAAAAAGAAGACAGTGCTGTTTTTGCCTGTTCAGGTACAGTTCGTCCAAACAAGGAAGACATTCTGGCAAGATGGGAAAATGGCTACAGCCCAGTCAATTCTGGTTCAAAAATTATACATCCAGTCTCTAATTGTAGGAAACACTGTGCTCTACAAAATAAGACCAAATTAAAAAATTTTGAACCAATATTGACCGAGCTGGAGTCATTTCCCCATCTTGCCCAAATGTCTTCTTTGCTTAGACAGACTAAAGCAGTAACGTTACCTATGATGGACTGCAGCCATTTTTCGCCCCCTTCTAATCCCGCCAATGCCAACCTTGGGCTTTTCCAGCGATTTCCCAACAGTTTTCCAAGATGGCGGCGACGGCGGCGGGGCTCTGAGCTAGAGTTTCGGCATAAATCAGCGCGAATGGAAAACCTGCATATATAGAGTCGCACTAACGACCTGTCATGACAAATTGGTCGAGGTCGCCTTCTAGGGTTATTTGCGGAAGTATCAGATCCCAAGGGCATGTTTTTCATTCTAATATTGGTGCACTTTATAACAACTTCAGGGTCTCTGTCTAATTGGGAGGAACTTAAGACAGCCACACGGAGGCTAAAGGGTTCCTCGACGGAGCAAGATCTATGATAATAGTTCATTCAAAATCTCCTATGTTGAAGTTCCATGGGACCAACCCCCAAAAATGTTTTTTTACCGAGATAAAAATGGCGGAAAATTGAGAATTTTCAAAATATATTAATTTCTCTAATTTTTTAGAGGATTTAGTGAGGTTCTAAAATAATCAATTCCTATGTAAAATTAGCTGCGGAATTCAATGACACCAGATCCAAGTTTGTAACGTTTATTGAGATAATTGGGAAAAAATACGCTAGAAAACGCCATTTGGACTTGGTCTGTGTTTCGATCCTATTGTATTTCAATCTCGTTGATAAATAAATCAAATAAATAAATAAATTTTTCAACAATAAGGGTTATAACTGGATAAGGAATCATAAAATTGTATTTTTTATTAATGGAAGTTGAAGAGAGTCGATTTCTAAAGAAAAAGTTAGATGGCGGCGATTATGACTTGTAAATCTTATCCAAATCTCAGTAATGGCGATCAAAAATCGCAAAATCGCAACTTAACACAAATTCATCACTTGTCCTATGTTTTGTCAATTTTGCGATTTTTGATTGCGATTTCTGAGATTTGTGTAAGATTTACACATTCGCCACCATGTGACTTTTAATCCAGAATCCGACGACTCTCCTCCACTTTCATTAATAAAAAATACAAAATGATTATTTCTTATTTAGTTATAACCCTTATTATTGAAAAATGGACTTTTTCAGTATATTTTTCCAATTATCTAAATAACCGTTCAAGTTACACACTTGAAACTGGCTCCATTGAATTCCTCAGCTAATTTTACATGGGAATTGATTATTTAAGAACCGCACCAAAGCCTCTAAAAAATTAGAAAAATTAATATTTTTTGAAAAATCTCAATTTTCCGCCATTGTTATCTCGGTAACAAAGCGTTTTTGGGGGCTGGTTCCATGGAACTTTTTTGTCTACTTGGTGTAGGGAATCAGCCTGAGAAGTATTGCACATCCCTCCTGAAACACCCTGTAAATTATAATTCTGTGAAAGTTTATTTGTTGCGATTGGTACTGAATCTAGTGTTCCTTCCAACATGATCACTAGACCACAATACTAAAGACTTATCAAGCAAGATTATTAGTTTCACATTTAACGGGAATCAATTATATGCTATTAGTGAATGTTTTACACGCTGGAAGGCTGCGACAAACTATTTCCAACAACACTGAAATCTGTTTGTAGCACTGGCGGCACGTGCCCACGAAACAGGTGAAGTGCTGTACAGTAAAAGATAGCGGCACTTCACCTTTTTCGTGGGTACGAGCCGCTAGTGGTCTGTAGGCTGGTTGGTGGTACAGTATTTCCAATGTTGTAGGCAATGCCAGTACATTGAACGTTGTAATCCTTATGTTGTTAAATTCTATGTTGTAATTACTAATTGCAAAACAATGTTATCCATTTTAAGTCCAGTACATGTGGTATCAGTGATAACATGATTATATCGCAGTGCTCTATTCGATCTAAACATCGATCTAAATTTATTGCTTCATATCAAATTTGATTTGGATGATTGTAAAACCAGCTACTATGGAACTCAAGTTCATATTTCTGAACATATCCTGAAAGATTCAAATCTGATACACCAATAAAACTCAGAATGATTAATCCAGGATCTTAATAAATAACTGGAAAGAAATAATATCAATCTTACAACAGTGGTAACTTCTCGCATCAAAAGCTGTGAATTCTATAGTTCAAAATTGTTCGAGACCAATGGCGGCTCGTGCCCACGTAACATGTGAAGTGCTTTACAGTAAAAGATACGTGCACTTCACCTGTTTAATGGGTTTACGAGCCGCCAGTGATTAAGGCTTGAATTGAAAATGGACACTTTGCCCTCTGTTGACTATATTTGAGGCGACCATTTTGCTCAAGCTCAAACTCGCATTCTCATTGGCCGATGAATGGAGTGGGAGGAGTCAATCAATAGGAGTTAATGTGGGAGGAGCTAGGAGTAGAACGGACTAGATAATGAATAAAAGTTGAATTTTTCATTTCTATATGATTTTTCATTCATTTCTGTGACTCATTTTAATAGATTCATTCCATGAATACTATTTTCCATTGAAATACACTAATGATGAATTGAGTTGAGTTGGGTTATTATTGCAAAAACATCTTTAAAATACTGAAGAAGAGTGCATGAGAATACTCATTAATTTATGAGTACGTAAATATGGAATAGTCATAACAATGCACAAGAATCATGAATGACAAATCATCATGAATTTTTTTTCAAAATCTATATCTATAAAAGTGAAATGGTACAGTATTTCAAGTTTATTGTTCAATATTATTGGAATAAGAATGTTTTCAAGTGTTTTTTTTTTCAGCTTTCTAACAACATTGCTCAATACAAAACTTTTATCATTTTTTTTCTCATAGATTATTATATTCCCTGACCAGGAATAAGAAGTGCAAGACTTTTAGACTTCATAACTCATAAAAATTTAAGATAGATATAGTACAGGATAAGCCTAGTTTTTTCATCCCAAATTATATCTATTTTTATAGGTTATTTCTATGATTGTATAATAAATGAGAATGATAGTGATGATAAGAATAATAATAATTGGTATTTTTTTTTATAGGTAAACTACGAAATTACACATCATTCTGGTTCATCAGGTAATTATAATATACTTACAACTCTAGCTTTATTCTGTGTGTTATTATTAATGATATTGAATCAGTACTATCTTAGATTTATAGTCTGTCCAAGCAAAGAAGAGCCTCTGGCAAGATGGAAAAATGACTCCAGCTTGGTCAATATCTGTTCAATAATTGTAAATGTGGTCTTGATAGTAGATCAAATTTTTTCCCACAAGTTGAGATCAAATTTATGATTTTTGAACCAATATTGACCGAGCTTAAGTCATTCTCCCATCTTGCCAGAGGGTCTTCTTTGCTTGGACAGCCTATACCATATTATCTGTAGATTGTCTTTGCTGGTATGTTCTATTGTTACTTTCGAACAACTATTCTAAAATTGCTTCCAATTTATATTATTCCTCGTCAAATGAAGGTTAGTATAGCCATAGTTATATGAACTATATCATTATGGTTGATAATGAACATAACCAAAATTAGTTAATAATAAGGCAGTAATGGTGCAGAGTGGTTGGGAGCCGAGAAAGAAGTTAAAACAAGAGAGAAAACAACTGATTAAATACAAATATAAAAAGAGCAAATAGTAGAAGACTGTATCAGTATAAGAGAAATACTTCTAAAAATATCTAACTGTACACATTGGTATAGTCTGTTCAAGCAAAGAAGACATTTTGGCAAGATGGGAAAACGACTCCAGCTCGGTCAATATTGGTTCAAAAATTTCAAATTTGTTCTCAAATTTTAAGGAACATTCCAATCTACAATTTGAGACCAAATTTATAATTTTTGAACCAATATTGATCGAGCTGGAAGTCATTTTCCCATCTTGCCAGAATGTCTTCTTCGCTTGGACAGACTATAGCTACAAGCTTTTTCATGTCGAACAAATAACTCCAAATAGAACACATCATAGCATTTTGTTACAGCTGGTGACAAAAATTAAGGCGGTCGGGAAAATACTTTCATTAATGCTCGGCTCTGTCAGGACAGTCTGGAGCTGTCTTCGAGAGCGGAATAGTATTGCTGAGGTCACTCTTGTTCCATTGTACTCTCACAGACAGGTCGCTGACTGTCCTGACAGAGCTGAGAATAAGTTACAGTTATTCCTCAACTGCCTTAATGTTTGGTGTCAGCATGTTTTTCCATTAAATTCGGTGGAAATCGAGTTTTTGACGGTGACTGTGTATTTTGACGAGTGCCACATGATTTTTCCTCTTTTCTTTCGATTTTTCCCACCTTTCCTCTCGGTTTTCCCTGTGCTCTCGTTCCCTGTTTCCGATTCCAAGAACCAATTCGACAGTTTTCCGAAAAAGGAACGTCTGTCCACGCTTGATTGGATCGTGTTGAGGTCGGAAATCAAATCTTTCCATTTTCTTTTTCCATTTTCCTAATTGCAGCCACCGTATCGTATCAGAATAATACCCGTGTGACGGGTTTCAGTTATAGTCTGTCCAAGCAAAGAAGACATTCTGGCAAGATGGGAAAATGACTACAGCTCGGTCAATGCTGCTTCAATAATTATAAATTTGGTCGCAAATTGTAGATCAGAAAGTTTCCTACAATTTGAGACCAAATTTATAAGTTTTAAACCAATATTCACCGAGTTGGAGCTATTTTCAAATCTTGCCAGAATGTCTTCTTCACTTTGACAGACTATACGTGGTTTTGTTACTGTTTGCAATGTCTTTAAAATATGACGGAAAAAATTGATTGCAAGTATTGTTTTGACAATGCGGTGTACAGGAATTTTCCTCATTTTTTGGCTGGAATATTGTTTTGAAGTTTGCGTTGTAGACTATGATGTTCCTGTTCAACTCTCTTTTCTGTTCTAAAAACCTCTTGGAGTTTGTGGAACCTCATATCACTAGTATTAAAATCGAAGTCACTTCCACCAGCTAAGGGTTAATTTTGCTGGAAATTTCACATTCCTGAGTGAAATGGTTTCCTGTGTAGGATTTTTAATTAAAACGGTATATTAAAGTAAATCGGTTAAAATCCTATGCTATGATAGTGAAAGAGGGTAAGAGACAGAGGGATTAGATAAGATTACTTTATTCAAATAGATAACAAAATACAGATTAGATTTCACATTACAATATAAATGAGTAGAACAAATTATTCTATAAATTTTACAAAATAGGAACTTCTAGTAGATAAAACGATAAAATAACGATACGATGAAATGGTGAAGTAATGAATGCAAAATTTATACAAAATCTTAATTCGAGGTATTGCAAAATGTATAAAAAGTGTAAGTTATCTATATGAAAAGGCAAAGTTCAGACCATTCTTGGGAAAGGATATCAAAGATATCCTTTCCAATAACACTTGACCTTGAGTTGAAGAAAATTTTCACAAGCTATTCCTATATTACTAGAGATAGTAATGTAAATTTTTATTCAATTTAAAAACTAGATTTGAATTAAACTAAATCGAAATTTGATGTAATTTATGAGATGATTAACAATAAAGAATAGGTACAACAATCTGTGTATGATCTGTAATTACTATAATCATATTCTATTTCATCGTAATGGATAATGATATTGTAAATTAAGCCAACTCAAAGTAGAAATTATTTACAAGTAAATAAGAGTATGGTAGAGTGTGGCAAATTTAGAGAGAGATAATTTTCACAAGAGAGAGAGAAATATATTACGTGTGTGTGTGTGTGTGTGAGAGAGAGAGAGAGAGTGAGAGAGCATGAGAGAGAGAGAAATAAAGGAGAGAAAAGACAAACGTCGATAGGAAATTCGTGTAACACAGTCCAAACAAACCTTAAAAGCTATGAGTGGCGGATGGCTGTGAAGGGGGGACACTTTGATCATAGCATTGGCTCACCGCACTCTATTTTCTTTCATCTTGTTATAGTGGGAATAAAACATGTGCGCCAAAATTGAGAGAAAGGGACATTGTAACAAAACAGATGAGAGAGAGACATAAAGGGAAAGGAATAGGGAATGGGAAAATGAAATATATACATGGATAGATAAATAGAGAGTTATTAGGGCGAAGTTAGAACTATAGGTCCTCTCTACCACTCAACCCTAGTAGTGGCCACTTAACTTGGATGGGGTTTTCTTTAAAATACGGGAGTGATGCCTTCAAATGGATTGTAAACCTGCTAGAGGCTTAGCTTATGATATTTAGCAGCTAAACAGTTGAAGTAGAAGCTCGCAGAGTTTCATCAGAGATTTTTTAGAGAAATTCAAAGTCGCTGTTCCACTCAAATACGTGGTTTCAGTGAGATGCTCAGTTTTCTCTTAGACGTTTCAGTAAGAAGGCATGTATACCAATTGTTTTATTATGTCTAGAATATCTGTATATTTCGCTATTTCTAAAATTATTCTCTAGAATGTGTAGATGATATTTAGAAGATTTCCAGCCAAATACAAGTGATATTTTGGCGTAAAAGCAGACTGGCCACCACTAGAGCAAGAAACTTACAGAGCAAGAAGTTACAGACTTCAGACTGGTTTCATTGAATTCCTCAGCTAATTTTACATAGGAATTGATTATTTGAGAACCTCAGTAAAGCTTCTAAAAAATTAGAAAAATGAATATTTTTTGAAAAATCTCAATTTTCCGCCATTGTTATCTCGGTAACAAAGCGTTTTTGGGGTTGGTCCCATAGAACTTTTTTGTCTACCTGGTGTAAGGAATCAGCCAGAGAAGTATTGCACATTCCTCTTGAAACACTCTGTATAAGAGTTATTAACGAATGTTATTAACATTCCGGTGTTAACGTGGCTTTATATAAGCTATTATCATTTCTGGCTATATAGTCATATTATGGGATGTAAAATCAACTTACTTAAATGATTTCAACAATCTGCTTAAGAAATTGAATTTATAATTAGTATAAAACATCATGTGGCCACTATAGAATCAGTACCTGGCCACTACGTAATCATAGTGGCCACTTTGGAATCAGAAAAAACTTTGAGTTTCACGGAAAATTTAATTATTCATTTGAAAATTGATATATTCACTATTTTTAGGAATATGTCAATCAAGAATGAACCGTGCTATATATATCTGTTGAGTTTCAGGTGCTATAACTAATGGAATGATCCCACAAGTCTGAATAAACTACGAAAAAATCCTTAAACATGGCCACTACTGGTGCTTTTACCTTATCAAACGCAGGAATCCACTAAAAAAGAACTCTGTGAATGTAATTTTATCGATACAATCGTTTCCGTAATGAGATCACGTTGCAGGTAAGAAGTGTTTTCTAATGTTGAACGTGAGTCTGTATTATTATTATTGCAGCCAAGTCGATAACGGCCCAATCTCAGGGAGACCCCCATGGGGGTGATTTTGTGTCAGGGAGGGGGGAGGGGAGTGGGTTCAAAAAAGCAAAGGTGGAGTATCTGACTGCTAAAAAAGCAAATTGAATTTCGGTAAGGGTAACTGAAACATTGTTAGTGACCCCGAAACGTGATTGGGGCCCCAAAATGGGGTACCTCCCCCTAATCCTCCCTCTTCTTAGAATGGGGTGCCTCCACTCCCTCCCGCCTCCTAGGAGACACCTTAGATCCCCCTCGAATAGATACTTTTTTCAAACCCTCTCAAACCCCTAGAAGTCGAAAAGCCATAAACGAAAGACTGCTGTGGGAAACGTAATATCGTCAACCTCCTTCTACAAAATGTTTTTTTTTGTTAATTATTTCTTACTTCTGTATCCTTTTTCTTCCATTCCTTGCTCTTTCTCATTTTCTCATTTTATTGTTCCCTTAATAACACCTATTACATTTTCGTCTTCTCCTTCTTCAACTTCTTCATCCTCTCTTATTCTTCTTCTTCTTCAACTTCTTCATCCTCTCTTATTCTTCTTATTCTTCTTCTTCTTCTTCTTCTTCCCTCTCCTCCTCCTCCTCCTCCTCTTCTTCTTCTTCTTCTTCTTCTTCTTCTTCTTCTTCTTCTTCTTCTTCTTCTTCTTCTTCTTCTTCTTCTTCTTCTTCTTCTTCTTCTTCTTCTTCTTCTTCTTCTTCTTCTTCTTCTTCTTCTTCTTCTTCTTCTTCTTCTTCTTCTTCTTCTTCTTCTTTATTTCCTCACCATTCTTGCCATCCTTATGTTCTTTTTTTTTCACTTTGTATAAAGCCTCACAAGTATTTAAACTAAGCGATTGCAACACACTCGCATATTGGATTCGAATCGAAGTCGCGCTACCTTTTTTTTTTTGCTGAGCTAAGCAATTTCGCATACACTTCCTGATAGTATCAATTTTATTATTGGATATCCGTTTCATTATTTCTACGGAGATAGTCTCAAGTTTCGAGGCTTTAGTAGCATTTTTACAACATTGTTGCCGGGTGTTAATAATAATAAAATAATTTTTATTGTGATTGTTGTTCCTGGCTCGATCCAATTATAACTATAGTCTGTCCAAGCAGAGAAGACCCTCTGGCAAGATGGGAAAATGACACAACTTCGGTCAATTTTGGTTAAAAAATTATCAATTTGGTCTTAAATTGTAGGAAACAATTTGATCCACTATTAAGATCACATTCATTAATCTTAAACAAATATTAAACAAGCTGGAGTCATTATCCCATCTTGCCGGAGGGTCTTCTTTGCTTGAACAGACTATATCTCGAAAATTGATTTAAAGCTTATTGGAAGATCTACAAAATTAAAGATTTACAAATTATTATTAGTAATTAAAAATAGAAGTCACTAATTCTAATAAAAGTACCTCTTGTAAGTCGTCCAACAAATTTAGGTTGTTATAGATTTTTTTATTACATGAAAGTCCTTCCGTGATAGCTTGAGGGTTTGGAAAGTATTGGAGGGGAGAGTTCAGTGAAATTTAGGGGAGGGTCCAGTGAAGCTATGGTCTGTCCAAGCAGAGAAGACATTCTGGCAAGATGGGAAAATGACTTCAGCTCAATCAACTGGTTCAAAAATTATAAATTTGGTTTCAAACTGTAAATCAGAATGATTCATACAATTTGAGACTAGATTTATTATTTTGGAACCAATATCGACCGAACATATCTTTCCAGAATGTCTTCTCTGTTTGGACAGCCCAATGAATGGAGGGAATTTAGGGTAAAGTCGTCAACGACTCGACTATGTAAATTTATGGTTATTCGACAAAATGAATATTCATAGACATAAGCCTAGCCTGCCTACGAATTGTCGGGGAGGGTTGAGAAAAATCGACTAGCAAAATATCATACTCTTACTGCCTCTTTGAATAATAATATCTGTTGATATTTTGTCTCCAGCACTGAAAATTCCTATGCGCCAATGCTTGAGAGGCTACATTTATTTATTTTTTTTATTAATGAGATTGAAATACAATAGGATTGAAACACAAAGTCCAAAACGTCTCTTTTTTCCCAATTTTGGTTAAAATATTCAAAATAGAGGTTATGTCCACACTTGAAACTTAAATTATACACAAATTTGAACTTCTAAAGGTAAAAAAAACTATGAAATTTAGAATTTGGAAGGTTGTCACATAAATAAAAATAACCAAGACACTAATAATATTACTTAGAATAGGTATTAATTTTCACTTAAAATTTTGAAACCCAAAATTATAATATAATATACAATATTATGGATTTGATAGTAAAAAATTGAAACAATTCTAAGTGTACATAGCTTTAACTTCTTATTATGTGGAAGCTTTTTTCTAAAGCTTTAAGTAAGTTTTAGTTTACTTGTTGTTCAAATTTGAGTGTGCTTGAAAAAACCGGGCATAAGCGTAATAACCTTTGGAAGTATATCGGACATAGTTTGAAACTTGATACAATATCTCCCAAATTAGTTCATCTATAATCTCGCTGAACCATTCAGTTTACTGTGAGGATTGGTCGTATCAAGGGGAAGATAATTATGCAAACCGCAGTACATCTACAATTTTGAAAAACTTATTACTGGCGTAATCTTGGACGGATTTCAAAAATATATCAACACAAAAATAAATTCTAGACTTTATCTGAACCTGCCCACCAAATACACCGATTTGCTACCGATTGGTTTTCGAAAAAATTAATAAAACGCCGAAAAACTCGAATACTTGGCATATCCTTATGAATTTTCAAAAATTATTTTTTAGTTTAATTTCTTCGAAAAACTACAGAAAAACTGAAATACTTGGCATACCCTTATGAATTTCCAAAAATAATTTCTTAGTGCGCGTCTAAATGTCCAACTGAACGTGCCTGCCAAATTTTAGCACGTGAACGTGCCTGCATTCGGTTTCAGTGGATTTTTAGTTAATCAGTCAGTCAGTGCCATTTGGCTTTCATAGTTATAGATAGAAATTCTATTCTCAACAATCTATATCTATAAAAGCGAAATGGCACTGACTGACTGACTGATTCATCACCAGAACTAAAAATCCACTGAACCGAATGCGTTCAAATTTGGCAGGCATGTTCAGTTGGACGTTTAGACGCGCACTAAGAACGGATTTTAGAAACTTTTCAAGGATACGCCAAATATTAAAGTTTTTCTATAGTTTTTCGGCGTTTTCTCAATTTTTTCGAGAACCAATCGGTAGAAAATGTTGATATTTGGTATGTAGGTTCAGATAAGGTCTAGAAATGTTGTGTTAAGATATTTTTGAATTCCGTTCGAGATTACGCCAGTTATCAGGTTTTTCAAAATTGTAGATGTTTTGTGGGTTGCATATCTTCAGCCTTGATACGACCAATCCTTACTGTAAATTCAATGGTTCAGCGAGATTATAGATAAAGATATAGATACGAGATTCTGTGTTCAATGAGTTTTGAACCCCTTCTGAACGGAATTTGCAGGCGAGCGAAGCGAGCCTGTTTAGCTCAGCTTACACTGACAGAGGTCATGCAGGCGAGCGAAGCGAGCCAGTTTGACTCACTGACACTGCTGATACTGTCGGGGGTCCAGGGGGCGGAGCCCCCTGGCTAATCGGAGAAGGCGAGCGAAGCGAGCCTGCCGGCTAGTTAGTTGGATAAGAGTTGAACAGTAGATCAAGAGTGGATAGTAATAGAGGGATAGACCAAGCTAATTCTGGATCATGGAGTAGTGGAGTATATACTACTTAATAGCAGTGAGTAGTGCCGATTACTGCTATTAAATAAGCACGAAGCATCATTGGCACGTCAAGCACACTTGGCGAGCACACTCGTTCTTCGGCGAGTATACTTCATGAAGTACTTCATCTTTCCCAAGTAAGTTGTTCCTACCGCTTGAATGAACTCCCAAACTTAGTCTGTCCAAGCAAAGTAGACATTCAGGCAAGATGGAAAAATGACTTCAACTCGATCAATATTGGTTCAAAAGTAATACATTTGGTCCCAAATTCTAGATCAGAATGTTTCACACAACTTGAGGAAAAATTTATAATTTTTGAACCGATATTGACCGAGGTTTAGTCATTTTTCCATATGGTCAGAGTGTCTTCTTTGCTTGGACGGATTATTACAAGACGGGAATCTTACAAGATGAAGTGGGTTGCCAGGAAAGGATTCGTGCAAGTTAAGAAGACCCTTCTTTACATTCACTTTACATTGTGACGGTGTGTCTTCCTAGCTTGCGTGAACTATTATTAAGGGATCTGAAATCTTCCAGGATGGATTAATCTATACCAGTTAACAGAAAACTATGGGAATTCTATAATTTGATTCATACTAAGAATGTGGTTTATTTACTAGATCCTATAATATACAGGGTGTGTCAGGAGGAATGTGCAAAACTTCTCAGGCTGATTCCTTACCCGAAGTAGACAAAAAAGTTCAATGGGACCAACCCCCAAAAACGCTTTGTTACTGAGATAACAATGGCGGAAAATTGAGATTTTTCAAAAATATTGATTTTTCTAATTTTTTAGAGGCTTCAGTGAGGTTCTAAAATGAACAATTCCTATGTAAAATTAGCTGAGGATATCAATGAAACCAGTTCCAAGTTTGTAACTTCAACGGTTATTGAGATAATTGGAGAAATATGGTAAAAAACGCCATTTTTCAACAATAAGGGTTATAACTGGATAAGGAATCATAAAATTTTATTTATTATTATTGGAAGTTGAAGAGAGTCAGATTCTAAACAAAAAGTTGAATGGCGGCGATTGTGTAAATCTTACTCAAATCTCAGAAATAGCGATCAAAAATCGCAAAATCGCTACTAAACACGAATTCATCACTTGTGCTGTGTTTTGTCAATTTTTCGATTTTTGATCACTATTTCTGAGATTTGAGTAAGATTTACACAATCGCCGCCATGATCTATTGTTGAAAAATTGCGTTTTTTGCATATTTTTCCAATTATCTCAATAACCGTTGAAGTTACAAACTTCAAACTGGTTCCATCGAATTCCTCAGCTCATTTTACATAGGAATTGTTTATTTTGAAACCTCACTAAAGCCTCTAAAAAATTAGAAAAATTAATATATTTTGAAAAATCTCAATTTTCCGCCATCCTTATCTCAATAACAAAGCGTTTTTGGGGGTTGGTCCCAAGGAACTTTTTTGTCTACTTGGTGTGAGTAATCAGCCTGAGAAGTATTGCACATTCCTCCTGAACACCCTGTATATTTAGAGCATATATAGGCTATAGTTCTGGAGTCTGTTGTCAGCTATATTATTCGTGTATTCTGTAACACGATAATCCATTTCCCAAACTCCTTTATTGATGTCTAACTTGTTGAAACTTAAGCAGTGTAAGGCCGCTATTACACGATAATAGTTATATGACATATTTCTATGATCAAACATCTGTGATGATGAAATGATGGATTCATAGTAGACTGTGTCCAAGGTGTATAGAATAGTAGTGGTGAGGCGGAGTGAAGCAGCTGGCTGTGAAAGTTATAATTTTGACGTCACGGATTTCCTCTAGTCAAAAATTTAGCATTGATTTCCCTATCCTAGACAAAAAATTGCGCACTTTTTCTCAATTTACAAATTACAGAATTGTTTAATAGGTAAATTTCTCATATGAGCTTGTAGAGAATTCCAAGACCTACATTTTGAGTGATTTAAATCTATATTTTACTCAAATTTAACATGAGAAAATGTCCGTTAACGTGTCTCGGGTATGCTCTGCAGCTGAGCTGACGCAATTAAGAGTAGCAATGCTATTATAAGATACATTTATAATATCATTGCATTCGATAGCATTGCTATTCATATCTTGCTTTAGCCCAGCTGCAGAGTATTCCTGAGACACGTTAACGGACTTTTTCTCATGTTAAATTTAAGTAAATTATAGATTTAAATCACTCATCTTGAAATTCTCTACAAGTTCATACTAAAAAGAAATAGAGGAACTCCGTGACGTCAACCTCTACTCTTCTATACACCTTGGACTGTGTCAACTCCAAGTCTTGAGTTCGCTGCCCAATAGCGTACTACGTCATTACCGTGTAATGAACCAAATATTATTTATAAATGATCATATTCTATGTCATATGTTCTCCTAGAGAACATATTATAATAACTTCGATAATATATGTAGCCTATGACACAGTATGAATAGTTCTATATTATCGTGTAATAGCGGCCTTAGATCTGAGGTCCGTGAAGCTAGCATAAGATCTGCATATTCTTGCTTGGATTCCAGAAGTACTTTAAAGTATCAAGGAAAAGTGGCTTAAAAAGTTGTGAATGAGGAAAATTCTATGTGCAGTTATAAGGCAAATATTATGAAGTGGGCTACTCAATAATGGAGTGGATTGAAGTTCTCGAAAGTCATGTATAGTAAGGAATTCTATCAAACTTTCATGAGTATCAAAACATTTCTGAATATTTGATGTACAGTTTGATTGCAGAAGTCTACGTTCAAATTTCGATATAATGTCATTGATTGGCAGTTATCAAAATAAACTTAATGAACCATAGAGGTATAGTCTGTCCAAGCAAAGAAGACCCTCTGGAAAGTTGGAAAAATGACTACAGCTAGCTCAGTCGATATTAGTTCAAAAATTTGCAATTTGATTTCAAATTGTAGGAAACACTTTGATCTACTTTTAAGTCCACATCTATAATCCTTGAACAAATATTGACCAAGCTGGAGTCATTTTCCCAACTTGCCAGAGGGTCTTCTTTGCTTGAACAGACTATAGAAAAATATTCACTTTAGCTCAAACAACATTGACTTCATAAACATTTATTTGGAGAGAAATAGTACAGGCTCTGCTTAGTTTTTCCTCCTGATTCATGTGTTTCGTATGAATGAAGATTAAGATACATAACACACTAACCGGCAAGCTCGCTTCGCTCGCCTTTTCCGCCTAGCCAGGGGGCTCCGCCTCCTGGCCCCCAACAGTATATTATAAGCGGTGTCAGTGAGTCAAACAGGCACGCTTCGCTCGCCTGCAAAACCTCTATCTGTGTCAGCTGAGACAAACAGGCTCGACTCGCTCGCCTGCAATTTCTTTTCGAAAGGATTTGCTTTGATCATCATATCACTCAACAGGGTTCTCTCCAGTAATCGTTCTGAGTTAGTTCTTCTATTACCTCAGCTTAACCTGGGTATATGATTTGAGCGTATTAAGTTCAGTAGTTTCCGTGAAATAAACAAAAGTTCAGATTCGAAACATTGGAAAACTTTATCACAGGCATAACCTCCAAAGGGTTTCAAAGTTTATTGAACACTGCATTTTTAAACAAAATCTGGACCTGTTTACCAAATTTCAACATTCTCTGCCAATTGGTACTCAAAAAATCGAATTAAAATTCCGAAAAATAGTAAAACCTTAATATTGAGCCTAACCTTGAAAAGTATAATCGTACATAGTTTGAAACATGATTCAATACATTCCAAATTAAACCATACATTCGCGTACCATTGAATTTACAGTAAGGAATGGTCGTATCAAGGCGGAAGATATGCAACCCGCAATACATCTACAATTTTGAAAAAACTGATTATGATAAATCTTGAACGGAAATCAAAAGTATTTCAACACAACATTTCTAGACCTTATCTGAACCTGCCCACCAAATTTCAACATATTCTACCGATTGCTTCTCTAAAAATTTAAGAAAACACCGAAAAATGATAGAAAAACTCAAATATTGGGCGTACCCTTGGAAAGATTCAAAAATCCGTTCTTAGTGTGCGTCTAACGGTCCAACTGAACATGTCAGACAAATTTGAAAATAATGAAAGTACAAAGAAGTTGTCTAAATCGACTTTATTACTAATATAAAATAAAATTAGAAAATATACAGTAACATGTTTCCATGTGACTCACACATCCTCAGCTGTTTAACCTTTTGGTTTTTTTTAACCAAAAGGTTGAACAGCTGATGATGTGTGAGTTCACATGAGAACATGTTACTGTATATTTTCTAATTTTATTTTATATTAGTAATAAAGTGGATTTAGACAACTTCTTTGTTCTTTCATTATGGAAAAATTCCACTACATCAATATTCAAACAACAAATTTGAAAATATTCGGTTTTTAGTTTTTTAGTTCTGCTAAGTAAATGAGTAAATGAGTGAATGAATGAATGAATGCCATTTCGCTTTTATAGATATAGATTATTGTCCATGGTCTATTGAATGAGATTCATTTATTACGTGGTTAAGAACACAATAAATGCTGAAAATTATAGGCTATGATGAAATCAATTATTAAACAAAATCAACATTTTGCATTTGAACAGAAAATTTTTTATTTCAGAACTATTGGATTTCCATTAATTACTTCAATGGTGAAGCAAGCAAATCAACAAAAATTTCCGAATCAAGTAAATTCAGCTTATAAATAACTGATTATTCATTTTATGAATAAATTTATCGATTATAAATAACCTGCTTTTGTTCTGCAGGAGTTGTCTCGATGTACGTTGCTAATGCTGAAACATAGAATAAAAATGCTAGACTAGATCAATTTGTTATTTATTTATTGGTACATATACATATATGAGTGCTACAGGCATGGAACAAATGCACTCATGAATTGAATTACATAATTTAGAATGTAAGATATACAATATCAATACAACTAACACATAAAAACATTGGAAAATTTAAAATAATATAAATATAGTGGAATAAAAGTAGGCAATTGAAGATAGATTATGGAAGTGCTGATACTAAACATCAATAAGAAATCATTCATCAATAAGAAAGATAATTCTCAAATGTACTCATAAGAAATAATCAACTTGCAGTGATCTTTAAACATTACTTCTGCCCAAGCAAAGAAGACATTCTGGCAATATGCTTAGACCATTCAAGCCTTAGATTTGGAGTATGAATGGTCTAAAAGAAAATGACTATAGATCGTTCAATATTGGTTAAAAAGGTATGAATTCGGTCTAAACAAATTGAGATCAACAGTTTGAGACCAAATTAATATTTTTTCTAAACGATATTGACTGAACAGGAATAATTTTCCATCTTGTCAGAATTTCTTCTCTACTTGAACGCAATATACCAACCATATTCAACTACCATCATGTCATTTGAATATGCAACCAATCTCTTTTAAATATCAAAATCAGTCCTGTATCGAACTTTGTAAAATATTGGTATAGAAATTTGACCAGCTCTTATTTCCCAATATACTGTAGGCCTTGTTACTTTTCCACCAAAGACTTCCACCTGTAGTCCTGTAGATAAAGTCTGTCCACACGGGTGTAGAGTGCATGAAACACGCGCCAATTTTCTATCTCAGGGATAGACTAGTTAGGAGGTTAACATACAAAACGTCCCCGAACCTGAGGGGTGATCATAGGGTGGAAGGGGGGCTAGAAGGTACAATTTTTCAGTTTTTCGCATCAAACTTGAAAACGGTTGATCCTATAGCAAAATGCTTGATTAGGAAATAAAGAGGACTAAAATCTGCGTCGATTGAGAAAAAGAAAACAGAAATCAGCCCAATCCCAAAAATTGTCCCAACTGCTTTCAAATGTGATGTAACTCATAAAGTAACAATAAATCCACTCCTTCCTTATAGCCCAGGCAAATTAGACTTTTGCTTCCAAAAAATAAGGAAAGGCTGGGAATCGTCTTAATCGACTTTGGGCATCCTAAATAAGTTAACTATGCGTTTGCGACGGATTCCGAGGTGTGCATAATACAGAGTGACTAGCAAACCACCATATTTCGGTTCTGTTTTTAGTTCTTCGCAATTTACGCCAAAACGAAGCGTCTGACAGAAAATATCATTCCCATACTTTTTTAGCTAATAAGATTTCCAAGAGATTGATAACAAATCCAACCTTCTATCTTGAACAAGGACCGAGAAATGAGGTTTCAAAAAAGTGGTATTTTTTGAGAAAAATGAAAATTTTACCGTATTCAGTATTTTATTGTTCATATCTTCCGTCTGGAGGATTACAAAGGTGTATTTCAAAATCCCTCTGGGGATAATTTCATTCTCTACAATGTTAGACCAAGAAATACTTCCTATCTTGTATATTTTTTGTGTTAGGGCTTTCAACATGTTTCCTTGCACAGCAAAAAATACCATAATTCCACTATTAACCTTCAAAATTAGTTTATATATTCTTGTATTGGAGTTTTATCACTAGAATATTTTTTTCTTAAATAATGTTTTGAATTTAAAATTACTATACCACCCTGAATTCAGGTTATTACCAGTTATTACCAGTAGGAAGGACTCTCCAAGGATAATAAACTAAGGACCTCCGTAACTTTCGTAAAAGTTGACGGATCGTGACGAACTATAGCTCTATACCATCTTGCCAGAGGGTTTTCTTTGCTTGGACAGACTATACATCACCTTCGATGTACATTGTACGATTTCATTTCAAATAGTAAGTAGATAATCACCCCCAAGGATACTAGAACACATGGTAGGTATCACGCGCAGGTTTCAGCCAAAAAGCATCCAATTATGACTACCTATGAAGCCTGTAGCCTATAATAATTATAGTTATGACGTTTGTGGGACCCACAAGAACGTTGTGAAAAATTGAATTGCATGAAGTGTTAACTGGTCAATAACTATGTTTGTGGGTTCCAGGAACGTCATAATCACTGGCGGCTCGTGTCCACGAAATAGGTGAAGTGCTGTACAGTAAAAGATACGAGCACTTCACCTGTTTCGTGCGCACGAGCCGCCAGTGATCATAATCCTATCAATCTACTGCACATCAGCATTATGATACCCACCGGGTATTCCAGTATCCGTGATCACCCCTATTCAAAATAATGAAATATTGGAGATTAATCATTTAAATAAAAATTTGCCTTATACCTGCATTAGATATTATAGGTGTGCCGGGTCCGGGTTTGAGAATGTGTTTATCTGTTGTGAAAGTGTTGCCCGTTAGTTTAATCACTTCTTCTCTAGTGAAGTATTTTTTTCCGCCTACAGTAGTCTTATCAAGATCCACGTATTTGGGTCTGGAATCAAAATGAACCAATACAACGAACATAAGAGTATCTGAAAAGTATTGATGAAGTAATAAATTACTGCAACAGAAGGTATACTCTGGCCAAGCAAAGAAGAGCCTCTGGCAAGTTGAGAAAATGATTCCAGCTCAGTCAATATTGATTCAAAAATTGTTGATTTGGTCTCAATTTTAAGAACCATTTTGATCTACAATTTGAGACCAGATCAATAATTTTTGAACAAATATTGACCGAGCTAGAGTCATTTTCTCATCTTGCCAGAGGCTCTTCTTTGCTTGGCCAGACTATAGTGGCCAAGGTGTAGAGAGTAGTAGAGGTGGGTCAGAGTGAAGCAGCTGACTATGATACTGACGTCACGGAGTTCCTCTAGTCAAAAATTCAGCATTGATTTCCCTATCCTTGAAGAAAAATCTTACGCTTTTTCCAATTTACGAAATATAGAATTGTTTGATAGATGAATTTCTTATACGAGCTTGTAGAGAATTTCAAGACCTACATTTTGAGTGACTCAAATCTATATTTTACTGAAATTTAACATGAGAAAAAGTCCGTTAACGTGTCTCAGGAATACTCTGCAGCTAGGCTGATGCAATTATGGATATCAGTGCTATCGAATGCAATTATTATTATAAATGTATCTTATAATAGCATTGCTACTCATAATTGAATTAGCCCAGCTGCAGAGCATTCCCAAGACACATTAAGGGGTATTTTCTCATGTTGAATTTGAGTAGAATATAGATGTAAATCACTCAAAACGTAGGTCTTGAAATACCCTACAAGCTCATATAGGAAATTTATCAATAGAAAAATTAAGTATTTCGTAAATTAAAATAAAAGCGTACGATTTATTCGTCAAGCTAAATTTTCGACTAAAGGTACTCCATGACGTCAGTATTATAGCTTTCCCAGCCAGCTGGTTCACTCTGCCTCACCTTTACTATTCTATACACCTTGGTTTTGAGTTATGATACTTTTGCACAGTATAGAGTTGAATATTGGGAATCCGATGGTAACTCGAAAATCGATTGTTTGAGTTACAATAGGCCTACTCTTGTTCTGAGGGTGCAATATGTTCCTAGATATCTTGCATATCTGAATCAAAATCAATTTCAAAGAGCACGCCAATAGCTATGAACTGAAATTTGTACCTCTTTCAATAAGAACATGGTACATTGCACCTTTGGTAGATTTTAATGGTACAATCTACTGTAACTTGGTAGATTATTCCCTGTTCCCTGATATGAACCTACCCAACAATTCTCAACAAAAATGAATACTGCTATTTACACATGTATGTGGAGGAGAATTGGCTTGATACCATACTATAAATACCATACTTACATGGATGTATGTTGCTTTAACAAGTCATCAAATTGTTTTTCATTAACTCTTCTGTCATAAGAGTTACTTATAGCATTTCTAAATGCTTGTACTTTTTTATCTGGAATTGTTAATTTATTGGTTAATGCTCAAATGAGTTATAACAACAAATTATGGTGATCATCAATACCAGTCAATCTCTCCTATCTATCAGGCTGAAAACGACAATCCGCTGAATACTAAGGAGAAATTACTAACGACATGAACGTATTGGCACCAATTTCCCCTTCCACCAGTCGTTGAGTGAGAACATTATTGCGCACAACGTAGTACTTAGCCTAGTCCCCTCGGTTAGTAGCCCTGATAGCACAAAAAGCTGGGGTCCAGCTGTTTTCCAGCTTGAATGTTTCATTCAACAAGCTGGATTCAAGCTTGGAACTTACGGTCTGAAAGCTGTAATACAGCTTGATTCAAGTTAAGAAGTTACCACGTTTCAAGCTGTTTGCAAAGCTAGGAGGTTCAAGTTTAAAAATCCAAGCTTAAAAGTTCAAGCTGGAATCAAGGTTGATTCAAGCTTGAAACAAGCTGGACTGTAGCTGGAACATTCATGGTTGATTTTAAGAATGAAAATTCCAGCTTGTTACAAGTTTAAAACTTCCAGCTTGAATGCTTACAGCCTGTTACAAGTTTGCATTAGGCTGGATTGATCAAACTGGAACTTCCAATTCAAAATCCACTTAATTTACAGCTTGAAATAAGTTTACATGCTATCTGGGGGAGAGATTAGTGAAGGAAAGAGCATTGGGCATTCCTCTCTTGAAGAGAGAGATAGTGGGAGCCATGTCGTTAGTAAAGACTCAGATCTTTCATCACATCTTTTTTACTAAACGTATATCCCAATATAACTAATATATTAGTTCTTAATCTACTCATATATTTATTATTCTCTTTATAATTAATTTTTTTTTGTATGAATGTTGCGCAAATGAACTCCATCATAATAACGATATCACTTATTAGTATTGAGCATATCTTTCTACTTGTGTTGATCAAAAATACTATCATAAATGATTTAGGTTTGTGAATTTGTGCAGGATGTCACCGGGCTTAACTCATTCTTTCTAACATACAGTGAAAATGTTACAGTTTTACACCAAAATATTCGTAGTTTGAATAGAAATTTTGATTCATCCATAGCCTACATAAATTGTTGGGAGGTGAAGCCTGATATAGTTATACTTGTAATTCAAGAAAAGTTGAGCCATTGATTTCTGCAAATTAATAATTATCATGTTCAATCTCCACAATAAGTGGAAAAAGAAAAAAGATCAAAATGAAATCAAAAAATCAAATAAATGATAAATCAATGATTGATTGATTTATAGAAATAAATTTCGTAATGAATTGAAAAATTCCAAAGTATGCCCTATATTCAAAAAATAACAAAATATAGGCTAATTCTATAGGCTATATCTTTGGTAAAGAGATATTTGGAAACATTTTAAGCAGAACTTTATTATAAGCAGATGACACAACATTGTTTAATATTTCACATGATATGGCCGTTCTCTCAAATACTGTGAAAAATTCATTGAATGAGGCTAAAGTTTGGTTTTGAGCAAATTTCTATCTTTTTGAGAGAATGAAACAGAAAATGTAGCATTCATCCTTATACCTCATGATTTTATGAGAGATATGGTTAATAATGTCAAAATTTTGGGGGTTTAGTCTGATAACAGACTGACATGGGGTACGTACATTGATCATCTGAAAACTAGACTCTTTAGGGTGGTTTATCTCATCGGACGATTGGAACAATTTGTGAATTCAAACTGGATAAAAATTACCTATTTTGCATTATTTCAATTGGGTAATCAAAACCATTATTTTGCTTGATTGGGGTAACTTGTCAAATGTAGATGAAATATTGAAACTTCAAAAAAGTAGTAAGAGTTATGAATGACTCAGCTCCTCTAGACCACTGTGAGCCCATTTTTTCAAATTACAAATGGAAACTATAATAAATACTGTATGAATGTATTTGAGATTATGACTTTTTTCAAAGACTGTCCAGTTTGACTTTCAATAAACATTTACACAAACATCAAATAAGGGTAAAACCAGTCAGGTTAGGCTACTCACCAGCTCCCCATCCACTTATTAATGGAAGGAACTTATGAACTCTTTCCACATCAAACTGATTCACATTTCCATTCTTGACAGGATCACATAGTCGAAATAGAGCTGTAACGTATCAAAATAGTACATTTCACACCAAGGGCCGAAAATGACAAGTGCGAGTGAGAATGGACTAGGATTATGGACTAAGACCAGACTTGGAAAAGTTAAGAGCTGGTAATACATTTTTGCCCAAGGTTCGGACGTTATTTTTTGCTAGCTCTCTATTGAACAGCTAGACCAGATTACCCACTATGCTGGCTCCACCTAAAATTGATTTGGCCTAGCTGCCAAGGACGTATCCAGGATTTTTTCTAGGGGGGCAAGCCAGTTTTTTGTTTCCGCAAAATATAAGAAAGTTGCCCCTTTCCCCTCTCACTAGTGAAGGGGGCGAGGTTTTAAGCCATAATATTATTCAGTTCAAATGGTTAAAAATAATATATTATTTTCATCAGTGCTTAATTTGTAAAATTCAAGGTTCCGGTACACAGGCAGAGAATCGGTGGAAGAGGGGTTCCAGGGAACCTCCCCCGGGAATAAATGAAATTCCAACTCTT
This sequence comes from Sogatella furcifera, assembly GCA_017141385.1. Classification (NCBI taxonomy): domain Eukaryota; kingdom Metazoa; phylum Arthropoda; class Insecta; order Hemiptera; family Delphacidae; genus Sogatella; species Sogatella furcifera. Next base: position 3,325,416 of record CM029554.1, read on the forward strand.
CAAAACTCATTTTTAGAGTTATTTTGAAGCTTTTAGTTGAGTATTATTACAATCATCTTTCCAAATTCTTATTTAAAAAAAATTTAATGATTTTCGTCTACTACAGGATTAGCAAGTACTCAGAAGTTCTGGGACGGCGTGGCGTACTGTCACAAATTGAGCCCTGCTTTTCATAATAAAAATGGATAATGAAAACAAGTTCTTAATTATCATCCAATCAAAAACATTTTGTTGAAATTATTTGCTCTTAATCATTGGTAAATAATTCCCAGTCAATGTATTATTTTTAGTTGGAAAATATTATTCTACTCATTTATTCACCTTATTCATCATATTCATGTTTCTTACTTATTTGTAAGAAAAAAACGTTTTGAAAAAAATTCCAGCAAATACAAGATCCACAGTAAATTCATAGATCAATCAAGGTAAAATTTTATATAGTTAGGCTAACACCATTCTTGATGGATTTGCTGAGAACTCATTTGATACACTCTTTTTTATGTGGTCCTGGTTTTTATTTAAAATTCATGATGGATACTCATTAAGACACTCATGGATATCCATTAATCATAACCACGTCAATCTTTCCTCTACCACTCAGCTCTTGAGCCATGTCTGATGTCTGTACCCTATGTAGCGTACTGAATGATTCCTTAACAGTTGCTGTTCTGTTGTTGATGGGAAAACACTTAGAATGAACTAAGTAAGTAAGTATAAGGTAGGTACATGAGTAAGTGGGTAAACAAATTGAGTTTGCTTTGTAATAGTTTTGACTGATACTTACAGACTATGTTTTCTGCATTGGTTAGCTGTAGAGGAAAAAAATAATTGATTTTAAAATATGACAGTAGTAGATTTCCAATAGTGTCATTAAAATACTAAATTTTCTGGCGGTCAACTCCAATTTATGCTTTTCATCTCTCTAGACTAAAACCGTGGGGCACATGTGGGTACATGATGGATCTTCTAACTTATCACCTACACAACATATTAATGATTCATGGAAGTTTTTGGAATAATTGTTAAGTTAACGTTTGATTAATAAATCAATAATTGAATTCATTAACGTTTTCAGTCTAGAATGTGATAATAATAAAATTGATGACAGATTGGAAGATGGACAGGAGATTTATTTATTCCTCTTTGGTCAGAATTTATAACGTTGCTTTTGGAAGTTTTTTAATGTTTTTATTTTCATCCTTTCAGTTTTACATGTAGGCTATGTCAAGGTAATTAGAATAGAAAGGTATGAGTCATCAGCATCGTAGCCGGGAGGAAACAGTGAATTTTGACGTCATTGGCACCACAACTGTTTAGCGAACCTAGAAATTAGGAACTTCGTCTGCTCTTTGTGCGTTCCAATCAAAGTCATTTCTATTCTAATTACCTTGGGCTATGTATGATTTTCAGCAGTCTAAGTTTATTTGTAAAGTAAGACTTTGACGTCACATTTTGATAATTTACTACCTGTCCAGGATAGCATTATTTTCGCAGATGTCACAATCTAAATGATAATTATCATGGCTTCAAATGACCGAACGTAAGTGAGGTCTATGATTTAAGACGACGATTTTGCATTTTATGTATACATGTATGTATGTTCCGCTTTATACTTCTGAAAATAGGAGAATTCACACTATAGAATTATTTATGCTTGACCAGATGTCGAGCTTATGACGCATGCAATTAATGAAACTCAGCATATCTAGTAGTTCTGTGAACACTTCTAGACCTCACGAAGTCACCCATGGATGAGGCATTTTTCATGAAGGGATTACTTAGTATGTTGATTTTCATCAATTGCATGCGTCGTCATTGCATGCAATTAATAATAAACTCGACAGCTGATTAAGCATGAATAATTCTATAGAGTGAATTCTCCTATGTTCAGAAGTATGAATGTATATAGTAATATTAATTTAGTATGGAGGTAATTCCTTTCTCTTTTATTTTATCCTTGAAACGCAATATTTCAAGAAACCTTACACATATATCTACTCGCAATTTCAAGAGGAACATCCCTGTCAAATTTCATCAGAAACTATTGCCGCGTTTTGTCGTAAATGCGGAACAAACAAACAAACAAACATAAAGAGAAATGCAAAATCGTCGTCTTGAATCTGGACCTCACTTGCGTTCGGTCAATTATGTTAGAAAAAATACTAATCACTTTATCACACTAATCACTAATCATAGAGCATTGAATTTGCATTTGGTTTCTAGTCTGGCAATTTTCCAGTCAAATTTGTATTTCTAAATTCTAGTTTTATAATAAAAAAGTTATATTTTTGGAAATTTGATACACTTTTGAGAAGCATTGGAGAGCAAAACATTGTGTTTCAATGTTTGATTTTTGAGCTACTGTACTGACGTTGTTATAACATTATTCAATGTTTTCAACAATAAATATTTTGATTTTGGATAGTACTTTCACATTTTTGTATTTAATAAGCTTCATTTGCTATCATTCAAGTGTAATAATTATTGGTTGGGCAGAGATATAATTATAATTGCACAAGATTCTTAATCAATGCTACTGTGGAGTGTTATCTGTTTATATTATCTTTATTTAGTAGAGTTCATGGGAACTACCTCATAGGAACGTCCTATCATCTATTTTATTCTGAATTCAACATTAACAACTGCAAAAGTATATGCTTCAACAGTAGTTGGTTATGATAAGAACTAGTTAAAAAAATATAAAAATAATAATAATTTATAATAAATATTTCAAACTCACATGCAAGACACCGATGAATAGAACAGCTATGATACTCTTCATATTGTAACTGCAAAAAATCATACAATTGAAATAGAGTATAATTAGGAGTTATATAATATACTTAGGTTTGTAGCTTGTACCAAAAATTAATATCCATGGTCAAATCACGCTATGCGGCTATGGTGTCCATAGCGCAAATAGGCCCTATGTATGGTCTCAGCTCCTGATGGTTCAAGCTGAAATAAAATAACTATTGATAAAACAAAACTTATGTTTCAATTTTCCAAACATCTTCAAATGAAATCTGAGAATGATGGAAAAAATCGCTCCAGCAGCTGGCGATCGGAAGGTGTGTATTTCAAATGCAATCAATGTGTTGCGGGTTGCATATCTACAGACTACCTCAATTTCTCAAGTATGGTGGGAGGGGCCCCCGCCAATATTACACGAACAGGACTTATGCCAGTTAATAGAGCTTATAATGACTAAATGACTAGGCTGTCAACTTGAAAAAGAAATATTGAAAAGAAGATTTGTATTATTTTCTAGAAAATTGTGACAGAAATGTTACAAAGTCCATTTCAATGATGAATGTTGAATTCAATGATCAATACTGTACAATATGTTATGTGAGTTGAAACCATTTTGAAATTCAATTTGACAAGCAGTAATTTCGCTTCGCTCGCCTTCTCCGCCTAGCCAGGCGCTCCGCCCCCTGGACCCCCGACAGTAAAGGCAGTGTAAGTGAGTCAAACAGGCTCGCTTCGCTCGCCTGCAAAACCTCTGTCAATGTCAGCTGAGACGAACAGGCTCGCTTCGCTCGCCTGCAAATTCCGTTCAGTAGGGATTTGAAATTTATTGAGCACAGCATTTCTACACCTAATCTGGACCTGTTTACCTAATTTCAACATTTTCTGCCAATTTGTTCTAGAAAAATGTAAGAAAAACTCCGAAAATTCAAAAAATAGTAAAACGCTAATATTAAGCGTAACCTTGGGAAGTATATCGGACATAGTTTGAAACTTGATGCAATATCTTCCAAATTAATTCATCAATAATTTTGCTGAACCATTCAATTTACAGTTAGGATTGGTCGTATCAAGGTGGAAGATATGCAACCCGCAACACATCTACAATTTTTAAAACCTGATTACTGGCGTAATCTTGAACGGATTGCAAAACTATTTTAACACAAAATTTCTAGACCCCATTTGAACCTGCCCACCAAATATCAACATTTTCTACCGATTGGTTCTCGAAAAAATGAGGAAAACGCCGATAAACTCTAGAAAAACTAAAATATTTGGCGTATCCTTAAAAAGTTTTCAAAATCCTTTCTTAGCGCGCGTCTAAACGTCCAAGTAAACATGCCTGCCAAATTTAAACGCATTCGCTTCAGTGGATTTTTGGTTCTGGTGATGAATGAATCAGGTAGTTCCATTTCGCTTATATAGATGTAGATTAAAAGGATATTATAATAGTTTCAATAAGGAAAACTAATAGAGAAACTACAGAAAACTAAATCATTCTATTATGAATAGATTTGAATTGCCGCAATTGTGCAGAACTCACAAAAATATCAGGACTCACCAAAATGCAGGTATGATGTCAACAGTTATCTAGAGAATTTATCCCATGCAGAAGACTGCAAGCGACTGATCTTAGGTTGGATGACAATAGTTCTATTTTCACACCCAATTAGAACAAATTTTCATTGAATGTCACGTTATTGAATAAATTCTGCGTTGGAGTCTTCCGATTAGTGGATGACTGGACCGCCATGTTTGGATGACGTCAGACTTTGCGTTGGAATCTTTGAATTGATGCATTCAAAATGGCCGCCACAGTGGCGTAACGTTTGCAGCCCCCCCCCCCCCCCCACCAATTTCGGGCCCCCTCGACAACACCCTCCTTCACTCAATCCCAGCCATTTTATTGTGTGATATTTACACGTCTCTCGAATTTGAATTGCATAGCTTTGTTAATATATAGATCTTGTTCTCTAATACATTCTACAATATTATTATTGATGTTTTAGTAAAGGCTATTGGGATCTAGCCTCTAGAGTAAGTGTCTAGTCTATGGACTTCTGAAATAATGAATAAATTAAATTATAATTCATGAAAATCTTTGATTTGATGTCTTCTACAGGCTACCAAGTTCCGTAATCACTGCTAAACTGAATAGCACCTTGGCCACTTACCAGATAGTCTGTCCAAGCAAAGGGGACATTCTGGCAAGATGGTAAAATGACTCCAGCTCGGTCAATATTGGTTCAAAGATTTTAAATTCAGTCTCAAATTGTAGAAAACCTTCTGATCTATAATTTGAGACCAAAACCATTATTTTTAAATCAATATTGATCGACCTAGAATCATTTTTCCCTATTGCCAGAATGTCTTCTTTGCTCAACCACCACCCTTGGAATGAAAGCGATAAAAGTGGTATTTGTCACTGTTATTATTCTTCGAAGATAATTATAATTAGAAACAATTCCTTTAATAATTATAGGTTATATAATATACTTGAGATAATTATAGTTAAAGATAATCATTATTCTTCAAAGATAAACAAATTATTATTCTTCCACAGTTAAGCCAGAGAAATTCAGAGCAGCCAAGTAGGTTATCCCAGTTGACTTCAATTAAACTTACAAAAATTGTCCCCACACAATCTGTTTAGGCAGAAAAAAGTTTCCAAGCAAATTTCCAACAGCTGAACCCTGAGAGTACTCTAGGGAATTGTTCTCAAGATTTCCAAAACAGTTTAGACGAAAAAATTGTTTCTAAAGCAAATTTTTAACATTCAAACTGATGTTGAAAAGTTGGAGATACTTCACTCACCTTACTGAAGCTATTTGAGATGATCCACTGAGGTGACAGATACGTGTTTTTCAGTCTTAATATACCAATTATTGACAACAATACTAGCTCAGATGACAAATAACCGAACACTTGTCTGTTGTTCTGTATGAAAATACGCAGTTCCGAATAATTGCTTTCCTGAGTTAACATTTCGTCATCTGCTAAAAATAAAATTGAACTTTTCTTTTGTGTTCTGTTTGAAACGAGGTAACGTCTGTCCAAGCGAAGAAGACCATCTGGCAAGAAGGGTAAACGACTCCAGCTCGGTTAATATTGGTTCAAAAATTAAAAATTTCATTTCAAATTGTAGAGAAGAATGTTTCTCACGTTTTGAGTTCAAATTCATGATTTTTGAACGAATATTGACCGAACTGGAGTCATTTTATCATCTTGCCAGAGGGTCTTCTTTGCTTGGACAGACTATACGTAGTTTCAAGGCATTGCTTCCCCTAGTTTACATTTCGTCATACGCTTATCAAATACACTAAGTCTCCTATTATTCCTGTGATACAACATAGAACAGCTAACAGCAAAAAAAGCATAAATTATTAACATGTTTGAATTAAGTTTTTTACGTTAAGACATGGAAAAATTAGAATAGTATGGTTTCGTTAAATTACATACATTTCTTATAACTACATCTTTTGTTCCCAAAAACTGGAAAAATAGATAATTTGAAAACCTCCTTCCAAGTTTGAAACACTGGCGGCTCGTGCCCACGAAACAGGTGAAGTGCTCGTATCTTTTACTGTACAGCATTTCACCTGTTTCGTGGGCACGAGCCGCCAGTGGTTTGAAAACAACTTAATCCAGTTCTCAACTTCAATCACCAGCCTGTCCAAGCAAAGAAGGCATTCTGGCAAGATGAGAGAATGACTCCAGCTCGATCAATATCGGTTCAAAAATCATAAATTTGTTCTCAAATTGTAGGGTACATTCTGATCTACAATTTGAGACCAAATTTATAATTTTTGAACAAATCTTGATCGAGTTGGAGTTAATTTTCCATCTAGTAAGAATGTCTCCTTTGCTTGTATAGACTAGGAGCACCTTCATCAACAAAATCGTGAAAAATCTTCTCAACTGCAGATCATCAACCAACTAGAAATTAGATTCAAATCATGTTTTAATTAGCTGAGCAACCCTCTACTGGAAAACTCATTAACTTGGATCTTTTTTTTAACTCATTTCTCGTTTCATTCACCTTATTTTTCACGTCATCTTTACTCCATCATTAAAGTCTGTCCTAGCAAAGAAGACCCTCTGGCAAGATGGGAGAATGACTCAAGCTTGGTTAATATTGGTTCAAAAATTATGAATTTGATATCAAATTGTAGGAAACAATTTGATCTACTATTAAGACCACATTTATAATTTTTGAACTAATATTGACCAAGGTGGAGTCATTTTCCCATCTTGCCAGAGGGTCTTCATTGCTTGGACGGACTATACTTTCATATAGATTATCACTCGCTGTTATAGAATAATTATTCGCTTGCTATGATGGAAAGATGCGGAGAAGTTTGATGGAAGATGAAAATAGAGGGAATGAGAAAAGAAGAAGGAGGAGAAGAACGAGATGAAGAAGTAGGAGGAGGAGAGAAGGGGAAGGTGAAAAAAGGAAACTGAGAGGAAGAATGAAAAGGTGATGAAGAGAAGAAGCAGGAGAAGGAGGAGAAAAAAAGGAGGAGAAAAAAAAGGAGGAGAAAAGAAAGGAGGAGGAGAAGAAGGAGGAGGAGAAGAAGGAGGAGAAAGAGTAGTATAAGGAGGAGGACAAGAAGAGAAGAAGGAGGAGGAGAAAGGGAAGGCTGATAAGAGAAAGGGAACGGTGAGGAAGAAGGGAGAGATGATGAAGAGAAGAAGCAGGAGAAGAAGGAGAAAAATAAGGAGGAGGAGAAAGAGTAGGCCTAGTGGAAGGAGGAGAAGAAGAAGGTGGAGGAGATAAAGGGAACGGAGAGGAAGAAGGGAAAGATGATGAAGAAAAGGATCAGGAGAAGGAGAAGAAGAAGATGAGGAGAAGGTGAAGGAGAAGAAGAAGAAGAAGAAGGTGAAGTAAAAGCAGCACAAGAAGAAGAAGAAGAGAGGTCATAATTATCAGGAGGAGAAGAGGTCATAAAAAAAAATGTCATCGAATAGTAGAGGGGGTGAGAAAAATTATTACAAATTGATAAAAAGAAGTAGGAGTAGGAGAAGGAGAAGAAGTTGAAGGAAGGAAGAAGAAGAAGAGAGGAAGAAGAAAGGAAGAAGAAGAAGAAGAAGAGAAGAAGAAGAAGAAGAAGAAGAAGAAGAAGAAGGGGAAGAGGAAGAAGAAGAAGAAGAAAAGGAAGAAGAAGAAGAAGAAGAAGGAAGAAGGGAAGAGGAAGAAGAAGAGAAGAAGAAGAAAAGGAAGAAGAAGAAGAAGAAGAAGAAGAAGAAGAAGGGAAGAAGAAGAAGAAGAAGAAGAAGAAAGAAGAAGAAAAGAAGAAGAAGAAGAAGAAGGAAAGAAAATAAGATAATAGAATAAGAAATCGCAAGCTGAGAAAAACAATATTGAATAGAGGAGGGAGTGGGTGAGAAGAAATGAATACACAGTAAAAAGAGAAAGTAGGTAGAACCAGAAGGATTAGTAGGAAGAAATTGTAAAGAAATGAGGAAAAAATTGAAGGAGGAAGTAAAAAGCAGACTAAAATACGAAGAGGAAGAGAAGATAGAAAAGAACAAAAGATGGAAATGGAGAGGAGAGGAAAACCGAAGATTATTGCCAGATAAGACAGTCTGTCCAAGCAAAGAAGACATTCTGGCAAGATGGGAGAATGACTCCCACTCGATCAATGTTGGTTCAAAAATTATAAATCTGGTCTCAAATTGTAGTAAACATTCTGATCTACAATTTTAATCCAAATCAATAGTTTTTGAACCAATATTGACCGAGTTGGAGTCATTTTCTCATCTTGCTAGTGGGTCTTCTTTGCTTGGACAGACAATACAATGCAAGACATCTTAGATTAACTTCCGATTTCATTTCTAATATTTGAAATTTTCAAACCAATATTGACTCAGCTGCAGTCATTTTCACATCTTGCCAGAATGTCTTCTCTGCTTGTACAGAGTGTAGAATAGTGAAGAAGGAGCATGAATGATGAGTTTTTGAATTATTTTTTCTTAGAAGCGAAGGCGATTCTTTAGTCGCTCAGCGCAGCTCATTTTCATATATTTTAGAAAAATGAGATACAACCAGCAGGTAGGATTAATCTAATTATTCTGCATTCTATGTAAGTTCCGACTCGAAGTATACTCTACTCCCTATCTCATACATTTTATGCCAAGTTGGTAGTTACATCAAAAAAATATAGTTAGCAGGCTGAAATGAAATACCGCCCCTCATTTGCCGTGCATCGTGACTTTATTGCCAATTAGAACATTTTTTAGTTGCGGAGCTGAATAAATAATCATACCTGATATAGTCCAGCCAAGCAAAGAAGAGCATCTGGTAAGATGGGAAAATCACTCCAGCTCGGTCAATATTGTTTCAAAAATTATTGATTTGGTCTCAATTGCAGGAAACATTCTGATCTACAATTTGAGACCAAATCAATAATTTTTGAACCAATATTGACCGAGCTGGAGTCATTTTTCCATCTTGCCAGAGGCTCTTCTTTGCTTGGCCAGACTATACTTGATCTCATTTCGTAGGTACTTGATAAGTAATGAGCAATTATGATATTAATCCCATTTTCTTTATTCATCTAGATCGTTAAGTTTGAACCTCTAAAAAAAGGTGCTGTTTTAATTTCTGTTTTAGCTTCTTGATAATTTTCTCTCATTAAATAGAATTAGTTTTGTTAATCACTACAACTTCTCAGAAAAACTATCAAAAACAACTAAACCAATTTATTCATATTTTTCAGAGAGTTACAAACACTCAATAATAATAATAATGAACGGGAGAAGGAAAACAGGCACAGGTTCTTCACTATCTTGATTCCAATTTTCTTTTTTAAATTTAGTCCAGAAGAGGTTAGTTTTCTTGAAATGGAATTAAAATATCATTTATTGGGCGGGGTTAGGACTAGGAAGTCCTTTCTACCACTCAACCTTATTCGTCTTTCAACCTTGAAATCGTTTGGCCCAGAATGATATTCCATTGGCAAATCAGTTACAATTTTTTTTTTAATTTATAAGTTTGACTTAAGAATAAAATAAAGAAGAACCCTTGAAAAAAATGATTACTTAAGCACTTGAGTATTTCAATCTAATTTCATATGATTTACATATTTCATAGAACTATCACTGTGCAAAACCGGCCTGGACTTGAAAAATTTTAGAATTAATTAATTGAAATAACTGCATTGAAGTTTTTCCCCTTTTTGAGTAGTTGTTAAGCTGATATTGTGGTAGTTATCATATTAAATGAAAAGACAAGACGTTGTCAAACCACTGAATTATTAAAAAATCGAGATACCGGTTTCGGTTGTTACTCCATTATCAATCTCTGGCAAACTAAAACATGAGGTACAGAGCAGCAGTATTTATACTAACGGTGGAGCACTCCTATTGGTGGACGCTTGAGCCAATGACCGTGAACGTCTGCCATTGGCCTAGACAAGCTCCTCCCCGATTAGCGGTTCATTCAAACACTACAAATATTGTATTTTCTGTTTGAATCGCCATTTTGTGATGTATTCGATGGAATTTCGTGTTGTCTTTTCATTGCATCGGAGTTTTCAATTTTTTATAATACAACTTATATAAAAATTTAAAAAAATGATACAAATAAAAACCTAAATAACTCCATCAGCAGACGAAGAGATTGGATGGGAGGGAGAAATGCTCTGATGCAGTTGGTTAGGCCTTCAAGACAATTTAATGAGGAAATCAAATAGTGTAACCAGACGGAAAATGGTGATTGTAAGAGGCAGAAATTAACGAAGATGAGAGAGAAGAGGAAGAAGAAGAAGAAGAAGAAGAAGAAGAAGAAGGAAAAGATAATGGAGAAGTTGAAGAAGAACGAAGAAGAAGAAGAATAAGTTGAAAGGGAAGAAAAAGATGATGGAGAAGTAGAAGAAGAACAAAGAAGAAGAAGAAGAATAAGTTGAAAGGGAAGAAAAAGATGATGGAGAAGTAGAAGACGAACGGAGAAGAAGAAGAAGAAAAGAAGAAGGAGGAGAAGACGAAGAAGAAGAAGAAGGAGAAGAAGAAGAAGAGAAAGAAGAAGAAGAAAAGAAGGAGAAGAAGAAAGAAGAAGAAGGAGAAAGAAGAAGAAGAAGAAGAAGAAGAAGAAGAAGAATAGAAGAAGAAGAAGAAGAAGAAGAAGAAAAGAAAAAGAAGAAGAAAAAGACAAGAGAGAAAAAGAAAAAGAAGAGAAAGAAGGAGAAGAACAAGAAGGAGGAAAAGGAGAAGAAGTAGAAGAAGAAGAAGGAGGAGGAGGAGAAGGAGAAGGAGAAGAAGTAGAAGTAGAAGAAGAAGAAGAAGAAGAAGAAGAGGAGGAGCAGAGAGGGGAAAAATGACAAACGGTTTGTGATTGGTTGAGACTGTGTGATGGAGGTAGACCTTTAGTTCCAAGGATGAAATTTTGTTTGCAGCAAAATATTATCAGACTTGTGTTTTCCAGCTCGCTGGACCAAATTATGATCCGCCATTTTCTTCTTGAATTTGGTTTCTGCTTGTTTTTCACTCTCTTCTTGTTCTTTGTCTTCTTATGGTTTTTCGCTTTCTTCCTCTTCTTCTTTTTTGTCTATTACATACCCTTGCTTGCATAAATTCCATCGCCATGTAATGGATTTGATGGTAAATCAATCCACAGAAATCATGTCAAAAGTCATAAAATTCAAAATAATCATCACTTTTTGATATTTTATTTCCAGAAGTAATAGAAAATAATAGAAATAATAGAAAATTTTCCAGAAATATAGATAGATCTATATCTATAAAAGCGAAATGGCACTGACTGACTGACTGATTCATTCATCACCAGAACTAAAAATCCACTAAACCAAATGCGTTCAAATTTGGCAGGCATGTTCAGTTGGACGTTTAGACGCACGCTAAGAACGGATTTTAGGAACTTTTCAAGGATACGCCAAATATTTATGTTTTTCGGCGTTTTCTCATTTTTTTCGAGAACCAATCGGTAGAAAATGTTGATATTTGGTAGGTAGGTTCAGATAAGGTCCAGAAATGTTGTGTTGAGATATTTTTTAGTTCCGTTCAAGATTACGCCAGTAATCAGGTTTTCAAAATTGTAGATGTGTTGCGGGTTGCATATCTTCCGCCTTGATACGACCAATCCTAACTGTAAATTGAATGGTTCAGCAAGATTATAGATGAATTAATTTGGAAGATATTGAATCAAGTTTCAATATCCGATATAGTTCCCAAGGTTACGCTCAATATTAGCTTTTTACTATTTTACGGAATTTTCAGCGATTTTCTTGGATTTTTTGAGAATAAATTGATAGAAAATGTCGAAATTTGGTGAACAGGCCCAGATTAGGTCTGGAAATGCTGTGTTCAATAAGTTTTGAATCCCTTCTGAATGGAATTTGCAGGCGAGCTAAGCGAGCCTGTTTGTCTCAGCTTACACTGACAGAGGTTATGCAGGCGAGCGAAGCGAGCCTGTTTGACTTCTTGACACTGCTGATGCTGTCGGGGGTCCAGGAGGCGGAGCCCCCTTGCTAGGCGGAGAAGGCGAGCGAAGCGAGCCTGCCGGCTAGTGAATGTATAATATTAATAATTATTGTATTGTTTTCCTATCACTTCCCGTTTTAAACCAACTTACTTCCAAACTGATTTCGAGTTGAAATCTGTCCAAGCTAAGAAGACATACTGGCAAGATGAAAATATGACTTTACCTTGGTTAATTTTTATTCAAAAAATATAGGTCTGGTTGTTTATCGGGAAGCGAAATGTTTTCTATAACATTTGAAACCAAGTTTATAATTCAATATTGACCGAGGTAAAGTCATTTTCCCATCTTGCCAGAATGTCTTCTTTGCTTGGGCAGACTATAACTGTTGACCTTGTATCATGATTTTTGTTTTACAGATTCCACCTTCAAATAAGTTTGGAAGTAAGTTAGATCAAAAGGGGAAGTTATAGGAAAACAAAACAATAATAATTACTATTATATACATTCATGAGTGACTTCCTCCCAGAAATAAAGTCTCAAAAAGTTATGATTATTTTGAACTTTGTGACTTTTGGCATGATTTCTGTAAAATGTTTCTCATGAAGTTCCTTTGAGAAGGATTGATGGCAAAGGGAGGAGTGGTAAAGAGGGGGGGGGAAGGATTGGTATAGGGTTGCGGTCTTTTTGTGTTGAGGAGCGGTTTCGCTTCAAGGCTTTTCAAAGAGGAAAACAAGATATAAAAGGAGGAGAAGGAGGAGAAAAAGAAGAAGAAGAAGAAGAAGAAGAAGAAGAAGAAGAAGAAGAAGAAGAAGAAGAAAAAAAAAAAGAAGAAGAAAAAGAAGAAGAAGAAAAACAGATTCAACTGATATCGAAAGATTCATTCAATGGAGAAATTCAATACATCTAGGATAATATGAAAAAACTAATAAAGAGTGGAAAAACACCATAGAGCGCCATAAACACACGAAAACCAATGAATACGCAATCTTCAAATACATACTATTCCCATGATATTCAAATTAAGTTTTATCGAGCTAGGTCAGGAGCAAGCTCCTAGATAGAAATACACTGTTTATTCGAGTTCTATGACGTCATAAGCACACGAAAACACGCCATTTCAAGGTCAAATACTGACTTTTTCCTCGATATTCGGATGGATTCCTATTGGGATAGGTCAGGAGCAAGTTTCTAGACAGATATACACTGTTTATTCGAGTTCTATGACGTCATAAACACACAAAAAAACACGCCATTTTCAAGGTCGAATACTGACTTTTTCCTCGATATTCGGATGGATTCCTATTGGGATAGGTCAGGAGCAAGTTTCTAGACAGTAATACACTGTTTATTCGCACTCTATGACGTCATAAATACACAAAAACCTAGAGAAACGTGATTTTCAAGCTCAGAAACAGTCTCTTTCCTCGATATTCGAATGGTTTCTTATTGAGCTATAGGGCAGGAGCGAGTTTCAAGACAGTTATACACTGTTTATTTGAGCTCTATGACGTCATAAACACACAAACCCCGTTAAAAACGCGATTTTCAAGGTCAAACACAGACTTTTTCCTCAATATTCGAATGGATTCTTATTGAGCTAGGTCAGGAGCGAACTGTAGGTCAAGACTAGGTCAAGACAGATATAACTGTATTCGAGTTCTATGAAGTCAGAAGAAGAAGAAGAAGAAGAAGAAGAAGAAGAAGAAGAAGAAGAAGAAGAAGAAGAAGAAGAAGAAGAAGAAGAAGAAGAAGAAGAAGAAGAAGAAGAAAAAAGGAGAAGAAGGAAGAAGAAGAAGAAGAAGAAGAAGAAGAAGAAGGAGAAGAAGAAGAAGAAGAAGAAGAAGAAGAAGAAGAAGAAGAAGAAGAAGAAGAAGAAGAAGAAGAAGAAGAAGAAGAAGAAGAAGAAGAAGAAGAAGAAGAAGAAGAAGAAGGAGAAGGAGAAGGAGAAGAAGGAGAAGAAAAAGGAGAAGAAAAAGGAGAAGGAGAAGGAGAAGAAGAAGAAGAAAAATGAAAAAGATAGAGAAGAGATTTATCTGATATCTAGTTATTCATTTATAAAATAAAATACATCTAGGAAATGAAAACAGGTGATAGAGTGGACAATTCTTATGAGTTGCGTAGATCTTTGCTAAAAACTAAAGAAAAAAAAGAAGAAGGTAGAGAACAGAAGAAGAATGAATGAGAAAGAATAAACAAGCTGGTGCTGTAAATGGTGCCGGTGGCTAGAAACGGTCACCCGTACGCACAGGATCCCGTGCGCGCGCGTGGCGACTTTACATTTCCATTACTGTTTTCCAGCCCAGTGGGCCGAATTATGATCTCACGTTTTGATGGCTCTCAGACGGGTCCTACTTGAACCAACCCCTCCCTTTTCTATCCCCCTCATTTTGTACCCCCCACGACAACCTATCAACCCCCCTTCATCTTCTTGACCCCCTTCATCACCCTCTCTTCATATACCCCATCTTCTCATACCCTCTACTTAACACCCCCCTTCTAAACACCAGTTTTGTCTGTCGTCTGATCTTCAATTCTGTATGTTCTCTTTCATTTATCTACTCTTCAATTCTGTTTGTTCTACTCCTTCATTCTTCTTCTTGTTCTTTTTCTTCTTATTTTTCTTCTTCTTCTTCTTCTTCTTCTTCTTCTTCTTCTTCTTCTCCACCTTCTTCATCTTCTTCTTTCTTCTTCTTCTTCTCTCCTTCTTCTTCTTTCTTCTTCTTCTTCTTCTTCCTTCACCACCTTCTTCTTCATCTTCATCTTCTTCTTCTTCTTCTTCTTCTTCTTCTTCTTCTTCTTCTTCTTCTTCTTCTTCTTCTTCTTCTTCTTCTTCTTCTTCTTCTTCTTCTTCTTCTTCTTCTTCTTCTTCTTCTTCTTCTTCTTCTTCTTCTTCTTCTTCTTCTTCTTCTTCTTCTTCTTCTTCTTCTTCTTCTTCTTCCTTCTTCTTCTTCTTCTCCTTCCTTCTTCTTCTCCTTCTTCTTCTCCTTCTTCCTCTTCTTTTCTTCCTTTCTTCTCATCCTTCCTATTTTCTCAGTTCCTCCTTCTGATCTACAATTCTTTATATTCCCTTTTCTACTTCCACCCTTGAATTCTGTTTGTTCTACTTCTATACTCTTTTCCTTCCTTTCTTCGTTCTGGTCATCTCCCATACACCCTCTTTCATGTTCTCCTCCTTATCCTCACATCCAACTACATTTTTCTCCTGTTCCCTATTCTGCTTCTAATCTGAAATTGTGTTTTTCTATTCCCTGATTCCTCTCCCTTTCTAGTCATCAGTTATCTCCCATCCACCCTCTTTTTCCTTTTTCTTCTTATCCTCTCTCTGTTATCCGTCTGTCCTACTGATATTCTATTCTATGTGTTCCCAGCACTGGCGGCTCGCGCCCAGGAAACAGGTGAAGTGGTCGTATCTCTTACTGTACAGCACTTCACCTGTTTCGTGGGCACGAGCCGCCAGTGGTTCTCTCTACTCCTTCAAATCACGAATTCTTTTTATAGGCTACCACTGTACTTATTCTCTCAATTCTTATTCTTGTTTCGTATAAGTTATCTATTCTCTCCATCCATTCTCTCTCTCTCTCTCTCTTCTTTTTCTACTTATTCTATGAGTTACTTTGAACCTCTACTAGTGGACTTTGATTATTTCTCAAAATAAAATATTCAATACCAAAATGGCAATAGTTACAATTAAATAGCAGAAAAACCAAGGTTCAAATTCCAATATAAATATCATATATACGTTTTACGCCAATAGAACATAAAAAATACTGTACTGAGATTCTTCCCAAATCATATTTTCATCTTTTTCCATTTGATCAGGTATGATCATATAGAACTATTATCGTGTAATACCGGCCTAACCAAAAATGCGAGCACACGAACAAATTGACTAGCGCCATCAAGCGGGAGACGAAGCAACTAAGCTCTGACAATTGATAATTTGGATTTTGGAGGTTAGTTTGTGCTGAGTTAGTAGATAAAAATTTAAGGCAATGTTTATTATTGCCTATTATAACCTTCTGCACCCAAATAGAATTCTCAATCACAAAAATGCATAGGAATGGGGTACAATTTTGAGGTTAGTTTGTAGAATTGTTCGTTGTGCGTTGCGAGGCAACAGGCACTGCTCGCTGCGAATTGTGTGCCGCGTTTGCCTGGCTGCTAGCAAACCCGGTATCGACAGTCCGAGGCATGTGTGGCACATGCCTCGGACTGCCGATACGCGGCCTTACTACAGTCTCCAGCTCGGTCAATATTGGTTCAAAAATTATTGATTTGGTCTTGAATTGAAGATCGAAATGTTTCCTATAATTGAGATCAATAATGTTTGAACCAATATTGACCGAACTGGAAACTGGAGTAAATAGTAGACTAGTAGTAGTAGCAAGACTCTTCTTTGCGTGAAAAGACTGTACCTTGAGGCATTCGCGGCACATGCCTCGGACTGTCGATACGCGGCTTAACAGATTACAATGGATGATACCAAATAAGAATATTTGATTTCTGTTATCATCATTTGGTCAACATAGCTACTAACAGAGTTCAACTCTACCTTGATATCCAACTATACCTTTATTATGTCCAAGCAGAGAAGACATTCTGGCGAGTTAGAAAAATGACTCCAGCTTGGTCAATATTGGTTCAGTAGGCATAAATTTGATCCAAAAATGTAGAGCAGAATGTGCTTCACAATTTCGGATAAAATTTATAATTTTTGAACTGATATTGATCATGCTGCAGTCATTTTCCCATCTTGGCAGAATGTCTTCTTCGTTTGACCAGATACTTTCATCCTCTATTTTCCCATCACTTAGTCGCCTTTCAACCAATCACATCGCGTTCAAATACTAAATAGATCGCACGCGAAACGACAAACCTAACCAAAAGAGCACTTAGCCCTTTGACAACAAATTCAGCTTTTTACCGTCAAATGAAAAGTTTTGCTGCGACCTCCTGGCCACAAAAAAGCGAACTAGATAATCGGTGTTTGGACTTTCGGACACTGGCGGCTCGTATACACGAAACAGGTGAAGTGCTCTTATATTTACTGTACAGCACCTCACCTGTTTCGAGAACGAAGAGGCCAGTGCTTTCGGAGAGTGAAAAGAGAGGAAGAGTGAGGAGAGAAGGGTGTAAAGAGAGAACAAAAAGAGAGAGTAGAGGTTGAAAAAGAGAGATTAAGAGGGAAAAGAGAAGAGAAAAAGTGATAAAGATTAGTAAAAAATAGTTGGTGTGAACTTGCGAGGAGTAAGAAGAAAGAGGGGTTGAATTGGAGACAAGAGTGGGCAAAAGAGGAAGAGGAAGAAGAGGAGTAGAAAGTGGTAGAAAAAGAGAGAGAAAGAGAGAGAGTGTGTGAGAACAAATGTTGGAAAGGTGGGAATTAGGAAGTCGAGGGAGGTGAAGGGAGAGAAAAAGGAATAAGTGGGAAAGAGAGGTTGAAGGGAAGGGGGAGCGGCATAGAACAAATGTTTAAGGGCTGGTTGTTCGTAACTTCGTTAACTTTTAACGCCTTGATTAGCCTGGATAACGACATCTTGTAGCAACGGCAAACTTACTCAACTCAAATAGAGAATAGAAACATATAAATTATAAAAAAGCCTTGATTTTCAATAGTTTCGTTTACAAAACTTGATGACACATTATTTACATTAAATTTTATTGCCTAAAAATATTACTAACCTTCAAATTCATGAATCAAGTTAAGATTTATTATCATTGAGGCAACGATATAGATGAGGTTATGAAAACTTTCAATGACGGTTTTTTTTTGCAAATTTAACAGGTCTATTATAATTATGATAGAGATTATATGAGATGTTTGTAATATCTACTTTGAATAAGTTCTCTGAATATTTTGCTACTACTATAGCATTTCAATATTTTATTCATTTGAACGTTTTTCCACTTTGACACGGTGAAATAACGCTGATTAAACCAACAGAACGTACGTGTAAATATTTTTAGCATATTTTTCCAATTATCTCAATAACCGTTGGTTTCATTGAATTTCTCAGCTAATTTTACATAGGAATTGAGTATTTTAGAACTTCACCAAATCCTCTAAAAAATTAGAAAACTTAATATTTTTTGAAAAATCTCTATTTTCCGCCATTTTTATCACGGTAACAAAGCGTTTTTGGGGGTTGGTCCCATGGAACTTTTTTGTCTACTTGGTGTAAGAAATCGGCCTGAGAAGTATTGCACATTCCTCCTGAAACACCCTGTATAAAAGAAAACAGAGTGGAATGAGTGGAAAGAGGTAGAGATGAAAGAAATGTTGAAAAGGTGATAGATGGAAATGGGGAGGAGATGGGTTGAAAAGAGAAGTGAAAAGGGTGAAGGAAGAAAAAAGAAGGAAATAAAAGAGAGGGGAGAGAGAGTGAATAAAGATCAGAATCAGCAGTTGAGTGAAACTATTAATCGGCTGCGGAAAGCACTTAGCGTTGATCGGCTCATTCAGGGCATAGGGTACCACTGGGAGGAATAGTTTTGTCGAGTTTGCTCTTTTTCTGTTCCTTTCTTCCTACTCAACCCTCCGTCTCTTCTTTCCACGTTTTCCTTTACTTAATCCTTTTCTTATATTTTTTCTACTGCTGCTGATGCTACTTCTTCCTGTTCTCATACATACATTTTTACTGTTACATAGAATATTGACCTCAGTATTCTATGTCATCACTCCTCTACTAAAATACAATGTTACCCTTCAATCATTAATTGAATCCACATATCGCTAATATATTTATTCGCTATAATAATACAAAATCGCTACTAAACATAAATTTTTCACTTGTGCTAGGTTTTGTCTATTTTGCGATCTTTGATCGAGATTTGGGTAAGATTTGATCAAATGCTGCCTTCAGATTCAAAACTTTTTCTTCAGATTCCGACTCTCTTCAACTTACATTGATAAAAAATACAAATTTTCCATTCCTTATCCAGTTATAACCGTTAGAAAGAATGGCGTTTTTTAGCATATTTTTTCATTATCTCAATAACCGTTAAATTTACAAACTGGTTTTATTGAATTCCACTGTTGATTTTTCGACCTGATTAAAGCCTCTAGAAAAACGAAAAATCAATATATTTTGAAATTTCTCAATTTTACGCCATTGTTATCTCGGTAACAAAGCGTTTTTCGGGGTTTGTTCTGTAGAACGTTTTTGTCTACTTGATGTAAGGAATTAGCCTGAAAAGTATTGCACATTCCCCCTGAAACACTCTGTATATTTAAATTATATTATATTGAGTTCACGCAGGTGCGACAGTGCAGGCGTTTCAGCTGTGGCTTGTCCGTTCCTTGATAATGATATTTTTCATCAGATGAAATGATTGACTGCTCATTCATTTTAGTCGGAATTCGAATGAAATTGTCCTCAGTATGGCGGATGCAGCTTAAAACCCTCTTTATAGATCCCTATTAAAGTCTGTCCAAGCAAAGAAGACCCTCTAGCAAGATGGGAAAATGCCTCCAGCTTTGTCAACGATTGTTCAAGATTTATGAATGTCTTAACAGTAGATCAAATTGTTTCTTACAATTTAAGATCAAATTGGTAATTTATGAACCAAAATTGACCGTGCTTGAGTCATTTCCCCATCTTGCCAGAGGGTCTTCTTTGTTAGGACAGACTATACTATTGTGAATGAGTGCATATAAGTGAATATAAGTGCATATAAGTTTTTCAGACACAGTCTGAAAAAGGAGAAGAACGAGAAGAAGAGGAAGAAGAAGAAGAAGAAGAAGAAGAAGAAGAAGAAGAAGAAGAAGAAGAAGAAGAAGAAGAAGAAGAAGAAGAAGTTCCAGTGGAAAGTGTTAGAACTAAAACATTTCTAGCTTTTTCTTTCTATCATTTAGAAATACTGCAACATGAATTTGATAGAAATATCTAAATCAGATTTAGAATCGAAATCGACATGCACTCTGAACATTCTAAGAGCCTAAATCTACCAAAACCGTTTCCAAGCTGTAAAACTCTATAAAACCCACCACTCATTGGAACGCGACCGATATTTTAGTATGCGACATTTTCGGTAAAAAGAGTGGTTGGTCGCATTTTTCAGCGTTTCGCAGCGTTGGCGATAAGGTGAGCGACTTTTCTTGCGTCGGGCGACACAGTCTGAAAAAGAAGAAGAAGAAGAAGAAGAAGAAAGATGAGTAAAAAGGAGAAGGAAAAAGAAGAAAGGAGAAGAAAAAGAAGAAGGAAAATAGGAAAAAGAAAAAGAAGGAGAAAAAGAAAAAGAAGAAGATGGTGGAGAAGAACAAGAAGGAGAAGAAGAAGAAGAGGAAGAAGGAGTTGGTGGAGGAGGAGGAGGAGGAAATGGAGGAGAAGAAGGAGGACAAGAAAAAAAAGAATAAAGAGAAGGAGAAGAAGAAAAATAAAAGAATTAAGAGAAAGAAGAAGAAGTAGTAGAAGAAGAAGAACGGAAATAAAAAGAATGAAGAGAAATTATAATAATAATAATAAGAAGAAGAAGAAGAAGAAGAAGAAGAAGGAAGAAGAAGAGAAGAAGAGAAGAAAAAAGAGAAAGAAGAAGAAAAAGAAAAGAAGGAGAAGAATAAAAGAAGAAAAGAAGAGAAGAAGAAGAAGAAAAAGAAGAAGAAGGAGAAGAAGAAGAAGAAGAGGAGATAAGGAAAAGAAGGAGAAGAAGATAAAAAAGAAGAGAAAGGAAAGGGAAAAGAAGAAGGAAAATAGAAAAAGAAAAAGAAGAGAAGAGAAGAAGAGGAGAAGAAGAAGAAGAGAAGAAGAAGAAGAGGAAGAAGGAGTTGGTGAGGAAGAGGAGAATGAGGAGAGAAGGAGGACGAGAAAAAGAAGAATAAGAAGAAGAAAAAGAAAAGAAAAGAAGAAGAAGAAGAAGAAGAAGAAAAAAGAAGAAGAAGAAAATAAGAAAAAGAAGAATAGAAATAAGAAGAAGAAGAAGAAGAAGAAGAAGAAGAAGAAGAAGAAGAAGAAGAAGAAGAAGAAGAGTAGAGAAGAAGAAGAAAAAAAAAGAAGACGAAGAAGAAGAGTAGAATAAGTAAAAAAGGAGAAGAATAAAAAGAAAAAAGGAGAAGGAAAAAAGAAGAAGAAAAAGAAGATGAAGGAGAAAGGAGAAGAAGAAGAAGAAAAATGAGAAGATGAACGGAGAAGAAAACGAAGAAGAACGGAGAAGAAGCAGGAAAAAAGAGAACAAGAAGAAGAAGAAGAAGTAGTAGAAAAGAAGAAGAAAAATAAAAAGAATGAAGAAGAAGAAGAAGAAGGCGTCGGGCGACAATTTAGATCGGGCGCGTTTTTGATAAATGCAGGCGCACAGGCGATGTGACGTTTTAAATCCTTAGCGACGCTTTTTACAGCTTTTCACACACCATGCAGCGACGACACTCAACGACAGAGACGATTGTGATAGAAAAGAAAAAGAGGATAGAAAAGGAAAAGGAGGAGGAGGAGGAGGAGGAGGAGGAGGAGGAGGAGGAGGAGGAGGAGGAGGAGGAGGAGGAGGAGGAGGAGGAGGAGGAGAGAGGAGGAGAAGAGAGGAGGAGAGGAGGAGAAGAAGAAGTAGGAGGAGAGGAGGAGAAGGAGGAGGAGGAGGGGAGGAGGAGAAGGAGAAGGAGGAGAAGGAGTAGGAGGAGAAGAGGAGGAGGAGGAGGAGAAGGAGGAGGAGAAGAGAGGAGAAGGAGAAGAAGTAGGAGAAGGAGAAGGAGGAGAGGAGGAGGAGGAGTAGGAGGAGGAGGAGAAGCAGGAGAAGGAGAAGAAGGAGGAGAAGAGGAGAAGAGGAGGAGTAGGAGGAGGAGGAGAGGAGGAGGAGGAGGAGGAGGAGGAGGAGGAGGAGGAGGAGGAGAAGAAGTAGGAGGAGGAGGAGGAGAATGAGAGGAGGAGGTGGAGGAGGAGAAGGAGAAGTTGAGGAGAAATAAGGAGAAGAGAACAAAAAATTAGAATGGTGCTAAAAAATATTTGCTTTTAATGGTGTGAATATAACATTATATTGGTATGAAGGTTCCACCTCTTCAATATGTACTTTGCACCTAATGCAGTTTGAGACGTAGAGTAAGAAAAAGATGCAAATCGGGGTGTGGAGAAGGAAGAGTAGAAGGAGTAAAATGAAAATAAAAAAATTCCCCATTTTTCAGGATTGCGCTAGTAATGGTTCCAAACATGTAGAGAGTAGTGATGAAATGACTCCAGCTCGGTCAATATTGGTTCAATAATTATATATTTGGTCTCAATTTGTAGGACGCATTCTGATCCACAATTTGAGACAAAATCAATACTTTTGAACCAATATTCACCGAGCTGGAGTCATTCCAGAGGGTCTTTTGCTTGACAGACTATCGTATAGCCTACGTGCATACTCGATATATCTCCACACTCGTCTATAAATTTATTCGTTTTTCTAATTTTCGTTTCCCGGCCTATTCACTACGTGTTATCGGGGCTTATGCACGCTCGCAACCCCGTCTATGTATGTCTTCAGAAATATTATAACCTTTCCAACACGTTTCCGCAGTTTTGTATGACATCTTTGAAAATATTTAAACAGGGTAGTTTTTTGGAAAAGTATATAATATACATATATTACGAACAATTAGTATATAATATACATATTTTTAGAACAAGTACATAATACGCATATTTTTTAACAAGTATATAATATACATGTTTCTTCTAAAGCACATTCAAGTAAATGTCTTATGTCCCCTTACGGCTTTCCAAATCCTTTTTACAGTAAGTGTTGAAAAACTTCTTTGTACTTTCAGAGATATTTCCAGTTTTTCAATTTATTTTTCTGGTATTCTTGAAAACGCACATCTTAAAGTATAGCGTTTTGTAAATACGTATAAAGTTCTGAAGTAATGAATTTCTATTTGAATGAAGTTATGAAGAAAAAGCAGCATAATATAATTATTTACACTTTGAAAACTAGGGAATTAAATATTGAATGAAAAGACAAGATGTCAAACCACTGATTTATTAGAAAATCGAGATACCGGTTTTGGTTGTTACACCATTATCAATCTCTGGTAAACTGTAAATCAGCTATCCTTCAATCTCTGTTCTAATTAATCAGTGGTTAGAGAACATCTTGTCTTTTCATTTATTATGGATAACTACCACAATATCACCTTCACAACTACTCAAAGGAATTAAATATCCTCTAATCTTTATTCAATTGGATTTAAAGGGTAGTTCTATCGGGTTTCATGGGTGTTTCTCAGTCACCTTTGACATTTTTCAGTTATTTTTCTCCGTAATAATTCTCAGTTTTTATCCATTAGTCTTAATCATATACCATTTTTGGGAAATAATTTTCAATTCAAGCAAGGCGAAGTCAGCAGCAAACAAGCGGAGGAGAAACCCCTATTCAGGTTTTCAATTTTTGCAACGCACAGATTGACCGAAGGACCAAACGCAGACAACCTTCTGTCCGTCTGTTCGCTGAAAAATTATTTTAATAACATCCAGAGAGCTTTTTCTCCGTCCGTCTGTTGCTGTGTTCGCCTTGCCTTGTCTAATTATTCTCATAACGTGTCAATAAAGAGCAGATTATTTTTGTTCTGTTAGGTGTGGTGTGATGCTTTTTTCCTCGCTATTAACAATACTTCTTAATCAAGCTTTGTGAGAAATTCCACCTCACAAGACTATAATTAATCAACGATTCCAAACTCCATTGAATTCCCAGAAGCGCACAAAAAACGTCGAAAAATCCATACAAAGCGAAACACAAAAAAGTGGTGTGTAGCGGTGTTGTTGTTCTTCTTCTTTTTTGTCCTCTTTCTGTTGCTCTTTTGTGTCCGTTTTTGTCGCCCGTCCTTTTGTTCTTTCCGCTCCGGAATGAATATTCATAATATGAGATGAGGAACCGAACATACTGTTCTGAAGCATATTATTCCTGATGGAAGTATAGTCTGGTCGAGCAGAGAAGACATTCGGCCTGATAGGAAAATGACTCCAGCTCGGTCAATATCAATCTCAAAATTATAAGTTTGGTCTCAAACTGTACAGAACATTCTAATCTACAATTTGAAACTGAATTTATAATTTTTGAACCAATATTGACCGATCTGGAGTAATTTTACCATCTTGCAAGAGTGTCTTCTTTGCTCGATCAGAATATACTCCGACTGTCCCATACAGTGGTTCAGACAATACAAAGTGATGTGTGACTTCCATGGCTTACATTCAGGGGTTACGAGTGTAGAAAATATTAATGTAAACAAAAATCTGCTACCCTGAAAATCAGTTTATTCATATACGGAGGGTGCCAAGTTTTAGAAGCTTGGTAAATAGTAAGGAAGTGTTTCATGTAATAGTCTGAATACAATTTATTATGTACTTTGACATTATTTCATTGATTAGATTAGATTTCCTTATTCATTTAGATAGCGACAAAATATTTATGCTTATTTTCTAGATTACAAGAGTTTTTAATAAATCTAATTATTCTATCACTTTTACAAATTACAAACTTATTTCGATAGAATACCGATATTTTACACTACAATTTTCACAGGTTATTCTATAATCTATTCAATGAGAGAGGTTGCATATGAATTCAAAAATCATAGAACAGTTATCCAAACAACATGCTACTTGCTTGCAATCTTACTTGTCGTGCATTGAAATATTTATTAAAAAGGCAAAGTTTGGACAGATTTGAGTGATGTGGAGAGTTATCACAGAAAAATCAATTTCATAATAATTGGAATGAATGTGTTGAATAGATGTATAGATGATATTGTGATAGCTATCCATAATATATGAAAAGACTAGATCTTGTCAAACCACATATTCATAGAAAATAGAGGTAAAGTTACTACTACAGTGACTATGTTAAGATAGTCTTATACAGGGTGTTTCAGGAGGAATGTGCAATACTTCTCAGGCTGATTCCTTACACCAAGTAGACAAAAACGTTCCATGGGACCAACCCCCAAAAACGCTTTGTAACCGAGATAACAATGGCGGAAAAATGAGATTTTTCAAAATATATTAATTTTTCTAATTTTTTAGAGACTGTAGTGAGGTTCTAAAATAATCAATTCCCATGTAAAATTAGCTGAGGAATTCAAATAAATCAGTTTCAAGTCCGTAACTTTAACGGTTATTGAGATAATTGAAAAAATATGCTGAAAAACGCAATTTTTCAACAATAAGGGTTATAACTGGATAAGGAATCATAAAATTGTATTTTTTATAAATGAAATTTAAAGAGAATCGGATTCTTGAGGAGAAGTTGAATGGCGGCGATTGTTTAAATCTTAATGACCCAAATGTCAGAAATGGCGATCAAAATCGCAAAATTGACAAAACATAGCACAAGTGATAAATTTGTGTTTAGTAGTGATTTTGCAATTTTTGATCGCCATTTCTGAGATTTGGGCAAGATTTAAATAATCGCCGCCATTTAAATTTTCCTTAAGAATCCGAATCTCTTCAACTTCCATCAATGAAAAATACAATTTTATTCTATCCAGTTATAGCCCTTATTGTTGAAATTGCGTTTTTTAGCATATTTTTCCAATTATCTCAATAACCCTTATAGTTACAAACTTGGAACTGGTTTCATGGATTTTTAGCTAATTTTTCATGGAATTGATCATTTTAGAACCTCACTAAAGCCTCTAAAAATTAGAAATTTAGCTGAAAAAGAAATTCTAACTTATAACCTAAAATTTTGGACTATATGTAAATGAAAATTGTGTTGGAGATATAGTCTGTCCAAGCAAAGAAGACCCTCTGGCAAGACGGGAAAATGATTCCAGCTCGGTCAATATTTGTTCAAGAATTATAAATGTGGTCTTAATAGTAGATCGAATTGTTTCCTACGATTTGAGATCAAATCAATCATTTTGAACCAATATTGACCGAGCTGGAGTCATTTTCTAATCTTGCAAGAGAGTCATCTTTGCTTGGACAGACTATACTTAATAAAGTAAAGTTGAAAGAGAATACTGATCTCGTGTGATTGGACATTGGAAAATGAATAATTATGATTCCAAAAACCAATTTAGTTACTATAATTTTAAATTTAAATTTTTTTGTCTTCTATTTCAGCGGTAAATTAGTTTGAAGATTCTCTATCTGACATAACCTTAATTTGGACTTCTATTATAAACTGGTTCAGGAACAGTTTTTAGCATTATGGATATTGTACTAACCTTTGTATTTTGTTGATTGATTGAATAAATGATAAATTGAAAAATATTATTACTTCTACAAAAACATTTTCCTTAAAATCTGCATCCATAATAATCAAAGCGTTTCAAAGGTAACCCAAATCACATGCATGAAATGTAACATTAGTTCATTAACATGAATGCACCACTCAACTCCCTATGACTAAAATCTCCATACATTTAACCTACAACTTGAAATAGCTAACAGAACTCTTGGCGTGCATAGGTACGACACATCACTTGAGTTTGAAGTAGTACTAGAGAATTTCAAGTAATACTTGACACTCGTTATGACGTCATCAAGCCTTTGTACGTTCAACACTCAACGATATCTTGCTCTTTTGAAACTCTCTCACCTCAGAAAACCATCTCACTCTCTCTTTTATAGCCTGTCCAAGCAAAGAAGACCCTCTGGCAAGATGAGAAAATGACTCCAGCATGGTCAATATTGCTTCAAAAATTATTGATTTGGTCTCAAATTGTAGATCAGAATGTTTTCTACGTTTGAGACCAAATCGATAGTTTTTGAACCAATATTGACCGAGCTGTAGTCATTTTCTCATCTTGCCAGAGGGTCTTCTTTGCTTGGACAGACTACACCTCACTTCAAATACCACTGACTCTTACACATATTTCTCTCCACTCCTTTTCTATACTCATTCTGACTCTTTCTGACTCTCTCTTTCTTTTCTCTCTCTCTCTCTCACTCTTCCTCTTTCTAACCCCTACTTCCTCTCTTGTACATATGTAGAACTCTTCCATTTATTATGCTTTTTGTGCAATGGATCTTTCTAGACCTGGTAATAAGTGAACCAATCAATTATTCTATTTTACTCAATAATTAAACTCTTTTTCCTCTCTTTTTCTTTTCTCCTCTCTCTCACACTCACTCTCTCCCTCTCTCTTCACCCTACCACTCCTATTTCAAACTCACTCTCTTTTCATTCCTCTTTCTCCAGAGCAAGCTCTCTATTTCTCTCCAAAAGCAAGAATCAATTTGCATATCAATTGTTGGTTGCATGAAAATGGTTGAGGATGCTTCTGGCACGTGGATATCAAGACACTCTTAACTCTAGAGTGCTCTAGAGTACAGGGAACTCTAAAGTACTCTAGAGTACAAGTTTCAAGTAGTTTCAGCTATTGTTTGTCCAAGTTCCATCGTTGAGAGAGGTTGTTTACTTGATATCATCCGCCATTTTGTAGTTCTTGAATCTGATTGAATTTCATGAATTTCGTATCAGATTCAGGGGAACAATAATTGGTTGAGATATCTTCACCAATTTTGTAGTTCTTGAGATTTGTTCAATTTTGGTGTAATTCTAGATTCTGTAGGAAGATTGATTGAATTTGAAGAAGAACGTTTGCTCGACTTTGTAGTTCTCAATTTAGGATGACATAGTATGAAATATGAATAAAGTCGGAAATATTCGTAGATTTCGCTATTGGTAGATTTTCGAAGAAGAAGAAGACAAATTGACAAAGTAGGTGGAAATGAGAAGTAGGAAAGTGAGTAGTTCTCTATGTAACCGCTAGACAGCAGTAGGTACTGGATGATTCTGTCAACAAAGTCCTACTGCTACAAGCTCCGCCTCCATTCTCTCATTGGTGGATTGTCCAAGTGGACGGAAGTGAGAAGTGGGAAAGTGAGTAGTTTTTATTCAACCGCTAGAGAGCAGCACGTACTGGGTGATCTTGTCAACAAACACTCCTACTTCCACAAGCTCCACCTCTCTTCTGTGATTGGTCGATTAAAGAAGGAGGAGTGGATTGTGGGGGAATCGGAATGAGTAGTTCTCTAATCAGCCGCTAGGTAGCAGCATGTACTGGCTGATATTGTCAACAGACAGTCCTACTTCTATAAGCTCCGCCTCTTCTATGTGATTGGTGAATTGAAAGAATGGGTGGGGGTAGAAAGTTGAAAGTTTAGTGGTTCAATACTCAACTTTTGGCTTAACTATAACTGATGAAGCTTGGCATCGAAACCAAAATCCCAACTTTAATCCGCAATCAAAAACTCGACTACAAATCCACATTGACCACACCTTTAACTCTCGTTAAATCCTGGCCAAAATAAAGATTAGAGTTTGTCTAGTTGAGTGTAGATTGATGAACATAAACTGTGATGAGATCAGTGACGTCACATAATCTCAGGTTAAGCACCGGGGATCTACAGTCTAGTCGAGCGAAGGAGACATTCTGCAAGGTGGAAAAATGACTTTAGCTCGGTTAATATTGTTTAAAAAGTGGAAAAATCTATCTTAAATTGTAAAGAATAACGTTTTCTACAATTTAAGACAAAATTGATAATTTGTGAACCAATATTGACCGAGCTGGAGTCGTTTTCCCATCTTTCCAGAATGTCTACTTTAATCGGCTAGTGTATAATTCCAATAAAATCTTGTAGCTTAGTGTTCAACGATTAATAAACAGACTTGGTATAGTCTTTAAAACTGGGGGTTGTAAGAGGGGTTTAGGGATGGACTTCTGGTGGGGGAGAATGGGGGTGGGCTTGATGGGGGTAGTGTTTCGAGGTGTATTATGGATATGGACTTTGGGGCTTGGCATTTGGAAGGGGCTTATCAAGTTGGGATGAGGACTTATCAAGTTACGGTACTTGAGTGAGGTGAACAGTAATGTTATCGTTGTGTAACATCTGGTATAGGTATAGTATGTTGGAGTGAAGAAGACCAAATGCGACTCTCTACCACCAATAATTTTCAAGATAGACGCATTTTAACACAAAAAATTGGCGTTTTCAAGGTATATAGGAATAGGCTTAAAGTACTGAAGTTAATGAAATTCTTAAATGAAAAATATAAGAACCAACTTGATTGTGACCACCATTCCTAATCGATTCGATAAACCCAATCTGAACTTAGCAATAAACAGGGCAAATGATTTCATTCACAAATTCTTAAATGTTGTTCGAATTGAACACATAGTATACACTGGCGGCTTGTGCCCACGAAACAGGTGAAGTGTTGTACAGTAAAAGCTACGGGCACCTCACCTGTTTTGTGGGTACGAGCCGCCAGTGATAGTATATGAGATAGGACCGCCTTTTGAAGCGTTCACTTTTACGAAAGTTAGGGATGTTCTTAGATTATTATCCTTGAAGGGTTCTTTCTACTGCAAATAGTCCAAATCCTGAGCAGTAAAATAAGTATTCTGATGAGGAATAATCCATCTAGACTACCAGACACCAGATTGGATATATTTATTACTTCGTATGTATATTTTAGCATCAAAATATTGAGAAAACCCACCTGTAGCTGAATTTGGAGGAATTCCATTCTTGGAAAAAAGATTTTTAAACTTCAAAAAATAGGTCGAATATTAATATTGATATGCTGTTATGCTATCGGAAACTGGCTTATGATTGGTCGACAGAGTGTAAGGTGGTTGTTAGCCAACAATAGAATTGAATTCAAGAGGGGCGTTTCATGGCTTGCTTCGTACATTGGTTGTGGTTTTTCAATTGATCAATTCATTATGATGAATGAGTTTATGCAGAGGAAATAATTTCTTGTTGATTCGAGTTGTTTGTAAAATAAGTTTTTTATAAAATAGTGAAAAAATTATCCTAATAGCACAATATAAATTTTTAAAATTCCCGTTTTATATCAGCCGCCGCGGCACCCCTTTGGCCGTGGCGCCCTGTGTGGTCGCACACCCCACGCGAGGGCCCTGTATGAGAGTATAGAAACGTTACTTTCCTTTTTGAATGGAAACCCAACTCAAATCCACTCCAATTAACCCGTTCAACTTTCCCAAAAACAATTACGACTCAAAGAGTGAGTGAGTGGGTCCATGCGGAGCTCTAAATTATTCTGTACGTTCATATTATGTAAAGACTGTCCAAGCAAAGAAGACATTCTGGCAAGAAGGGAGAATGACTCCAGCTCGGTCAATATTGGTTCAACAATCATGCATGTGATCTCAAATTGTAGAGCGGAACGTTTTCTACAATTTGAGACCAAATTTATGATTTTTGAACCAATATTGACCGAGCTGGAGACAGTTTCACATCTTGCCAGAATGTCTTCTTTGCTGTAGTAGGGTCGAGTTGAAACGTGGAGTCAGAAGTGTTAGTGTGCACGGGGCCTTTGGCTTTACATTAGGTGTGGTTTACGCTATTAGCCTCATTGCAGAAGCAACTTTGTGCAACTGTTGCTCAGTTACTAGTTACTAGTAGGTTACTAGTTAGTTACTAGAACACGCTGATAACTTGCCACTTTCTGTAACACGTCGACCGCCTCTGGAGAGATGACCTGCCAACTACAGTCTGTCCAAGTGAAGAAGACATTCTGGCAAGATGGGAAAATTATTCTAGCTCGGTCAATATTTCTTCAAAAATCATAAATTTGGTCTCAAATTGTAGTGCAGAGTGTTTTCTACAGTTTAAAATCGAATTTATGGTTCTCTAAACTATGGGTAGACATACTGGAATCTTTTTTTTATTTTGATAGAATGTCTTCTTTGCTTGGACGGACTATAAAACAGCTTTTTAGGTGGGACAATTCACGGTTTTTGATTCGTTAGAGAGAGTTTAAACATAGTCTCCTTTAACATATTAATTTTCTAAGTTTATTCAAAATTCTCGAACATTTTGAATATTTTTATTCAATGATTATGTTTCGTGAACTTTTTTTTTAGATTAAAACAGATTTTAAAGTTAAAAATTTGTCAATTTTTTTTTAGTTTAAAATTTAGTGTTTTAGAAATGGTTTATGACATAACCTTTTTTGTTTGGTTTGTTTGTACTGTATAAATTGAAGAGGGACAGTGTTGGGCTATGAAGCCTGTTTTACTGTTTGATGTGACATAACTAAATAAATAAATGAATAAAGGAAGCTATGGTTAAAGTCAAAGTCGAAAAGTGTTGGGAGTGTTTTATTTCAAGATAGACAATGGGAAATTGAATTTTACTTTCAAGACTCATAATTATAAAATTATAAGCTGTGAATAGACTTGAAAGGCAATTCCAGTTCATTCCTAGTGAATCATCATGCCTCAAACTAGTTGATTGGAACCTTTTGTATGGAAATCTGAAAATCCAGTACTTATAGGAGATGAAGAAGAAGAAGAAGAAGAAAGAGGAAATGAAAAAGACGAAGAAGAAGAAGAGGAAAAGAAGAAGCAAGAGAAATATTATGGATGAAGAAAGTTATAAAATCAGAAATAATGTGATGGGTGAAGAAGAAAAGAAGAAGAAGAGAAATAAGAAGCAGAAGAAGGTAAATGAGAGAAAGAAGAAGAGAAGAGAAAAGAAAAAGAAGAAGTAAAAGTAAATACGGAAAAAAGAGCACGGAAAAGAAGAAGAAGAAGAAGAAGAAGAAGAAGAAGAAGAAGAAGAAGAAGAAGAAGAAGAAGAAGAAGAAGAAGAAGAAGAAGAAGAAGAAGAAGAAGAAGAAGAGGAAGAAGAAGAAGAGAAGAAGAAGAAGTAGAAGTAGAAGTAGAAGTAGAAGTAGAAGAGATAAGAGAAGAAGAAAAAAGAAGGAAGAAGAAGAAGAAGAAGAAGAAGAAGAAGAAGAAGAAGAAGAAGAAGAAAAGAAAGAAGAAGAAGAAGAAGGAGGAAGAAAAAGAACTAGTAAAATTGAATACGGAGAAAAGAAGAAAGAAGAAGAAGAAGAGAAGAGAAGAAGAAGAAGAAGAAGAAGAAGAAGAAGAAGAAGAAGAAGAAGAAGAAGAAGAAGAAGAAGAAGAAGAAGAAGAAGAAGAAGAAGAAGAAGAAGAAGAAGAAGAAGAAGAAGAAGAAGAAGAAGAAGAAGAAGAAGAAGAAGAAGAAGAAGAAGAAGAAGAAGAAGAAGAAGAAGAAGTAGAAGAAGAAGAAGAAGAAGAAGAAGAAGAAGAAGAAGAAGAAGAAGAAGAAGAAGAAGAAGAAGAAGAAGAAGAAGAAGAAGAAGCAAGAGAAATATAATGGATGAAGGAAGTTATAAAATCAGAAATAATGTGATGGGTGAAAGCTGATTGGAAGAGAAATTGTGAATTAGGTGTAGGAGAAAGTGAGAGATTGAAAGGGAGTAAAAGATAAAAAATCACAAATAAAGCACAATTTCCGTCGGTCGCTGTTTGTGGAAGAAACGAAAGCTAGTAGCAGCGGGAAACATTGTTTTTATTGGCCTAACATGTGATACATGGTCCGATGATTTTGTTTATCTTTGCTATTGCTTTAAAACCCACCAACCGCTCTCACTTTCAAAACAGGCGACAATGTTGGAACATCATGTTTTACTAATAGACAGAGTTCCTCTTTGTGGTTGCAGAATTGGTGGGAGGAGGATATGGAGAAGAACGAGAAGAAAAGAACAGGAGTTTCTCTTTGTTGTTGGAAAAATGTTAAAAGAGGAACTTTGGGAATGAGAGAGGATAAGGAGAATTGAAAAACATATACAGAGTGTTTCAGGTGGTATGTGCTGATTCTTCTCAGGCTGATTCCTTACACCAAGTAGACAAAAAAGTTCCATGGGACCAACCCCCAAAAACACTTTGTTGACAAGATAACAATGGCGGAAAATTGAGATTCTCGAAAATATATTAATTTTTCTAATTTTTTTGAAGGCTTTAGTGAGGTTCTAAAATTTGCAATTCATAGGTCGAGTTAGCTGAGGAATTCAATGAAATCAGTTTCAAGTTTGTAACTTTAACGGTTATTGAGATAATTGGTAGAATATGCTAGAAGAAGAAGAAGAAGAAGAAGATTAGGAAGAGAGAAGAGGAGGAAAAGGAGAGGAGGAAGGAGGGAGGAGGAGGAGGAGGAGGAGAAGAGAGGAGAGAGGAGGAGGAGGAGGAGGAGGAGGAGGAGGAGGAGGAGTAGGAGGAGGAGGAGGTTGAGGAGGAGGAGGAGGAGGAGTATATTAAGAAGAACCAGAAGATTAGTACAGGAGTTTCTCTTTGTTGTTGGAAAAATGTTAAAAAAGAACCTTAGGAATAAGAGAGAAAAAGTTGAAAAGGAGAATTGGAAAACATAAGTGAAGAAGATAATAATTTCACATGTCTCGCTTCTTGGCTTACTATGCTTTGAACGAGAATGTATGATAAAGAATAATGGAGAGAGACCGAGGAACTGCGGAATGAGAGAAACATTATTTGATGAGGATGAGTGTGATACAGAAGAAGAAGAAAAAAATTTGGAAAAGTATAAGTTGTGTTCGCTCTAAAGGAAAAATTTTAAATAATGACGAAAACTGATAGGCAGAAAATAGATTAGAAATATGAAAATAATATATAGAGGAGGAAAAAAGAATTAAAAATCGTGGCTTTTTGGTTGAAACTTTGGTCGCTTTCAAAGAGGAATATACAATGAGTGAGAATAAAAATCGGAAATAGAGAAATAGAGTGAGTGTGAGAAAGAGAGACAGAGAATTTTTTATCAGCCATTTTGCATTGTTGAATGAATCAAAAATCATAATATCATTTGCTCCGATGATCTTATCCAATCATAAATCGGATTATTATCATCAAATTAATTTTTAAAAAATTATTATTTTCATAAAACCAAATGTAGTAAACTTTTTTTCATGATTTTCAGACATTTACTACAGTAGAGGTATTGCAGTAGCAAAAAAGGCCCTCTGGCAAGATGGGAAAATGACTCCAGCTAGGTCAATATTTGTTCAAAAATTATAAATGTGGTCTCAATAGTAGATCAAACTGTTGTCTACAATTTAAGATCAAATTGATAATTTTTCAACCACAATTGACCGAGCTTGAGTCATTTTCCCATCTTGCCAGAGGGTCTTCTTTGCTTGGACAGACTATATCCACTATCCATGTGTTGGAAATGGTAATCGTATCTTTTTAGACATAAATCAGAAAAGTTGAAAAATTATCCTCTAATTTGTTTCCAATGTAATAAATTAACATAAATCTTGTCTTTTTTGCAGATGAACAAATCTTCATATCTCAACTGACGTGCATTGGATCAAGGTAAATACCAACTTCTAACTATATTTCACAATAATTAATATCGGTATTTACCCAATACCCAAGTATCAGAATTTCAAATTGACGTTTGAATGACTTTTTCTTTTGTTTAGAATGACAAATCAACAATTGATTGAAAATTTCAAAACATCAATTCTTGAAAAGCACTGTGGGATAGAATACTAATTGCATATTGCTTTGAAATAATATTTACTCTCGAAATACTAAGTATATTATTGAAATTACTAGTATGGAAGCTATTATGATGGAAGTTAATGCATATTTTATTATCCTGTATAAGCTAGGATCAGGATATATAGGATGAATAATTTGTTTCAAGTGTTTGAGATTGTTGAACTTTCTGTTTTTGGAGAATTAACTTCCAATCCGTTCTCCTGTATGAGGTTATGGACTGAACTTATTGAAAAATTCAAAGACGGAGAAGAAGAAGAAGAAGAAGAAGAAGAAGAAGAAGAAGAAGAAGAAGAAGAAGGAGAAGGAGAAGGAGAAGGAGAAGGAGAAGGAGAAGGAGAAGGAGAAGGATAAGGAGAAGGATAAGGAGAAGGATAAGGAGAAGAAGAAGAGAAAGATGAAGAAGAAGAAGAAGAAGAAGAAGATAAAGAAGAAGAAATGGAAGAAGAAGAAGAAGAAGAAGAAGAAGAAGAAGAAGAAGAAGAAGTAGAAGAAGAAGAAGAAGATAAAGAAGAAGAAATGGAAGAAGGAGGAGTAGAAGGAGAAGAAAAAGTAGTAGGAGTAATAATGAAAAGCGGAAAGAGAAGGAATGCAAAAGATAAGAGGTAGAAGAATATAAATGAGAGGAGAAAAAGAAGGAGAAGAGATAAAGGAAAAGAAGAAGTAGTAAATGATGAATAAGGAGAAAAAGAAGATGAAAAGAAGGAGAACAGGGATAAGAAGTAGTGAATGATGTATAAGGAGAAAAAAAAGACGAAAAGAAGGAGAACAGGGATAAGAAGTAGAAAAAGGTGAAGATGGAGAAAGAGAAGACGGAGAAAGAAGCGAAGAAGAAGGAAAACAAGAATGAAAAGAAGAAAAAATAAAAAGGGGGTGAATGAGAATGAAAAGAATGATAAGAAAAAGAAGAAGATGAGAAATAAGAAGTAAAATGAGGTGAATGAGAAGAGAAAGAAGAAGGAGAAGGAAAAGAAAAGAAGAAGAAGAAGAATACGGAGAAAAGGAAGACGAAGAAAAGAAGAAGAAAAAAGAAAAAGAAGAAGGAGAGGAAGAAGAAGAAGAAGAAGAAGAAGAAGAAGAAGAAGGAGAAATGAGGTAAATAATAATGAAAAGCGGAGAGATAAGGGAAGCAAGAGAAATAAGAGGTAGAAGAATATGAATGAGAGGAGAAAAAGAAGGAGAAGAGAAAAAGGAAAAGAAGAAGTAGTAAATGGTGAATAAGGAGAAAAAGAAAACGAAAAGAAGGAGAACAGGGATAAGATGTAGTAAAAGGTGAAGAAGGGGAAATAGGAGACGGAGAAGAAAGCGAAGAAGAATAAAAAGGAGAAAATAGAAAAAGGGGAGGGGTGTGAATGAGAATGAAAAGAAGTAAAAGAAGAAGATGAGAAATAAGAAGTAGAAGAAGGTGAATGAGAAGAGAAAGGAAAAGGAGGAGGGGAAAAAAAAGAAGTAGTAGGAGGTGCATACGGAGAAAAGGAAGACGGAAAAAGAAAAAGAAAAACAAGAAGAAGAAGAAGAAGAAAAAAAGAAGAAGAAGAATAAGAAGTAGTAAATGGTAAATAAGGAGAAAAAGAAGACGAAAAGAAGAAGAACAGGAATAAGAAGTAGTAGAAGGTGAAGAAGAAGAAGACGGAGAAGAAGAAGAAGAAGAAGGAGAAGAAGAAGAATAAGAAGAAGGAGAAGAAGAAAAGAAGGTGAATGAGGATGAAGAAGAAAAGAAAGAAGATGAGAAGAAGAAGAAAAGAAGGTGAATGAGAAGAAGAAGAAGGAGAAGGAAGAAGAAGAAGTAAGAGGCATACGGAGAAAAGGAAGACGGAAAAAGGAAAAGAAGAAGAAGAAGTAGAAGAAGAGGAAGAAGAAGAAGAAGAAGAAAAAGAAGAAGAAGAAGAAGAAGATGAAGAAGAAGAAGAAGAAGAAGAAGAAGGAGAGAAGTGACTGGTATAGAAAAAGTAGGCTTAAGGTAAGGGTAAGAGGTAGTAGGCTCATCAACCGTATTCTACCATTCCCTGAAAAACCTTTCTCAAAGCAGCAGCAGCTTATTTACATTATAAATCATTTCTATGACGTCATTCAGGTAAGCTAGGACTTACAAGTCACTTGAATCGAAAAAATGTCTTCGCGTCTCAATTCCAACCTGAATTTAGAAGAGGAGGAAGAAGAATAAGAAGAGAAATACCAAGAAAAGAAGAAATGACAAAGTAGGGAAAGACGAGGAAAGGTGTGTAACGACTCAAGGATTTATTTTCTTGTTGTTTGCAAAAAATATATTGAATTGTTTCTCTTCTTTCCTTCCCAATTCCGGGGTAGAAAGGTTGATTTCATTTTTATTAAGAATTGAGAGCTTGATATCGATATATTTATCTTTTTCTTGGAATTAATTATTTTGAAAGCTTGATATCGACTATCTTTATCTCTTTTTGGAATTGAGTATGTCTTTTTTCATTATGTTTTTTCTTTGTTCTTATGTGACAGTAAAAAATTGAATATCCACTGTATACAGTATAAAGTGTATAAGCAAGCATTCCTATAGTCTTTCCAAGCAAAGAAGACCCTCTGGCAAGATGAGAAAATTACTCCAGCATGGTCAATATTGGTTCAAAAAATATTGACTTGCTCTCAAATTGTAGATCGGAATGTTTCCTGTGATTGAGACCAAATCAATAATTTTTTAACCAGTATTGAGCGAACTGGAGTCATTTTCTCATCTTGCCAGAGGGTCTCCTTT
The DNA here is from genome assembly GCA_017141385.1 of Sogatella furcifera. NCBI lineage: Eukaryota > Metazoa > Arthropoda > Insecta > Hemiptera > Delphacidae > Sogatella > Sogatella furcifera. The sequence continues at coordinate 3,362,601 of CM029554.1, forward strand.
GCTTGGACAGACTATATCCAACCAAATATGTAATCAAGGCTTATTAATCATCTAATCAAGTCAAATAGATTTTAATCATTGTCTAGTATCGAATATCAAGTACAATTAATATACAATTAGAGTATGTTATCAAGGGCTCTCAATCATCTAATTAAATCAAGTCTATTTCAATTATTATTGTATATCTAATATGGTCTGTCCAAGCAAAGAAGACCCTCTTGCAAGATGGGAAAATGACTCCAGCTGGGTAAATATTTTTTCAAGAATTTTGAAAAGGTTTCTCAATTATAGATCAAATTGTTTCCTACAGTTTGAGATCAAATTGATACTTTTTGAAACAATATTTACCGAGCTTGAGTCATTCTTTCATCTTGCCAGAGGATCTTCTTTGCTCACCTGTGCTGGGTTTGTTTTTGTTTCTGTGTGACATGAGGTTTATATGACTCTGTGACTCAGTCAATATTGCTTCAAAAATTATAAATTTCGTCTACAATACCAGTTAATAGCAGAAGATATTCTGTAGGAAACATTTTAATCTACAAATTAAGTCCAAATTCTAATTTATGAACAAATATTGGCGAGCTGAAGTCATTCCGCCAATTTGCCATATTCTTTTCTTTGCTTGGGTAAAGTATACAAGAAACAAATTGAATTCCAATTGAATATACAGAAATGAATGAATTTTAGTATTTCTGAAGTACTGATGAGACTTGGCTATCAGAATTGATAATAGAAGCCGTGTTATCAATATTTAAGCACCAAGAATATTCAAGCAACAAGAAGATTTAATAATCACTAAAAAGATTCAAGTACCATAAAAATTCAAGCACCAAGAAGATTTGAGCAGCAAAACGATTCAAGCACCAAGATATTCAAGCACAAAAACATTCAAGCACCAAAAGATTCAAGCTCACTCCCCAAATTGCCCACGAGATCCGAGAGTAGAGTAAATGGAAAAAGGAAAGAATTTATATATGCCGAACGAAAAAAGGTGGCAATGAATATTTCATAGACCCTTGGACCCCCCCCCCCCCCAACTTCCCCCCACAACCCTTTACTACAATTCTGACCAAACCAACATTCAATGACCGAGTCAATAATTCTTTATGGCCTGTCCAAGGAAAGGAGATATTCTGGCAAGATGGGAAAATTACTCAAGCTTGGTCAAGTTTGATTAAAAAATTATGAATTTCGTCTCAAATTGTAGAGCTGAATGTTTTGTACTATTTGAAACCGAGTTTATAATATTTGAACGAATATTGACCGAACTGGAGTCAATCTCCCATCTTGTCAGAATGTCTTCTTGGCTCACCTGTGTTGGGTTTGTTTTTGTTTCTGTGTGACATGAAGGGCTTTTTAAACCACAACACCAGGTCCTGGAAAAACGATTCACACTACTTCTTTGCTTATACATGTACATTCTTCTCAAATCTCTGTTTATATTCTTCTTCTTCTTCTTCTTCTTCTTCTTCTTCTTCTTCTTCTTCTTCTTCTTCTTCTTCTTCTTCTTCTTCTTCTTCTTCTTCTTCTTCTTCTTCTTCTTCTTCTTCTTCTTCTTCTTCTTCTTCTTCTTCTTCTTCTTCTTCTGCTTCTTCTTCTTCTTCTTCTTCTTCTTCTTCTTCTTCTTCTTCTTCTTCTTCTTCTTCTTCTTCTTCTTCTTCTTCTTCTTCTTCTTCTTCTTCTTCTTCTTCTTCTTCTTCTTTCTTCTTCTTCTTCTTCTTCTTCTTCTTCTTCTTCTTCTTCTTCTTTCTTCTTCTTCTTTTCCTCCTTTCCCACCATCTTCTACTTCTTATTTTTCTCCATTTTCTTCTTTCTATTCTTATTCACCTCCTTTTCTTATTCCTCTTCTTCTTCTTTTCCTCCTTTCCCACCTTCTACTAGTTCTTATTTTTTTCCCTTCTTCTTCCTTCTCCTCTTACTTACCTTCTTCTACTTCTTATCTCTTTTCATTTTCTTCTTTTTATTCAAATTTCCCTCCTTTTTCTTTTTCTTCTTCTTCTTTTTCTTCTTCTTCTTTTTCTTCTTCTTCTTTTTTTCTTCTTCTTCTTTTTCTTCTTCCTCTTCTTTTTCCTCCTTATCCACCTCCAACTCCTTTTTCTTTTTCCCATCTACTTCTTCTTTTTCTCTCTCATTTACCTCCTTCTACTTCTTTCCTCCTCATTTTCTTCTTTCTATTCTTATTACCTTCTTTCCTTTTTCTCCTTCTTCTTCATCTTTTCCTCCTTTCCCACATTTCACTACTTTCTCTTTTCTTTTTCCCTTCTTCTTCTTTTCCTCTTACTTACCTTCTCCTACTTCTTATTTCTTTTCATTTTCTTCTTCTTATTCTTATTTACCTCTTTCTCTTTTTCTTCTTCTCCCTCACCCCTTCCCACCGTTCTTCGTCCACTACTTTCTAGTTTCTCCATTTCTCCTTCAACTTTTCTAACCTTATTTTCCCCTCTTTTCAATCACTCATTTCTCTCTCCTATCCACCTTTTCACTCCTATTCTTCTTTCTGTTTTACTACTTTTTCCCCTCCACTCACGTTTCCCTCTATTTTTCTTTCTCTTCCAATTATTTTCCTTTCTCCTATCCACCTTTTCAGCCCTATCTTTCTTAATCTGTCACTACTTTTTTCTTTTCTACCCACATTTTTCCTATTTTTCTTTCTCTTCCACTTCTTTCTCTTTCCCCTACCCACTTTTCTTCTCTATTTTTTTTTTGTTTCCACTTTTACTTCAAGGGCTCACCGCCCTAGAAAGAGTTATGACCGGCAAGGAATGTCTAGGGCCTAGCCTCTGAAGGGTGCAGCGAACAGAATTTCCATATTGAATCGCTTAGCTGCCTTCAAACTCCGTCAGACTTTTCGACAAACATGCATTGATTTCTGTCCATGAACTATAGTCTGTCCAAGCAAATAAGACATTCTGGCAAGATGGCGAATGACTACAACTCGGTCAATACTTGTTCAAAATAATTGAATTTGATCTCAAATTGTAAGAAACATTCTTATCTACAATTTGAGACCACATTTATAATTCTTGAATAAGTATTAACCAAGCTGGAGTCATTTTCCCATCTTGCCAGAGGGTCTTCTTTGCTCGGACAGATTATACCATCAGTTATGAAACGAAGAAACCACACATGTTTACTTCTTTGAAGTCCTTGATATCTTATACATTCTTTGTTATTCTCAAAAAGTTTCAAAACAGAAATTTATCAATTTTAATAATCTAATAATATAAATCACAGATCATCAGAACATCTACTAACCTACTCTAGAACATGGTACGCCATAGTGGAGTAGGTCAATTTCCACACAGAAAACACTAAAACACGTAAAGACACATTATAAGATGTTTCTGTAGCTAACTATTGTATATACTGTAATTGTAGAGTTTCTAATTTCCTGTAATTGATGTAGTAGTTTTAGTTTTTTTGGGAAATAAACTTTTATTTATTTATTTATTTATTTATCTACTATATGATCAGTTTGTATATACTATATATATATATAATTCATTTTTCTGTTCTTGATGACCTATGTAATTTTTGGTTTTTATCACTTGTTTTTTTCAATTTTATTCCAACTTTAATAATTTTAATGATCAATGATATTTTTAATAGATTATTTCAATTTCTTCTTGCTAGTTATGTATTGTATTTGAATGCTTTGTTTCTAATTTGATCTTTCTTTTAAGTATCTATAAGTTTTGTATTTATTAGTGACTTCTTTTTCTGTCAGGTACATATATATATTTTTTTTCTTCTATCATATGAACTTTCATCCAATTTTTTCTCAAGTTGATGTTATTCTTTGATTTAAATTGTATCTTACGTTTAAACTTTTGTTATGAGGGCAATAATGGGATTTATTCCTGGTGCCCTCAGAAATGTATATTTTGAAATAAATAAATAAATAAATCTTCCATTGTATTACATCAAATGGCTGTGTGATAGAGGATTTGAGCTAATTAATATACAATGTGGTGAATACTGTCTGTTCTTTCTTGCCAATGTGCTTTTGCCAATAGATTAATAAATAAATAAATAAATACTTGGAATTGGGTAATCAATGGATTAAACCAACTGTGATGCTATTTTGTCAATTAAATGTATTATTTTTATATTTTTGTATCACCAAAAAGTAACTCTTTCAAAACTCAATTCCTACATATAGGAGTCTAGTCAAGTCAGACTTTGACGATTCCATCTTGCATGCGATTGGTCGCCCCACTCTGCTCAACTTCTACTTGGCCACGCCCCTCTCTCCTCAGCTCTCACTCCGGCACGCCTCCAGCCAATCACAAGCGAGCAATGATGGAGTAAGTAATGGAAGCATTTCCTCAATCTGCTTCTATCGTTCAAAAATTGCTACAGGTGAATTCAATAGCGAATACATTTCTTGTCGGCTACAATAATGAACTGATATACTGTAATATTGCTATTGAAGCTAACACGCAACCATTTTCGCGTATAAATCATATTTTCGAGAAATACAATGTCTTTCGATTGCAAACTATATCAAAGCACTGTTTCAAAATTCAATAGGGAATATATTTTCTTACAATAAACTAATACTGTTTCGAGAAAAAACAAATGAAAATATTTCAATCCACAATCTACCATTTTTAAACGAATTAAATTTTCTAGAAATGCAATATAGTCTCTGTTTGGAAACTAGATCAAAATCTAGTTTTCATGTGAAAACTGACTAACTCTTCACAATACCAAGCACTTCTTCATTGAAAAAGTGACTAGAAAATTACACTCTTTTTTAATAGCCTAGAAGTATTCTCAAATCCACCTTTCTCACCGGAGGAACTTGTCAACCTTCAATTTCATTAGAACAAAATCTAGGAATTTTTTCCAACTGATGAAATTCTTTTAAACAGATTATGAAGTAAGCAAGGGCTAGGTATAGTCTTTTCAAGAAGACATTCTGGCAAGATGATAAAATGACTCCAGCTCGTATAATACTGGTTGAAAAATTATAAATTTGGTCTCAAATTGTAGGAAACATTCTGATCTACAATTTAGGACCAAATAAATAATTTTTGAACTAATATTCTAAGTGCTGGAGTTATTTTCCCATCCTGCCAGAATGTCTTCTTTGCTTGGACAGACTTTATAGGCGACGTTATTCCATTAAACTTAACTTGGATAAAAGAGAGAGAGGTAGATAGTGAACGTGATTGGTAGAATAGCATGGTGTTGAAAATTGAGAAATGGAGAGATAGACAGCGAATGAGTTCAATAGAATAGATAGTACTGGCGGCTCGTACCCACGAGACAGGTGAAGTGCTCCTATCTTTTACTGTACAGCACTTCACCTGTTTCGTGGGTACTAGCCGCCAGTGATAGATAGTTAATAAATAAAAAATGAGAGAGCTAGTGAAAGAATCATATAGAAAAAATTAAGAATAAAATAAAAAGAAGGTTATATTAATTTGAAATAAAAGAAGATGTGAGAGAAAGAGAGAGAGAGAGAGAGAAAGGTGAGCTTTAGAAGTATTTTCTCTTTGTTCGACTTCATTCTAACTTCATTATTGCTTTCAACTTGTTGCCGCCAGGACAGGAATTCTGAAATTGAACATTTCGCTTTGAAAGCGCACCGTCTTCACTTTGTAAGGTCCTAAGTTGGGTGGGGGGGGGGGGGTAGTGAGTTGTAGGGGAGGGGGGGAGGAGAATATTCATTGAGTTAAAATTCAGGTGATGCCAACTTTATACCAGCTACCGACTGCAACATCTATTGTAAGTTGTGACTTAGGTGAGGAATTCCGTAATAATTTCTGAAAGTGAACTGTCTGGAATTTGAATTACAGTCGAGAACTTCTATTAGCTGTCTGTGAAGGTTCTGGAGGTTATTATATTCCGGTGTTAAAATGAGAAGTACGAACACTGGCAAACTTCAATTATTGTGGGACAAAATAAGCATTGAAATACCAAATTATATTGTGAGATTATAGAGAGTGAATAATTATATTTTCAGATTGAATATAGCATTGTTTGTTAGCATTGTTAGGACTACTAATGTATAATAAATCGATAAATAGTAATATTCGCCCTTCTTGAGTCATCATACACTTTTTATTCACATAGTGTTACTCTGTTTAGGGAAAAATCTCTAACACGCCATATATTTTCGATTATATCTCGGCTCATAGGCTACATAGAGAGTTTTGGATTTCACTAGTTGATTGGTACCTTCCAACACTACAATTTGAGCAACGTTTTCACTAAATTCGGTGTTAATTAGTCTTTTAATTAAATAAATAAAACTTTAAGTGATACAATTTTGATGTGTTTATTTGTGAAACAGATATTAAGCGAACTGCATCACTTAATTTTCTAAAGCATATATGTGGTTTTCAGAAGTACATATGATAAGTATGTACTTCTATCAATTTTTTACCTTTCAACTCCAAAGTCACTGTGTTCTAGAACTCGATTTGGATGATTTCGTTGAAAATTTTAGAATTTTATATAAATTTTTTAGTGCCTTTGAAAAAGAGTTTCTATTTTTTCAAGTTACTGTTATTTTCAAGTTAATTCAACCATTCATTATAACCTACATTGGTAGTCCTAATAATTTAATAAAAATTTATAATAGAGTTATGTGAATAGAGTTGTGATGACTAGAGCAGCGCAGCTAGAGCTGAACAGCTCCAGCAGCCGCGACAGCCCGAGCAACGATATTAACACTATTATAGTTTAGTTTAGAGTCTACATAGCAGCCTATATTTTCCGTACTGAAGAGACGATATCTTTCGAAAAATGGCAACTGCGCAGTTAGCTGAAGAGTCAGCTGTATGTTTACGATAGTAGCTAAGCTATAAGCTGAATGTTGTCATTCAATGCATACATGGAGACCTTTCTACTCCCTTCTACGTCTTTTCTTCTTATTCTTCTTCTTCTTCTTCTTCTTCTTCTCCTCCTTCTTCTTCTTCTTCTTCTTTCTCTTCTCTTCTCTTTCTTCTTCTTCTTCTTCTTCTTCTTCTTCTTCTTCTTCTTCTTCTTCTTCTTCTTCTTCTTCTTCTTCTTCTTCTTCTTCTTCTTCTTCTTCTTCTTCTTCTTCTTCTTCTTCTTCTTCTTCTTCTTCTTCTTCTTCTTCTTCTTCTTCTTCTTCTTTTCTTCTTTTTTCTTTTCTCTTCTCCTTCTTCTTTTTCTTCTTCTTCTTTTTCTTCTTTTCTTCTTCTTCTCTTTTTCTTCTTCTTCTTCTTCTTCTTCTTCTCCTTTTCTTCTTCTTCTTCTTCTTCTTTTTCTTCTTCTTCTTCTTCTTCTTCTTCTTCTTCTTCTTCTTCTTCTTCTTCTTCTTCTTCTTCTTCTTCTTCTTCTTCTTTCTTCTTCTTCTTCTTCTTCTTCTGCTTCTTATTCACTACTTAGTATTAGTATGTCAGCTTTAGTCAAGCTGACAGTTTATCTCGCATCCCCCTGTATTTATGGATGTGCTTGCTGTTAACGATGCAATAGAAGGGGTGGTTAAGGGGTGTAATGGAAGGGGGTTGGTTTAAACTTGGGGGCGCTTAAATCCGTGAACCGTGAACCTCTTGTGCAACCCCTGAAGCGACACCGACAGCCCCAGAAATTTTCCCCCAGAAATTCCCTCAAACCCGCAAATTTTTCCCTGAGGCTACTCAAACCTGAAGAATTTTTCTTCAGGCCTTTATAAATAAAATTCAAGAATCAAGGATCAATAGCATTTGCAATGTATATCTTTGAATTTTCTTGATCAGACTATTTAAAGCTCCCCCTGTACCTACTTATCCATTGGCCTTGAATACCTTTCCGAGACTCTCTCAATAACCTCTTCTTTTCATTGTATTCTTTCAATGAAATAAATAGAGTTTCTTATTGAGTTGTTCATTAGCTCAGAAAAAAGGAAAATTATATTTCACGTTATGTTAATATATTTTTTTTAGTAGGCCTATTCAAGTTTGTAACAACAAGATTTGATTCTGATTTTGCCAAAGATCACCTGGCGAAGAATATTATAATCCATAAGTCAATAATTTACCCAGTCATCCTCAACAAATGTTTGCAGAAAGCTTCCGAAACTCTCTTCCAATGTTCTTCACTCTAATGATATTCTGAGTGAGTTTCCGAACACAACAAATATTCCTTTGTTTATTACATAACCTCCTATGAAACTCTCAAAAAATGTGTTCAAAGAACATAAATTCCCACAAATAATTTCCCTCTAAGCCCTCCAAAACCTACAAGAATTTCCCTTTTCCCTACAAAACATCCCCTATTCTATCTAAACTCTCACCCTCTAAAACTAGCTCAAAAACATACTACACACACATGTATATTGAATCCTTCTCCTCCTCCTCCTCTACCTCCACCTCCTCCACCTCCTACTCCTACTCCTCCTACTCCTCCACCTCCTACTCCTCCTCCTCCTACTCCTCCTCCTCCTCCTCCTCCTCCTCCTCCTCCTCCTCCTCCTCCTCCTCCTCCTCCTCCTCCTCCTCCTCCTCCTCCTCCTCCTCCTCCTCCTCCTCCTCCTCCTCCTCCTCCTCCTCCTCCTCCTCCTCCTCCTCCTCCTTCCGTCCCCCTCATATGCCAGTAATCCCCCCCAGGCTTCCCCTAATCCGTTTCCAATCGTGCCAGTGAATATTCACAACACATTCCACCTCGCAGCTAGGTATAGTCTGTCCAAGCGAAGAAGACATTCCGGCAAGATAAGAAAATTACTCCAGCTCGGTCGAAATTGGTTCAAAAGTTATAAATTGGGTCTTAAATTGTAAACAACATCCTGATCTACAATTTGAGACCAAATATTCAATTTTTGAACCAATATTGGCCGAGCTGAAGTCATTTTCTCGACTTGCCAAAATGTCTTCTTCGCTTGGACAGGCGAAATATTTTGGCAGCCAGTCAACACTGTATACATAGCGTATTATAGTCGACTGAAAATGACAACATTAGATGCAAGATAAGCTGTTGTAGGTACTTCTCTTTCCTTGTCTATCTACTGTCTTTCTTTACTCATGTTTTAACTCCATTTAGATACTACTAACTCATTCACTGCTCTCTATTCTCTTTTGATATCCATTTTCCTTCGGCGATACATCTTCCTTTTGCTATTCTTTCCTTATTCATTTTCCTTTTTCATCAGCTCCTTCACAGTACAGCCGGGGGGCTCCGCCAACTGCGCCCTATTTCACAACGTAACAAACCTTCTTACTAACACTATGATTTATGACAAATTTCCTAATCCAACTGATTACAGGGGTTTCACGAATGCACTATTGTCTACTTGTATTGCGATAGAAAAGTTAATTTTACAATATTTTACAACCGTTAAAGCATAGCTTCCTTTTCTATTAAAGGAAGCTATAGTTAAAGTGTTTCACGAACGTTGGCATGGTAACGAACAAGACTTGCCAATAAAACTTGTCATTAACTAAGAAACTTCTTCTACCTATGAATAGATCTAAGTAAATAAGTCACAAGTGTAGATATAGATGCTTTTTAAAACTTAAATATTATTTTCAATGATTTGAACTATTTCATATTGTTTCTTTGTTCATTTCATTATGTCCAATATGAGTCAGAAAATGTTATTAAATTGAATAACAAAATCATCAGTACCAGTAGAATAATAGTATATTACATAATGAGTGTGGAAAGGGCGTTTTTACAAACGAATAATTATGAATAAATAAACTTTTCCACACGAATTATGTACATTTTTTCGTCATACTAGACTGAGAAGGATTTATTAAAACCTCAAACAACTGAAAAAATTAACTGAAGCCAACGTAACCTCAACACAACACTGGAACAAACGCACACACTGAACTGTCATGGCGGCTCGTTCAACTCGTTTATTCATACGTCGGAGTTTGGAAAAAACAGCTAGGCTGGATTTTCAGTGCTGTAATTATCATCGTGATGATGACTAGTGCCGTAATAATCATCAAAATGATTATTCCCGCATTTAGAACAGCTGATCTTTGATTCTCCTGTAAACGGCAATTTTCCAAACGCAAATCTAGCTTGAAAAGTTGTGTATTACATACGAGTATGGCGAAAAGGCTATAAAATGTGTGAAAAGGGGAGACTACTCCAAGCTCACTGTAATAACTTCTCAGTTTAAGTAATTGATCTATGAGGAATGGCAATGTTTCATCAATTTATTATTATTTTCACTTCAAGTGACATGGGGTCACTAATGAGAATTTTAATATTTTAATAATCAATTTCATCAATCTATCCATACCACAAATAGTTCAACCAAAAACAATATCATTGCAAACTATTATACAGGGTGTTTCAGGAGGAATGTGCAATACTTCTCAGGCTGAAGTAGACAGAAAAGTTCCATGGGACCAACCCCCAAAAACGCTTTGTTACCAAGATAACAATGGCGGAAAATTGAAATTTTACAGAAAAGATTAATTTTTCTAATTTTTTAGAGGCTTTACTGAGGTACTAGAATAATCAATTCCTATGTAAAATTAGCTGAGGAATTCAATGAAACCAGTCTGAAGTTAATAACAGTTATTGAGATAATTGAAATAATATGCTAAAAACGCAATTTTTCAACAATAAGGGTTAATAACTGGATAAGGAATCATAAATATGTATTTCTATTAATGGAAGTTGAAGAGAGTCGGATTCTCAAGAAAAAGTTGAATGGCGGCGATTGTGTAGATCTTACCCAAATCTCAGAAAATGCGATCAAAAATCGCAAAATCGCTACCAAGCACAAATTTATCACTTGTGTTATTTTTTGTCAATTTCACGATTTTTGATCGCTATTTCTGAGATTCCACTGATGGGTGGGAACACTTGTCAAATTGTAGAGTTAATTGTAAACTGGTAGCTCATCTCCTTTTGAAACGCCTGTAGTTAACAACTTGTTATCACAAGTACTTGTCATCAGTAAACATGGTTAATAACAAGACTTGTTGCTTTGTGAAATTGGTCTCAGAAGAGAAAGAATGAGGAATATTCATTTGATCTTGTTAATTAAATCTTGAACTACAATTCTTTCACCTGGAACACAATTAAAAAATATGATTTCGGATGCAACTAGATAGAAAGCTGGATTTTGGGCTCATTAGCAGAGTTTGATTCTGAAATTTGTTCACTTTCACTTTTCCTTTCACTTCTTGTTCTTCTTCATAGTTATCATTCTTTTCTTCTTCTTCTTCTTCTTCTTCTTCTTCTTCTTCTTCTTCTTCTTCTTCTTCTTCTTCTTCTTCTTCTTCTTCTTCTTCTTCTTCTTCTTCTTCTTCTTCTTCTTCTTCTTCTTCTTCTTCTTCTTCTTCTTCTTCTTCTTCTTCTTCTTCTTCTTCTTCTTCTTCTTCTCTTCTTCTTCTTCTTCTTCTTCTTCTTCTTCTCTTCTTCTTCTTCTTCTTCTTCTTCTTCTTCTTCTTCTTCTTCTTCTTCTTCTTCTTCTTCTTCTTCTTCTTCTTCTTCTTCTTCTTCTTCTTCTTCTTCTTCTTCGTCTCACGCACTTCTTGTTGAACTCGTGTCTTGTTCTCGCAGCAGTAGGCCTAATCTCAGCAGTGTGATTCAGAGATGGATGGCTGAGCCCAGCACAGCCCAGCAGCGAAGAGTTATAGGTCGTTGGGGGATTCAAGAAGGACCCCCCCCTCCACCCACTACAAGCCTACGAAGAAGAAGAAGAAGAAGAAGAAGAAGAAGAAGAATGTGGACACGCGCGACAACATGCGAACAACTTTGTGTGTTACGTGACTGATCACCCATCAGCTGCTATTCGTTCGGTTCCCTTAAGGACAGTTTCAAGATAGAGAAATATCTAAGACGAGGGAAAGAGTGAGAGGAGGATTGAGAGAAGAATAAGAGGATGAAAAGAAAGCAATGAGGGAGGAACGAGAAGGACATGAAGACAAGGAGGAGAAGATTATTAGGATGGGGAGAATACGAAGAGGAGGAGATGAAGACGCGCAAGAAAGAGGCTGTGATGAAAAGGGAGGAAGAAGGATTCTAAGAAAAATTATATAAAAAATCCCAAAATCGCTATTAAACTCATATTTATAACTTGTGCTATAATTTATCTATTTCGCGATTTTTGATCACTATTTCAGAGATTTGGGTAAGATTTACACTATCGCCGCCATTCAACTTTTTCTTCGGAATCTGACTCTTCATTTTCCATCAATAGAAACTAGAAATTTAATATTCAATATCCAGTTATAACCCACAATTGTTGAAAAATGACGTTTTAAGCATATTTTCTCCATTATCTCGATAACTGATGAAGTTTACCGATGAATAACTCATTGAATTTCTTAGCCAATTTCACATAGATGAATTGATAATTCTAGAACCTAAATAAAGCATCAAAAAATAGAAAAATAGATATTTTTTTTTTAATTTAAATTTTTTGCCATTGTTATCTCAGTATCAAAGCGTTTTTGGGGGTTTGTCCCATGGAACGTTTTTGTCTACTTGATGTAAGGAATCAGCCTGAGAAGTATTGCACATTCCTCTTGGAACACTCTGTATATAGAGAATTAAATAGAAATTCATATTATTATCAACTTTTCCCATTCTCGTCCTTCTCTCACAATCAATAATTTTTCCACTTTTTTATTTATCCTCTCTTTCCTTCTTTCTCCTTTCTTTCTTTCTTTCCTTTCTTTCTTTCTTTCTTTCTTTCTCCTTTCTCCTTTCTTCTTCCTTCCTTCCATCATCTCCCAATCTTTATCTTCTGCTCTCTCCTACCAATTTTTATCACAAACTCCACATCCCATTCTTCATCCCTCTCCCCTCTAACATCTCCTCCTTCCTCCCTTTTTTATCGGTTCCATATCTCATCCTCTTCCTGTTCCTCCCTACCTATCAACCCTTTATCTCTTGTTTTCCCTCTTCTTCCCACTGCGTACGCCTATATCCCCCCACCACAAAATAAGTGATAACACAGCCATAACGTAGCATTTCAGGGGTTGCAGAGGGTATAGTCCGCTCAAGCAAAGAAGACATTCTGGCAAGATGGGAAAATGACTTCGGCTCGGTCAGTATTTCTTCAAAAATTTGTATTTTTGTCTCAAATTGTGAAAACCATTCTGCTGTACAATTTGAGAACCAATTTATAATTTTTGAACTAATATTGTCAGAGCTGGAGTCATTTTCCCATCTTGCCGGAATGTCTTCTTTGCTTGGACAATGATATTACAGCTAAGAGTTTATCTTTCCAGTTGTTTAACCCTTTAAGCCACCCTCCAAAATAGGGCTGAATTACAGTTTGGCTCAATAATGATCGAACATAAGGTGTAGCTTCGTTTCAATATTGATCACATTACTCTTAATACGTACTGGTTTTTACTGCATATGCTGATCTATTCCATTGATAAATGGAATTTCCGGATTATATCTAGGTATCACTTTTTGAGTAGTTATGAAGTTGATATTGTGGTAGTTATCCATATCGAATGAAAAGACAAGACGTTGTCAAACCACTGATTTATTAGAAAATCGAGATACCGGTTTCGTTGTTACACCAAACGGTGAGTTTAATTTAAATTTGAGGTTTGAAACGATGAGTTTACCAGAGATTGATTATGATGTAACAATCAAATCCGGTATCTCGATTTTCTAATAAATCAGTGGTTTGACAACGTCTTGTCTTTTCATTGAATATCTAGGTATCACTTTTCATTAGTTTGTTCTACATTAGTATCTTACACTGTTATTTCCTTAAGTCTCAAACAGTTAATTTTCGGCAATCATTAAATTTTGGTAAAGCTGATGCCTAAAAAACACTGGCGGCTCGTGCCCACGAAAGAGGTGAAGTGCTCGTATCATTTACCTTACAGCACTTCACCTGTTCCTTGGCCAGGGCCCTCACGTGGTTTTTTGGCGCACTGTACAAGATTTTGGCAGGCCCCACCCCTCATTACCAGACAAATGCAATCCAACATATTATAATATATTCAAAGCCAAACATGATTCTCGCTGCTTTGCATATTGATATTTTTCTCATAAGCAATCCAAATGTTGCAGGTGGTGTGGCAAAAAGGATTATAGAGACTTATTCTGATGTATCACAACGTATTGTTTTTGTTTCGTATTTTTATGTATTGGATTCGTGATTTTTAATTTGGAATTAATAAAAAATTATCAAAGGTTATCCACACTGAGAAAAACTGTCACAATTTACTGTACTTTATTGTTAAAATATTAAATTTTCAATTATTGCTTAATTTATTTTATTAGTTTGCTAGAAAGCACATAAGGAAGGAAATAATAAATTTTTCACAGTAAAATATCAGAATCATCATGAATATTTCATTTCACTAGAAATAAAATTGTTTCACTGGAATAGAATATGTTTTAACAAAAAATCGGAAACTCAATAACAAGCAAATTGAAGATTTCTATCATTTTCAATGCTCTACCCAACTTTCTGGAATAACATTCGAGATCAGCTCCAAATTCAGCCAGCAGATGGCAGTAGCAGAAGGGTGACTTGCTTCGACTTCCATTGGACACGCCTCCAAGTTCCGCTTTCGATCAAAATGGCCGAATACATCAGTTAGAAAAGTTTCCAAATTCAACCAGTAGATGGCAGCAGTTGACGGGTGGTGTTTCAGATTTGACTTGGACACGCCTGCATGCCCCGCCTGCTCTTTTCTTATTGGTTGAAAGTGTCTCGTGAGTTCTGTCTCAGAAAATGGCTGCTAGCAAGAAAATGATGGATGGTGTATCATACACAGAAGATTACGCTGATTAACTTTTGACAATCTTGTGCTTATATAATATTCATTTATGTTAGGCTGGAAGATTCAATCAAGTTGGAATTTGAAGGATTTATTTATAGAATTTAGCCTTAGTTTTACTTTCATTGTGTAACTTTGGCCAGTACCAGACTTCAATAGTTTTATGCTATATGAAATGAGATGAAAATGGAATGATCTCGCACTCCCATGTTATATTCATTAATTCTATTTTTTATACAATGAATATACTAATGAAATAGTACTCAAACTATTCATGATCTAATATCGACCTTTTACCGAGAAAAAGTTTTTAAAACAACAACAATCCGTTAAAGATATTAGGGAGAAGGTAAAAGAGGTGTTGGAAGACCAATGAAAAAATGGATACCGGAACAGGCCAATAGAGCCTAATCCATGTATGACAATGACGATGATATTAGGAAGAAGTTGTTATTGGAGACTGGCTTGTGATTGGTCGACAGAGTGTAAGGTTTTTGTCAGCCAACAATAGAATTAAATTTAAGTGGGGCGTTTTTTGGCTTGCTTCATATCGTAGTTTTTCAATTGATCAGCTGTTCATGATTAATGAGTTTATGCAGAGGAATAATTTCTTCTGGATTCAAGTTGTTGGTATCTATTTTTTTTAGATGAACTTTTGGTTTGATAACATTTTGTCTTCTCATTTGAAATAGATTCTCATCAAATTAATAGTGAAGAAAATTATTCTATTAGCCCAATTGAAATTTTAAAAATTCCCGTTTTGCATCAGCCGCCGCGGCGCTCCCTTGGCGAGGGCCCTGTTCGTGGCTACGAGCCACCAGTGCCAAAAAGGCGAATTCGCCTGTCTCTTGTAATTGATGTAGCCTACTAAATGATGATGTTAAGCCTCTATTGTCTCTTGGGAGCAGACAAAATTGCCCATCTTCTCAGCGTCAGCTATACCCACAATTGGAATCAAACTTTATAGATGAACTTTTTGATTCTAATACTTGATTCTTGTGGTCCGATAATGATTATTCTCTATCCATACTTTTGAATTATATTCCAAGATTCAACCTGTTATCAATCATTCAAATAATGGCTCAAGTATGAATCACGGATGGGAAGTGAAGTGTTATCATTAAAGCACAATTTATTGAAAAATTATCGCTGATCAGCTTGTGAGTAATGCTACTAAAACTTGTATTTTGTCCCTAGCAGTTGAAGATTATTGCAAATACTATTGTTGATCATAACACTATGATTTGGAATGCAGTGATGTTTTATTAGCATTTCTTGATTTCTTATTTTCTCTTAGGGCTACTGTATTCGTTAAAATTTTAAATAACTAATATCAAAGTACCCTTTTTTCTAATGGAACTACGGAAATAAATGAATTGAGTAGTGAACTTTTTCTTCATTTATGAATCTCAGTAAATTTGTCATTCAAATATAATAGCCTTACAAATTGATCAGTATCTTTAATCTTTCTTTACAATATTGCGACTTGGTTTCCAAGTATTTTAAGCAAAGGATGAATGATGATGATGATGATGATGATGAAGGTTTAAGATGTAGGTTATATGTCTATCCACAATGTCCACTTTCACTATGCTCACAAATTTCAACTCACAAGAATAAAAAACCATGATTTATTAATTTAAAATTTGAAAGGTTGGTAAATGATTCAAAACAGCATCGAAAATATCTTATTGAAGAAACTATTTCAAAACTTGTATTATTCTTCGTTCTATCCTACTTCGACTGTATTATGTAGCCTATATGATATGAGATGATTTGATACAAAATTCAGCTAGCATAACACAATTTCCCAACTCCTCCGCTAGAATCCCAGATTGTAAGCTCCAAGAAAAATAGAATTTTCTCCGAAAAGGTTATCGAGGAGCCCTTATCAAATATCAATGTTTGCACAACGAGATTGGCCGAGACGGGCCCTTGAGAAAACACAGCTGTATCAGAAACCTGCAACAATGTCTGCTTGCGTTGCTTGGGGAGTTTCCTCCCGGTATTGGCGGAATACAATCAAACAGTGCTCAGAAGGCAATCTGTGCGTTGGGCTTCCTTTCCGCAAGACTGATGATGTGAGTTGGGGATGACAATCGCAAACTTTGTGGTCCTCTGGGGCGGATGAGGAGTTAAGGGGGGGTTAAAAAAGGGGGGGAGGAGTTTGGGTCAGCCAAAAGGGGACAGATGAGTAAACATTGTCGACTGTCAACAGAGTGGACAAAAAGTTGGCGGCTGAGAGCAAAGACAAATAGATACCCTTAACTTGGAGACAAGATTTCTTCCTTCTTAGAGGCTGGCTCCAAGATTTCTCCTCAATCTTGTGAGATACTGCCACTGAGGCACGAGAGTGGATAAGACAAGGAAGGTTATCTTGTCCAGCTCTCTCTGTCTACCTCCCTTCAACATGCTATCTTTTGTTAGCTTTCAAGAAACTACAGAAATAGTAAGAAAATAGAAGTGAATTAGATAAGGAAAGCTTGCTTGCTAGCTGTCTATTTAGTACTATACAGTTTCCTCTTTCATGAAGCTCTCAAAATTCTACCAAAAGAGATATATATTATCATTACTTGTTGAGATTGACTGACATGAGACTGTAAATACGGAAGCTAGAAAAGATACATTTGATAAATTTGTTGAGTTTGACTAGGATGAGAACTGCTTGATGATAAAGTGATTGCAATGTTGTATGAGATATAGTCTGTCCAAGCAAAGGAGACCCTCTGGCAAGATGGGGAAATGACTGAAGCTCGGTCAATATTGATTCAAAAATTATTGATTTCCTCTCAATCGTAGGAATCATTCTGATCTACAATTCGAGACCAAATTTTCAATTTTTGAATCAATTTTGACCGAGCTGGAGTCATTTTCTCATCTTGCCAGAGGTTCTTCTTTGCTTGGACAGACTATACAAGAGTGAATAACATAAGGAATGATTTTGTTTGTATTCTTTTAGTCTAGTTCTCTATTTCTCTAAGATCTCAAGGAACTACAAAAGGAGTGGGATCATCACTTTTCATTGAGATCAGCTAGATTAGCTAGATGTTGTAGATAGGACCCTAAAATCCAAGCTGGGAGCATATTAATGTTATCCAAGTGATAACTAGTAATCCAAGTGAATATTCAAGATTTCAAAAATGAAAGGCCAGTTGCACCAAACAAATGCAACCATAGTAATATTATGAGTAAATCATTCAAAGCAATGAAAACAAATTAACAAGATTATATATGTGATTTGAGAATTTTAGATTTTCATAATCAAATGATATGATCAGTTATCAGTTATCAAGTTATTGAATGATTTCATTTTATTATAAATAGAGTTATTTCATTGTTCATTGATTCCTTTAGTTGATGAATTGTGAAATTCTTAGAATTAATACTCAAAACTATCATAATTGAGAATACATGAGCAGACATATGCAAGTTCACTGCAGTGGATGATCGAATCTTATTTTTTGCATTGCTCTTGAAATTTCAGTTTGATTGTGGTTTGTGGAAATAAAAAAGTATGTGGTATTGTGGTACTTTCTCCAGGAAAGAACATTGACATGGGTGTATTGATACGAGAATAACAAGAAAATTAACAATAATATGTAAGAATATCTTGCATTAAAACATCGATTGCAAAGAGAAATCAAAATTTATCATTTATTGAATCAATCAAAAAAATACAAAGGTAAGTACAACAGGCAAAATACCCAAAACTGTTCCTAATACAATTTATAATAAAAGTCCAAATTAATGTCATGTAGTGAAACTTCAAACTAATTTTACCACCGAAATAGAAGACAAACAATTTTAAATTTAGATAAAGGTTACACCAAAGTTTCAAGAAAAAACACTAAACTTGAAATTGAACATCAACAAAGTAAGTTTTGAATTGCTTTCACTGCAGTCAAAGCAACGCTTTCTGTTGAGTAACTTGAGAACTATCAGAAAGATTAGACAGTATGCTCTCCATTGCTGGCTTGTGATTGGCTTGCTGTCTTGGACTCGACTGCTGGCTTGTGATTGGCTGCCTGAGGCGTGGCTGTATCGGTGCTATTGATAGCGACCAATCGTATCATCATCAAGTAGAGAGGTCTGCCCATCTTCTTCTTTAATTTCAATGGCTGTATCGGTCCTTCGCTATTATAATAGTCTGACTAAGCAAAGCTTCTTCTTTTTTCTTCTTCTTCTTCTTCTTCATCATCTTCTTCTTCTTCTTCTTCTTCTTCTTCTTCTTCTTCTTCTTTTCTTCTTCTTTCTTCTTCTTCTTCTTCTTCTTCTTCTTCTTCTTCTCTTCTTCTTCTTCTTTCTTCTTCTTTTTCTTCTTCTTTTTCTTCTTCTTCTTCTTCTTCTTCTTCTTCTTCTTCTTCTTCTTCTTCTTCTTCTTCTTCTTCTTCTTCTTCTTCTTCTTCTTCTTCTTCTTCTTCTTCTTCTTCTTCTTCTTCTTCTTCTTCTTCTTCTTCTTCTTCTTCTTCTTCTTCTTCTCCTTGATTGACTTTGCCTCTACCTCTCGACCCTTCTCTCTCACTTTCTTTCTCTCTAACAACTTTCTCTTACCCTAATTTCTCCTCCACCAATTATTACTCTCCCCTCTTTCGCAATCATCATCATTTTCTCCATCCTTCTCAATGGCTTCGAGTTTCGAGTTGAGTAGCGTGTAAAGCGCTGGTATAGTCTGTCCAAGCATGGAAGACATACTGGCCAGATGGGAAAATGACTACAGCTCGGTCAATATTGGTTGAAAAATTATTGATTTGGTCTCAATCGTAGAAAACATTCTGATCTACAATTTGAGACCAGAACAATATTTTTTAAACCAATATTGACCGAGCTGGAGTCATTTTCCCATCTTGCCAGAGGGTCTTCTATGCTTGGACAGACTATACTCCATTACTGGTGACGACGCCAAAGGCGGTCGATGAATATTCATTCATTCCATATTCATTCGAGAGCGCTGATCAACTGGAACAGACTCTGGCGACAAACTCATGCAAATTTCTTCGACAACTCAAAGAGCGCTGTTTTTGCCGTTGACTGCTTTCCATTTCAAGCTATACCCATTTGTTAGGGTGAGACGATTCTGGTGTTGGAAATTTGGATGATTAACATTTAAATTTGAACATTTCTTCGTCTCAAGCATTTGAATCTGAACAGTTTTCCGCCTAAAAATTTATATTTTATTAATTGAGTCTAATTACAGATAATTATTGCTGAAGTACCTCATTTGCATCCATTTCTCATTGGGATTTTCGCTAGTCATTTATAACTTTCAATTTGTAGGCTTAAGAAGAAGAAGAAGAAAACAAGAAGAGAAGAAGAAGTTACAGAGGTCAATCAAAGTCAATAAGAAGAAGAAGAAGAAGAAGAAGAAGAAGAAGAAGGAGGAGGAGGAGGAGGAGAAGAAGAAGAAGAAGAAGAAGAAGAAGAAGAAGAAGAAGAAGAAGAAGAAGAAGAAGAAGAAGAGGAAGAAGAAGAAGAAGAAGAAGAAGAAGAAGAAGAAGAAGAAGAAGAAGAAGAAGAAGAAGAAGAAGAAGAAGAAGAAGTAGAATAATTGCAATAATTTTATATTGATTATTGGAAAATTCTGGAACTATTATTAAATTTATTTATGATGTCTGATGCATTTAATTAGACAAACTTATCTTGATGCAATAATTTTATATTGATAATTGGAAAATAAAATTGAATAATTATTATTGAATTCATCAATCCTGACAGATATGAACAAAGTTATCCTTCCCAGACTCGACAAAGCTAACTCCAAATCGCAACTTGTCCGAATCCGGTCAAAAACAGTTAGTTTTGTCTCCGCCAATTAGCACGTCGTGTGTAAAGCTGTTGTCAGATAAATTAATGCAAATTAAGCAAAAAACTCTCACGCCTCGCAACTTGTGACAACTCACAAGCACCGGTCTTTGTATAGTCTGTCCAAGCAAAGAAGACATTCTGGCAAGATGGGAAAATGGCTCCAGATCGGTCAATATTGGTTCAAAAATGATTAACTTTGTCTCTAATTGTAGAGAACAATCTGCTTTAAAATTTGGAACCAAATTTATGATTTTTGAATCAATATTAACCGAGCTGGAGTCATTCTCCATCTTGCCAGAATGTCTTCTTTGCTTGGACAGACTATACAACGAAGGAAAGTTTCTCAATTGTGTGAAACTTGTTTTGGGCGCCAAGTTGTTTCTCGCACGCATTCAAATTGCATTGTTTCAACAACTAGCTTGACACTGCTTTTGTTGGGCTGTTAATCAGTGTTATCTCAAGGAAGTCTGGGAGAATTAAGAGATTTTGGGGACATGAGGGATTCTATCGATGATAAAAGGAGATGGAATTGATTCCTTATTCAGATGTCCCTATCCTACTTTTTCGAGAGGAATCTCCAACGATTTCAATCACTTTTTCCCAATTATTAATACGGTGTTTCTCCTCGACCATAATATAGTTGATATATTATATATTATATATTATACATTATATATTATATATTATGTATTATATATTATATATTGTATATTATATATTATATATTATATATTATATATTATATATTATATATTATATATTATATATTATATATTATATATTATATATTATATATTATATATTATATATTATATATTATACATTATATATTATATATTATATATTATATATTATATATTATATATCATATATTATATATTATATATTATATATTATACATTATATATTATATATTATATTCTCCTGAAAGTGCTGCGAAAAAAGATAACCTAGTTTCAAACTTGTTATTCATCAAAATTTGGTACCTATAAAATCGTTTTGCACTGCGTTTAGTCTGTGTTTTTAGCCGAGTTTATTATTTTCTGTAAATGGATGAATAAATAGATAAAATATAATTTCATAATAACTTTGACACATTGTTATTCAATTTGAATGCCTGTGGAGAAAGGTCAGAGATGAGGAACCGAGGAGTAAAAGAGAAACAAAAGATTGAATGAGAAAGAATAATATGACGTCGTAGAAAATGAGGATAAATTTGGAAAATCGAATGAAAGTAGCCTATGGAATCAATATACATATACATGGAATCACAAATCAGTGATTGAAAATCATAAGTGGAGAGGTTTATTAAAAGAGAAGAACATTTATAACGAGGGAACGTACCACAGTATAATATCTAATTTTGGAGGTTAAAAATACCAGTGGAAAGTTTGGTTTATGAACAGAGTCAGAACGTTGATAACATGAATAATATTCATAAGTGGAGATGAGAAGAGAGAATGAATACCTATGTACATATATTTGAGAAGTATACAAATTTACATTTCGATGAAAAAGTATATTATGTGTATGTGCCTGGATGAAAAGATAGAATGAATACCAGTATACACTGTACATATATTTGAAATGATACAAAATATATAATTTTTGATGCATAAATATATGTGTGAGATGGGATGAAATGTTTGCGTGTATAATAGAGAGGGAAGATACATGTTTATGAGGGATAAAAAAGGTGAAAAGATCGTGTGTAGTCTGTCCAAGCAAAGAAGACCCTCTGGCAAGATGGGAAAATGACTCCAGTTTGGTCAATATTTGTACAATAATTATAAATGTGGTCTTAACAGTAGATCAAATTATTTCCTACAATTTGAGATTAAATTGATAATTTTTGAAACAACATTGACCGAGCTTGAGTCATTCTCTCATCTTGCCTGAGGGTCTTCTTTGCTTGGAGAAGCTATAGAAACGAACATGTCCAACCAATAGGATGGAAACGAAAAATATAATAATGTTCATGTAGGTTGGAATAAAGGTAACATATCGTATAACCGACGAATATTATTCAAAAGAGAGTTAGTTGTCAGTCAGTTCGCCTTTAGCGTTCATTCTTTGGTTGATTGCTGAGTGGTGGAGTGAGCAAAAGAGATAAGGAAAGAGAGTGAGAGGGAAGGAATCAACAGTCAGCTCTCAAAAGCACTCGTAACGAACTCCTAATCAGCTGTTCAAACAGCCAACGGTCCCTCCGCAAAAATTCAAATTTGCCGCCCTTTCCTGCCGCGCGCGGGAAAGTCTAAAAAGCGCGCCAACTCTTCATCGCTGCTTATCTGCTTACCGCGTTCTCTCTGGAGGCTGTAAATCTCACACAGAAATGCAGGGTGAACAAAAGGGGTGACGTCAGCGGTCTGAAAAGATACTTTTGAATTTTGTTTTCTAACGAGTTCCTGGGTATTGTTCGTTGTGGGACCTTATGAAGGAACAGTAGGATTTGGAAGGTTTTGAGAGAAAATAGATCTGACAGGTTGGATATAATTTGATGATTCTTAGCTCAATTCAGAGGTAGTTACAAATTCACGAGCGAGAGTGATTAAATTCCAAATCAATTCAAATAACAATATTACGATATCGTTAGAGATACATTACAAATTTTACAACAGTTCTGGTATATCTTGTGCTTGATTAAATTAAGCATACTTGATATACTCTCAAATCGAATCATTTCTTGCTGAAAAACTATAAGAAATTATACAACAACGTCGGTATATCATGTGCTTGATATGATGTTTCGATCAATTCCAACGATCAATTTTTAATAATTCAATATTGATAAAAATATTCTTATCAATTCATCTAGAAACATTGAATATCAAGCTTACAGAATACACGAGTCTTTGTAATTTTAAATACAACTTCTATGGATGTATTTAGCTATGTTACAAGGATGAATACAACTGAGTCAATATTGACCCGAAACTATCGTAAACCTAATAAATCCTCCACATTGCACACTATAGATCAGCCACAAATCAAAATTCAAATTTGATTCGAGAATCCAGGTCAAGTAAGTATCAAAACATAAACAGAGGAGTGAATTAAGTTATGTTGATGATTATGATAATTTTGTTGATGATAATGATGATGATTATGACGAAGCGTGCATAGATAAGTGATGTATCAATGTGTGAGTGTGAGTGAACATGACGTAGTTGTGCATGTGTGTGAGTATGCATTTATGAATAATTGACAGGCAATCTATTACAACCACTCCTCCTGTGATTATAATATCGATTTTATTACGATAACATCGATAGAGTCCATATCGACTTCTGGTGGTATCTGAATTGGAAATTACTTCACTCTCACTCACTCTCTCTCACTCTCTCTCTTTCTCACTTTCTACCTTCTTTCTACTTTTCGCCTCCCAATTCCATCCTCTTTTACTCCCAACTTTGTATCTACACTCTTCTATCCCGACTCTCTATCTTCTTCTATTTCTTCATTTTTTATCATCTTTCATATTCCCTTCATCAAATACTTTCTCTTTTTTAACTTTTTTCTTCTCCATCATCGTTATTTCTCTATCTATCTTTATCACCCCCTCTCTTCTCTACATATTCTTCCTAATAATTGAAGACGCAGTTCATCATCGTTCTCCTTTCTTTGTCTCTTCTTTTTCTCTTTACATCTCATTCCTACCATTTACCCTTCCATCATCGTTCTACTTTCCTCCGGTCTTCGTCTCTTCTTTTTCTCTTTACATCTCATTCCTACCATTTACCCTTCCATCATCGTTCTACTTTTCTCCAGTTTCATCTCTTCCTCCCCTTTCCACTTCTTTCTCCAATCATGTTCATCCTTTTCCTTTACAAATTCATTTGTTCTCTTTTTCTTTCTACTGATTGCTCTTCTGATTTATACCCTTTTCTCCTAAAACTCGTCCTTTTACTTTTATTTCTTTACAAAATCTTCCTATTCACTATCTTTCTACTCTAATTCCTATTCTGATACATTCTTTTCTCCTTCAAAATCTTTCTTTTTTTTCCTTTCTACTGATTCCTCTTCTGATCCATCCCTTTTTACCTGTTATTCATCCTTTCCCTTTTCTTTTTACTAATTCCTCTTCTGATTCATCTTCTTCCTAATCTAATTCCTATTCTGATACATCCTTTTCTCCTTCTTTTCCTTCCCTTTCTACTGATTCCTCTTCTGATCCATCCCTTTTTACCTGTAATTCATCCTTTCCCTTTTATTTCTACTAATTCCTCTTCTGATTCATCTTCTTCTCTCTCCAATTCTTCCTTTTCCTTCCCTTTCCATCGATCTCTCCTATTGACACACACTCTCTCTCTCTCTCGTACTAACTCTTCTTCTCTTCTGCTCTCTCTGTCTCTTGCAACTCTATTATCAATCGAATAGTCTCCTCTCTGTCTTGCTTGGACCACCTCACTCTACTAATACATATGGACTTCATATTTACACAATATGGGGACTTTTCCCCTCCAACTCTACATTAACCCATTTCAAATGCGGAAATGCCAATATTATGTGACTGATACTCTGTCGTTATTTCAGTGCCTTACTTTTTTCTCATTTTCACATACGTTTTCTCTTCTTGTCAACCTCTTTTCCAACCTTCTCAATTTCTCTTATTCTGTCTTTTTTGGAATCTTAACAATTCTCTTCTCCTACGCTCTCCCTTCTTCTCACTCCTTCTTCATTAAACCTTTAAACTTTTCTCTCTTTCACTTAACTTCCTCTCCACACAATGTTTCTCCAATTTTTCCAATATTCTTACTTTTCTCTTTCCATTTGTATATCTGTTCCAATCTCGCTTTCTTCATTTATTTCTCTTTCCCTTTTCCTACCTCCTTCTCCTTCCAATCTTCTTCTCTTCTCCCTCCTTTCTCCAATTCTCCTCTCAATCGTCTCCTTTTTCTATTGATACGTACATCTTTCTCATTCGTGCTTTTGCTTTTTATTTATCTTCCCATTTTCCTCACTTTTATTATTTTTATCTTTCTCTCTTACTCCTACCTATTCCTAAATCTCTATTCAATTCCCCTCTCTTTTCCTATTTCTTTTCATTCCCATATCTTTGTTTCTCATGCTCTTTCTTTATCTCTCTCTGCTAGTCACATGAACTGTTGTATTTGACAGCTATTAAAATAGATCGATTTCTGTACACAACGAAATTGGAAGATATAAGGGAAGAGAGGATGATATGAAGAGTGTTCCAGGAGGAATGTGCAATACTTTTCAGGCTAATTTTTCACAGCACCCAGTAGTGTGAATATTCATTTCCAATGTAAAATTAACTGTCAATTTAATGAAACCAGTCAGAAGCTTGTAACTTTAATAAACCAACTCAACTTGATATAATAAATACAATTGAAAATATGCTGAAATCAATTTCAAAACAATGGTTGTCACTGGATAAGGAAAACTGGTATTACAAACCAATATAATTTTTGGAGAGTCAATAATATAGAAGAAAAAGTCCGATGTTCATGATCCTGTAGCACTTTCAAATCTCATGAGATTTGCAGTTTTGAGAGTTTTGCAGAATCGCGACTTTAAACTGCTTTTCCACAAGTTTGTCTTCACATTTATTGTCTCCTTTTGATCACGAAAAGAGAAGTGAGATTGGAAAAGAAAGTGGAAGATGAACATAATTTAGTATAACCCCATTTTTAAAATTGCAAACTGAAATAAAAGAGCTGAAATGCATGAAATACATAACTTCAGTTTCTGTACGAATACTGTTATCTGAAAATATTAACAATGAATTTACTGAAACTATAATATGACATAGATTTCAATAATCCATCATCAATTCTCTGCATGAGAACATGGGCTACTCAATGAATGATGGAAATTGTTCCAAATTGGACTAATCTTCTGCATCTGGAAGTTTAACCGGGCTACAGGTCGAACTATTATAATATAAACCTCCAAAGCATAATCTATATTCTATCTTGTCTATTCAAATAGTTGTGAATAAATAGGCCTATAACTTCTATATCAGTGTAGAACTTATTAGATAGGGGATAGAATTGAAGTAAATCCTACAATATTAATACTCTATGATACAAACTATTCAGACACTGTAACTATATATTTTTAAGTATAGTATAGTCTTTACAAGCAAATAAGACATTCTGGCAAGATGGGAGAATGAGTCCAGCTCGGTCAATATTGGTTCAAAAATTATAAATTAGGTCTCAAATTGTAGAAAACAAATTGTTCTACAATTTGATACAAAATTTAAGATTTTTGAACCAATATCGACCAAATTGGAGTAATTTTCCCATCTTGCCAGAATGTCTTCTTTGCTTGGACAGACTACACTCGTAAACCCTGTTCAACTTGGATCATTAATGTAACTCACTATATTATTACTACTGTATTATGGCTTTATTGGCAGATAGGGTAGTTACGTCTTTCTACTGCACGCCTACTGGTGAACCATATAATAAACAGAATACAAAATACAACGTATTTCAATAAGGAAGTTACACCAGTTTGTACAATGGGAAACCTTATCCAACTTGGTCCTCTAGTGTAACTATTATAGCATGTCGATTGTCTGGTCTCATGTAGGCTCTTGGCGTTCAATGGAATCAAATTGTGTTATTGAGTAAGGTCTAGAGGTAACATTTGAAGTGACCAATCGGATTAGTGTGTCTAGAATATTCGAGATTATAGTCTGTCCAAGCAAAGAAGACATTCTGGCAAGTTGATAAATGACTCTAGCTCTGTGAATATTGGCTCAAAAATTATTAATTTTGTCTCAAATTATAGGAAACATTCTGATTTACAATTTGAAAACAAATTGATAATTTTTGAACCAATATTGACCGAGCAGGAGTCATTCTTCCATCTTGCCAGAATGTGTTCTCTGCTTGGACAGACTATATCTGTGCGGGAATCAGTGGTTGTAACCCCCAACGCATTGCCAATCGGTTACGGTTTACAGGTTGTGGAAATCGGAATGGGAACTAACTGAGAGAATTAGTGGCCCTAATCCCTTAACGCATTGCTAATCGGAAGTTACGGTTTACCGGTGGTGGAAAACGGAACGGGAACTGGAACTACATCGATTACTATCGGTTCGTAGTTTGGGAAATGGAACGGGAAATATTCACTGAGTAGTCGTTGTTTCAGTTTCAGCTGCAGTTTTGAAATTGTTACGCCGTGGTACGTGTGCTCAATACCAGTTACTATAAATTGATACTATAATATTATGAATTTACTAGCCGGCAGGCTCGCTTCGCTCGCCCTCTCCGCCCCCTGGACCCCCGACAGTATCGGCAGTATAAGTGAGTGAAACAGGCTCGCTTCGCTCGCCTGCAAGACGTCTGTCAGTGTCAGCTGAGACAAACAGGCTCGCTTCGCTCGCCTGAAAATTCTGTTCAGGAGGGATTCGAAATTCATTGAACACAGCATTTCTAGACCTGTTATGTTCTATTTCTGGACCTGTTTACCAAATTTCAACATTTTCTGCCAATTGGTTCTCGAAAAATCTAAGAAAAACTCCAAAAATAGTAAAAAGCTAATATTGAGCGCAACCTTAGGAAGTTTATTGGACATAGTTTGAAACTTGATTCAATATCTTCCCAATTAGTTAATCTATAATCTCGCTGAACCATTGAATTTACAGTTAGGATTGGTCGAATCAAGGCGAAAGATATGCAACCCGCAATACATATACAATTTTGAAAACCTGGTTACTGGCGTAATCTTGAACGGATTTCAAAAATATTCCAACACAACATTTCTAGACCTTATCTGAACCTGCCTACCAAATATCAACATTTTCTACCGATTGGTTCTCGAAAAAATGAAGAAAACGCAGAGAAAACTATAGAAAAACTCAAATATTTGTCGTATCCTACAAAATTTTTTAAAACCCGTTTTTAGCGCGCGTCTGAACGTCCAATAGAACATGCCTGCCAAATTTGAACGCATTCGGTTCAGTGGATTTTTAGTTCTGGTGATGAATGAATGAATGAATCAGTGCCATTTCGCTTTTAAATATAGAGATTATTCTAGTTTTAAATAAAAGCTGATCCACACCGCACCGTAACAAATTGGACCATCCATCCTGCATGAATTTATGTTTGGTTAGAACGGAGATGGAAAAAATAAAGCTTTGCTCAAACGACGGATTTCTGATACGCAGTAGTGATACTGAATCCAATATTGATACAGGAAGGAAGCTCGTTGATACGATACATTTGCAATTCTCATGGATCACCTCCAACATATTGTAAGTGAGCTGATTATATCCATCAATGATTAAATTATATTATAGGAGCATTCAAATTCATATCCTCATTAACTAAGTTAAATTGTATTTATTGATTATTTAAGGAGTAAAACACTAAGCTTCAGAAATCCATAAGATATTTTTCCCTGATTCTCAGCAATTATCGAAAGAGCTAACTTCACTTTGTAACCCCATGTTGCAAATTAAATGTCAAGGAGTTTTTTTTCAGTTAGATTGCGTATCAATTTTGGACTTTTGTATCACGCTGAGTAACAGAAACCCACAGTGTAAAGAGCATTTTGAAGTGTATATTGATTGATTATATTGAAAATTTTTTTTGCTCATTGGAAGTTCCATTTTGAGATTCAATGTATCTCCAATTCTGTTTGATCGTATTATCAACTTTACAATTTATAGCGAGGTTTATCAGAAATCTCTTGATTGCCATTTCATTCTGAATGAAAGTCTGAAGATTGCATCCTGGGTATTTCATGCAAGAGCACACTCACCTAAAAGGATAGGAGGAAGATTCATTACTTTCGCGTATAGTCTGTCCAAACAAAGAAGACATTCTTGCAAGATGGTGAAATTACTCCAGCTCAGTCAATATTGATTCAAGAATTATAAATTTGGTCTCAAATTGTAGGAAACATTCGGATCTACAATTTGAGACTGAATAATTGAATTTTGAACCAATATTGACCGAACTGGAGTAGTTTTCCCATCTTGCCAGAATGTCTTCTTTGCTTGGACAGACTAGTGATAGATTAACAAAGTTTCCGCGTTGTTCTGATAAAGCACGTCACTCTTCACAATGCGATGCCTGTCTTATAATAGGGAATTGCTGTTCAAAGCATTTCTATATAGTTTGATGGAGCTAAGAAGACATTCTGGCAGGAAGGGGGAATGATTCCATCTTGGTTAGTATTGGTTCAAAAATCATAAATTTGGTCTCAAATTTATTGTAGAAAACCTTTTTCTCTACAATCTGTGAACAAATTTATAATTTTTTATTGAATATTGACCGACAGGGCCTTCGCGTCGTGCCCTGTGCGAGATTTTGGCAAGCGAACTCCCCCCCCCCTTACCAGAAGAATGCAATCCAATATATTCAAAGCCAAACATAATTCTAGTTGCCTCGCATGTTCACTATTTTCTCATCAGCAATCCCAATTTTGCATGTGGTGTGGCAAAAAAGGATTATAGGGACTTGCTTATTTCAATGTAGCCTATCCTAACGTATTGTTTTGTATTTTTATGTATTGGATACGTGATAAGCAAAAGCCTAAAGAAATTAATAGAAAATAACTAAAGGCTATCAATATTGAGCAAAACTGTCACATTGTGGTGTACCTACTTCATCATTAAAATATCAAATTTCAAATTATAGATTAATTTACTTTATTTAATTTAATTTTAAATAAATTTAAATAATATTTTATTTCAGTTTGCTTGAAAATACATAAGGAAGGGAATAATAAATTTTTCACATAAAAATATTGGGAATCATAAATACTCCATTTCACTGGAAATAAAGATGTTTTAACAAAAAACGGAAACTCAATAACAAGCGAATTGAAGATTTCAGTCATTTTCACTGCTCTACCCAACTTTCTTGAATAAAATTTGAATTAATAGTTCCGAATTCAGCCAGCAGATGGCAGTAGCAATAGGGTGACTTGCTTCGACTTCCATTGAACACACTCCAAGCTCCGCCTACGATCAAAATGGCCGAAAACATCGGTTAGAAAAGTTTCCAAATTCAAGCAGTAGATGACAGCAGTTGATGGGTGATGTTTCAGATTTGACTTGGACACGCCTTTAAGCCCCGCCTGCTCTTTTCTTATTGGTTCACAGTGTTTCGTGAGTTCTGTCTTAGAAAATGGCTGCTAGCAAGAAAATTATGGATGGTGAATCATATACAAAAAATCACGCTGATTTATTATCGACGATCTTGAGCTGATATAATATTTATTTATGTATTCAGGTTGGTAAGATTCTATCAAGTTAGTATTTGAAGAATTTATTTATATAATTCTGACTCAGATTTACTTTTGATGTGTAACTTAGGCCAGTACTAGATTTCAATAGTTTTATGCTATATGAAATGAGATGAAAATATGATTTCACACTCCCATCTTATACTCATGAGTTCCATTTTTTACGTTGAATATACTGAAATAGAACTCAAACTATTCATAATCTAATATCGACCTTTTACCGAGAAAAAAGGTTTAAAAACTACATAATTCGGTAAATATTAGGGAGAAGCTTTTATAGGCTTGTAATTGGTTGACAGAGTAGCCTATAAGGTAGTTGTCAGCCAACAATAGAATTAAATAAAGAGGGGCGTTTCTTGGCTTGTTTGTTGCTTCATACATTGATCGTGGTTTTTCAATTGATCAATTCATTATGATGAATGAGTTTATGCAGAGGAAATAATTTCTTGTGGATTCAAGCTGTTGGTGGATTAAGTTTTTTATCAAATTGTGAAAAAATTATTCTAATCGCTCAATTGCTCAACTTCTCAATTACCAACAATTCTCATTCACATTCTCATTTCAGACTTTCTCTATCTCATTCTCCTTGTTCTTCCCTTTCTTCCCAATCATCACCTCTCTCTTTCGTCTTGAACTCTCTCCCACTCTCACAGTTCTCCATTCTTTGACAGTGCAACTTAGCAAGGAGACAGTGAATTCATCTCAGCTCACAAGTCTGAAGCAATTATGCTGAAGTTTTCAGGAGTCTTGTGTCTGAGTCATAATACGGTTCCAAGGCTTTATTGTGAAGGAGAAAGAGTAGTCCATTGTATGAGAAACGGCAGATATTCACTTTTGTACAATATCACGGATTCAATGACATCGTAGTTGAAATTTAATAGAGTTTTACATTTTTTGTTGCAATTTTTTTGTTTAATTCAAAGAATTCCACCTCTACTAATGACATTGTAGTTGGAATTTGATAGAGTTTTGAATTTTTTGTTGCAATTTTTTGTTTAAATCAAAGAATTCCACCTCTAATAATGACATTGTAGTTGAAATTTAATAGAGTTTTCAATTTTTTGTTGCAATTTTTTTGTTCAATTCATAGAATTCCACCTCTAATAAACCTTGTACGCTGATTTCAAAGCTACCTAGAGCGAAGCTATAATCATAAAAGAATAAACTATGTATAGTATGAATGTTGATCTATTGAAAAGCATTGTAATTATTTCCAAATCAGCTGTTTCAACGAATGCATTTCTTATGGCTAGTTTATACGTTGCCAATTGGCGAGAAAATTGTCTTATGCCAATTGTCTTCTAAAATTTACAGCTGATGTAAAGTATCTATTGATTCTTTTGATTTCATTGAAATCATCTAGCTAGGCAATTGCTAAATAAAATCTCTCATTGACAATATCAGCTGTTTGCGCCCGGCATCAGTTGTCTTATGACAACTGCCTCGCCAATTGGCATCGTATAAACTAGGCATTAGCCTAAGGTGCGATTCTCAAACGACAGCTCGAGCTGTCGCGGCTTTAGCTGCACTGCTGGAGCTGCCCGGTGATCACAACTCTATTCACATAACTATAATTATAAATTTTCACCATGTTATTAGGGCTATTAATTTATAATAAACTGGTAGGCCAAGACCCTTCATGGGCTGTTGAGCCATTGACAAACAAACAAATTTATAATAAATTGGTGAATAGTGAAATTATTCTTCTTCTTTGTCTTCTTCATTGTCTTCTTCTTCGTCCCTCTACTTCTTCTTCTTCTTCTTCTTCTTCTTCTTCTTCTTCTTCTTCTTCCTCCTCCTCTTCCTCTTCTCTCTCTTCTCCTCTTCTTCTTCTTCTTCTTCTTCTTCTTCTTCTTCTTCTTCTTCTTCTTCTTCTTCTTCTTCTTCTTCTTCTCCTGCTCCTCCTCCTCCTCCTGCTCCTCCTCCTCCTCCTCCTCTCCTCTCTTCCTCTCACTCGTCATCTTTCTTCTTCTTCTTCTTTTTCTTCTTCTTCTTCTTCTTCTTCTTCTTCTTCTTCTTCTCTTCTTCTCCTCCTCTCCTCCTCTCCTTTCTCCTCCTCCTCCTCCTCTTCTCCTTCTCCTTCTCCTCCTCCTCTCTTCTTCTCCTTCTCCTTTCTCCTCGTCATCTTTCTTCTTCTTCTTTTTCTTTTTTTCTTCTTCCTCCTCTTCTTCCTCCTCTTCTTCCTCCTCTTCTTCTTCTTCTTCTTCTTCTTCTCCTCCTCCTACACCTTCTTCTTCTCTACTTCGTCTTGTTTCTCATTTTCCTCGTTCTTCTTTTTTCTTCCTGAATTTCTTCTCCTCCTCATCCTCCTCCTCCTCAGTTTTCTTAAATTCTTCAGTGTCATCTCGCCTGCCAGCAGTTACGAGATAGAGAGCCTCTTTTTGTCGCTTTTGTGAATAAGTTGATATCAAGATTCTGCCAGAGAAGGCTGGGCTGGGCTGCTCAGCTCTTTCATAATATAAACGAAACGACAACGGCGACATTGCTATTCTCATTCAAATTTCAGCCGGTAATTCGTTTCCTTTTCACCCTCTGCTCCCTCCCTCTTTCGTTCTTTGTCCCATTTCTTCACCTCATTCTTCCTCTTTTTCTACTCGCTCACCACTTTTTTCTAACCAACTCCATTCTCTTTCACTTCCAACTTCGTCTTTCCATCCTACTATCCTTTCTCTTTTCTCTTCTCTTCTCTTCTAATCTCTTCTCTTTCACCTTCTTTCTTTCTTTCATCTTCTCTTTCTCTACTTCTATCTTCTTTCTCTTCTCTTTCTCTTCTCTTCTTCTCTTTCTTCTTTCTCTTCTTCTCCTTTCCTTCTCTTCTCTTCTCTTTCTCTTCTCTTTCTCTTCTCTTTCTCTTCTCTTTCTCTTCTCTTTCTCTTCTCTTTCTCTTCTCTTTCTCTTCTCTTTCTCTTCTCTTTCTCTTCTCTTTCTCTTCTCTTTCTCTTCTCTTTCTCTTCTCTTTCTCTTCTCTTTCTCTCTTTCTCTTCTCTTTCTTCTTCTCTTTCTCTTCTCTTTCTCTTCTCTTCTTCTCTTCTCTTTTCTTCTTTCTCTTTCTCTTCTCTTTCTCTTCTCTTTCTCTTCTCTTTCTTCTTCTTCTCTTTCTCTTCTCTTTCTCTTCTCTTTCTCTTTCTTTCTCTTTCTCTTCTCTTTCTCTTCTCTTCCTCCTGTAAATAATCTCCTCTGTTTCCTTTCCACCCTTTGTTCCATTCCTCTTTCGCGCTTCTTCCCACTTCCTTCCCTCATTCTTCCTCTTTTCTCACCTCCTCTCTCCTTTCCGCTTCACAACTTTATCTTCTCTTACTCCCTACCTAGTCTTCTCACATTACTATCCCGATTATCTTTCTTCTCTACTTCTTTCTTTCTCATTATCTTTCATCTTCTTCCTTTTTATCTTATTTTTTTCTCCGTCATCATTTTTTCCCATCTATCTTCATTGCTCCCTCTCTTGTATCCTCTTTCTACTATTTACCCCTCCATAAGCGTTCTACTTTTCTCCAGTATTCGTCTCTTCACCCCCTTTATACATATTTTTCATACTATTCCACCTTTCTATCATCGTTCACCCTCTCTCTTTTCTTCGTCTTTTACTATCTTTTCCACCTCTTATCCCAACATCTTTATCCTCTTACTCCTCGAATTCCCCTTTCTTATCATCTTTCTATTGATCTCTCTTCTTATTCCTTTTATTCCTCTCCCTCCTCTAATTTAACATTTTCCTCTCCTTTCTACTAATTCTTCTTCTGATTTATCCTCTTCTCCCTCAAATTTGTCCTTTACCTTTCATTCTTATGATTTCTCCTCTTATTTATCCTCTTCGTCTTTAAATTCTTCCTTCCACTTTGTCCTACCAATTTTTTCTATTGGCTAAGTCTTAAGTTTCGAGATTAAAAGTTAGTGAAGCTAAGCGTAACAAACGTAATGTTGTATTTCATCGTAAATTTACTTCGTTTTTTTAATTCTTTCGAAGCCTACTAACCAGAAATAAAAAATATGGAGGAGGATGATGATTCATGTTGAAATGTATCTGGTTTCATAATATTCTTAAAATTTACAATTATGATTATCTCACTGGCGGCTCGTACCCACCCAGGTGAAGTGACCGTATCTTCAAAGAAGATTGTACATATTATACAGGGTGTTTCAAGAGGAATGTGCAATACTTCTCAGGCTGATTCCTTACACCAAGTAGACAAAAAAGTTCCATGAGACCAACCCTCAAAAACGCTTTGTTACCGAGATAACATTGGCGGAAAATTGAGATTTTTCAAAAAATATTTCTTTTTCCAATTTTTTAGAGGTTTTACTGAGGTTCTAAAATAATCAATTCCTATGTGAAATCGCTGTCACTTAACTTTTTCTTTAGAATTTGACTTTCTTCAACTTCCATTAATAAAAATTACAAATTCCTTATCCAGCTATAACCCTTATTGTTGAAAAAATGGCGTTTTTTAAGCATATTTTTTCAATTATCTCAATGACCGTTGTAGTGACAGACTTCAAACTGGTTTCATTGAATTTCTCAGCTAATTTTACATAGGAATTGATTATTTTAGAACCTCAGTAAAGCCTCTAAAAAATGAGAAAAATAAATATTTTTTGAAAAATCTCAATTTTCCGCCAATGTTATCTCGGTAACAAAGCGTTTTTGGGGGTTGGTCCCATGGAACTTTTTTGTCTACTTGGTGTAAGGAATCAGCCTGAGAAGTATTGCACATTCCTCCTGAAACACCCTGTATATTGTTACATAACCTCATTCGATCCCCTTTCATATATGAATAATTCCGCTGGTGGCTCTATAGGTGAAGTGCCTGTATCTTTTACTGTACAGTACTTCACCTGTATCGAGGGCACGAGCCGCCAGTGGATCATCTATCTAATTATTGTAGCCTAGTGTATTCAATTGAAATCAAGAATGAATAACTGATTCAATCCGCATTTATATTATAGTTGTTCTATAGTCTGGTCAAGCTATTTTTATAGTTATTTTTCGCCGATTTTTGGCGGTTCTATGTTTTGTGTCAATAATCTTTATTTCTGTACAATTTTTTATCAGTTTCAGACTTTTATATGTTAATAGGCTTGTAAAGGTGGTATCACTGGAAAATATTACACAACTATGGGTATCAACATCTCACACTCTAAATTACAATGTGTCCTTGCAAAGAAGAAATTCTGACAACATGGGAAAATGTCTCCAGCTCGGCCAATATTGGCTCGAAAGCTTTACATTTGGTCAAAAACTGTAGAGTAGAATGTTTTCTACAATTTGAAATCAAATCTATAATTTTCGCACCAATATTGACTGAGCTGGAGTCATTTTTCCATCTTGCCAGAGTGTCTTTTGTGCTCGACCGGACTATTCTGATGGCTCACCAGTCATCGCCTCCAAAACGTTTTATCACAGTCATTACAAAGTCAACCCAGATAGATAACCAGTAATAGGATAGATAGTACAAATAGCAATATTAGCAATTGCCATTAAAAGTGTCCATTACTAGATGCTAAATAGAAATACAGATATAGTCTGTTCAAGCAAAGAGGACATTCTGGCAAGATGGAAAAATAACTTCAACTCAATCAATATTGATTCAAAAATAATAAATTCGATCTCAAATTGTAGATCAGAATGTTTTCTACTATTTGAGAATAAATATATAATTTTTGAATCGATATTGACCGAGCTGGAGTCATTTTTCTATCTTGTCAGAGGCTCTTCTTTGCTTGGACAGATTAGGGACACTACGTAAAATTACAGTTATAGTCAGTCCAAGCGAAGAAGACATTCTGGCAAGATGGAAAAATGACTCTAGCCCAATCAATTTTGATGCAAAAAAATTATGAATTCTATCTCAAATTGTAAATCAGAATGTTTTCTACTATTTGAGACGAAATACATAGTTTTCGAACCAATATTTACCGAGCTGGAATCATTTTTCCATCTTGCTAGAATGTCTTCTTTGCTTGTACAGCGTATACTAGATGTTAGACACAATTTCAGATATGAAAGAAGATTGAAAACCATGAAAAAGTGTAGTCTGTCCAAGCGATGAAGACCCTCTGGCAAGATGAGAAAATTACTTCAGCTCGGTCAATATTGGTTCAAAAAATATTGATTTGGTCTCAAATTGTAGATCACAATTTTTCCTACGATTGAGACCAAATCGAAAGTTTTTGAACCAATATTAACCGAGCTGGACACATTTTCTCATCTTGCCAGAGGGTCTTCTCTGCTTGGACAGACTATATAAGAGGACTTTAAGAGTATAGCTGGATCCACGAAGTTGGGCGGTTGGCGAATGACGTTTATGAATTCTCAGCTCTGTCAGGACAGTCGGTGAGCTGTCTACAAGAGTACATAGGAACAAGAGGGTCCACTACTTTACTAATTCGCTCTCGAAGACAGCTTGAGACTGTCCTGACAGAGCTGAGCATTGATAACAGTCATTCGCCAAACGACGAATTTTTTGGCGAGAGTTATACAATTCAACGGGTCGCTGTTTCAGTTACTCTTCAAATGTCACGTTGTAGATAGAAGACAAGCTATAGGAGGAGTAGAGAAAGAGGGAGACGAGAGAAAGTAATGATGAAAATGAGGAGAGGAAGAGAGTGGGAGAGAGAGAGTATGCAAAAAAGACTACCAGATAAGAAATTCAATTCCAAAAGTCAACTAGTTGCCAATTCAATGATCTCTCTGCCAGTGCCACTCTCAAAAGTCACAATATTCTTTTCTACTCCATCAAGTATACACTGTTTAAGCAAAGAAGACGTTCTGGCAAAATGGGAAAATGACTCCAGCTCAATCAATATTTGTTCAAAAATTATATTTTTTTAATCAAATTATAGAAAAAATTCCAAACTATAATTCGAGAACAAATTGAAAATTTTTGTACCAAATTTGAACGAGCTGGAGTCATTTCCCCATCTTGCCAGAATGTCTTCTTTGTTTCGACAGACTATAACACAAAAATCTAGCC
The DNA here is from genome assembly GCA_017141385.1 of Sogatella furcifera. Taxonomy (NCBI): domain Eukaryota; kingdom Metazoa; phylum Arthropoda; class Insecta; order Hemiptera; family Delphacidae; genus Sogatella; species Sogatella furcifera. The sequence continues at coordinate 3,400,288 of CM029554.1, forward strand.
AGGTGTGTTGGTGTGTGCGCGTTTTTTAATTTCATGAAGCTTTCCCGCCAAAAACGCGATTCTTTTTTCCGTTTTCCACTATCAGTCGAGGGATTTCAACGCTTTCCACTATCTACCATCCCAAGCCCGGTTGCAGTCTGGTCGAACAAAGAAGACATTCTGGCAAGATGGGAAAATTACTCCAGGTCGTACAAATTTGGTACAAAAATTTTCAATTTGGTCTCAAATTGTAGAACAGAATGTTTTCTACAATTTGAGATCAAATGATAATCTTTGAACCAATATTGACCGAGTTGGAGTAATTTTCCCATCTTGCTAGAATGTCTTCTTCGGTCGACCAGATTACATCCGTTTCCATTGTTCTGTTTGAAGATGGGGAAATGTAGGTGAGGTGGAATGGATAAAAGATAAGATTAAGCGAAAAAGGTGATAAATATTGAGAAGATGAAGACGCAGGGGAATTTCGTGAGAGTGAATGTGAGTGAGATTGGATAGTGTTCGCGCTAGATGAGAAGACCCGCTGTCACACTCACATTACATTGTAACGGCGTGCCTTCTCACCTTGCTCAATCTAGAAGTGGAAAGTTCTACATTGGATTGAATGAGGAATTAGAATAGGATAAAATTATTGAAGATGGAGGTGATGTGACGTTTATGAAAAAACTGTTAATATGATAATAGCAGCCTACTATAGTTGTAATAAGAAAGGTTACTGCTATCTAATAGGGATGATAATCTAGGTTGGAGGTTGATCACTGGCGGCTCGTGCCCACGAAACATGTGAAGTGCTGCATAGTAGAAGATACGGGCTCTTCACCTGTTCCGTGAGTACGAGCCGCCAGTGAGGTTGATGATTGATAGTTGGCATTTCAATGATCTCAAAACACATACAAAGGACAATTATTGTTCTCCCAAATATGATAGATCTCGTCAACATCTTATAATTCATTAACTTGATTTATTCTACACCACAAAGATGTTTAGATTTTGTAACTGAAAGATATGGGGGACAACTGAGAAGAAACTCCATATAAAAGAATATCTATATTGATAATAATTATAGAGGATGTTTCATATTTGTATGTTACTATATTTGAAATACATGACTTGAACAAAATATAGAATTATTCGAAAATTAAAACTTTAAAACTAGGGCTATTTGAGATTTTTACTATTTGAGAATTATTATTCTACAGACATCTTTCGGGATTCAGTCCATTTTCAATGTGAATAAATCCGAAACATTTCTGTAGAATAAAAATTCTAAAGTTTTTTTGAAGGGGTATTTGATTTTTCATTTAATTTATCAATAGCATTATTCTTCTACTCTTATAAGGTAGTGAATGGAATGTCATGTAAAGCATTTTCAGCTATCAATTGATCTTTAGTTTTAATACAAAGCAAAAATGAGCCTGAAATCATATTATCATAGAAATGTAAAACTGAATATATTGGAGTATTGAAGCTACTTTGACCTGAAAGAGGCTACCTATTAAGAACGAATTCACCATTGGAATTCTTCCAAACAGATTTCAATGCGTCGGACCGCCTTAAATTGTTTCGCGCAATATGATTGGTCGCCCCACTCTGCCAAGCCTACTATAGCCACGCCTCCAGCCAATCACAGTCGAGCAATGCAGCAAAATGGATTCGCTCAGTAGAGGAGTTGAAAATGGCTTCTCCAATCAATAAATAATACTTCAGTAAGGCTGTAGCTTCCTACTGTAAGGCTGAGGCCGCACTACCGGTGGGTAGAGCGTGGAGGGTGGAGGGTAGTTGGTAGATCTATAGAACATACACACCAACCACAGTAATACATTGTATGAATAGTATGTGTTCAGCCGCCATCTTGAAATTCTTAAATATGGAAAACATAACCTAAAAAAACAGTATGACGTCATACCATTCATACGTTGTATTACTGTGGATGGTGTTATGTTCTATAGATTTACCAACTACCCTTCACCCTCCACGATCTACCCACCGGCAGTGCGGCCTCAGCCTAAGAGTATATCCTATGGTCTTCAATCAAGTAGTAGGCTACAAGTAGGATGGTTCACTTAAAATAGAAAACCACTGCCTTGAAATAATCTCATTTGATTATTGTTTCTGAATATGAAATATTAGGAAATATTGTTCCTATTCTATGAAATAAATTCCTTTTTCGAGAGTAATTATTATCGACTTACCTAGATCTTGATGAGAATCATGAGGTATGATATTAATAATTATTTATTTTTTTGATTTTATCTTCATGATAATCCCAATGTGCGATATTAATACAAAAATGGAATGATAGCATTCAATTTCTTTGATTATGAAATTAAGTTGATTGGATTATAGGAATCACTTTGTGAGATTTGAGTGAAAAACAATGAACTTAACTGTATCAGGTCATACCACTCTACAATAAGCAATGTGTTCAACTCCAGATGTTTATGAAAAATGTATCTACCAAGATTTATCTTATTTATTAGGTATTCATTCACGAAAAATCGAAACTCATTCATTTTTTATATCCACGAAGATACATAAGATAATTCAAGAATCTAATTAAGAAATACGATATCCAACGTTAATGATATCAAAATTTATAGTTCAAGACATTTCAATAAATTTTCAATTTTTTCTTAAACAGTCATTATGATTTCTTCTTCTTCTTCTTCTTCTTCTGTTCTTCTTCTTCTTCTTCTTCTTCTTCTTCTTCTTCTTCTTCTTCTTCTTCTTCTTCTTCCCTTCTTCTTCTTCTTCTTCTTCTTCTTCTTCTTCTTCTTCTTCTTCTTCTTCTTCTTCTTCTTCTTCTTCTTCTTCTTCTTCTTCTTCTTCTTCTCTTCTTCTTCTTCTTCCTTCTTCCTTCTCCTTCTTCTTGTACTTTTTCTTCTTCCCCTCCTACTCAAACCAATTTCTTTAGGACTTTCTTCTCCTTCCGCTTTTCACCTGTTCACACCGATTCATCAGTGAGAAAAAAATCGGTAAAACTTTAAGTAGACAACAAAAAACCTGGCGGTTAGCGTATGCTTTCTAATAAATTCTGAGCTCTCTCAGAGCAGTCTGAAGCGGTCTACGAGAGCGAAACGCTTTCAACACAGATAGCTTCAACGTGTTATAGTTTCACTGACCGCTCGTCGACTGTCCTGACAGAGCCGAGCATTAGTAACAGACATTCGCCAAATGCCAGTTTCGTTGACTCGAGCAATAACGAAGTATGTGTCGAACATGTTGGGAAAACGTGTTGGCTAGAATCGACTCGTTATAGTCTGTACAAGCAAAGAAGACATTCCGTCGCGATGGGAAAATGACTCCAGCTCGGTGAATATTAGTTCAAACATTATAAATTTCATCTAAAATTGTAGATCAGATAGTAACCTTCAATTTGGAATCAAATTTGTAATTTTTGAACAAATATTGATCGAGCTGGAGTTATTCTCCCATCTTGCCAGAATGTCTTCTTTGCTTGGACGGACCATATAAATAACGTAGACTGTAATGAACGTCGACATTTCAAGTGAGTGCTGTTACCTCAGAATGTTTCCTCACGGTGTGCTGAGTGAGGAGGTGGAGGAGGAGGAGGAGGAGGAGGAGGAGGAAGAGGAGGAGGAGGAGGAGTAGGAGGATGAGAAGGAAAAGTAGGAGTAGGAGAAGGAGGAGGAGGGTGGATAAAATCGTGGAAGACGAGTATTGCAGCTTAACCAATAACAAACAGTGTGAGGAGAGAATGAGAAAATGTAATACTGGAACTCTTCTATAATTTGGAAAGTCTCGCACATATTATGGCTAACTCTAAATTCATTAATGAAATTCAAATAATAATTTTTAAGTTTCAAACTCAGTTAATTGAGGTTAAATTTTTAACATCTTTTAAAAAAGATTCAATCTGATGACAATCCACTATGATTGTTTTGATCAATTCAATCCAACATTCTAAATTATAATCTTCTTTGGGAACAGGGCGCTCGCGTGGGTTTTTGGCGCCCTGTGCGAGATTTTGGCGGGCGCTTGATGCAGTCCAACATATTACTTATGATAATATTCCAAGACAAACATGATTCTAGCTGCCTTGCATGTTCACATTTTTCTCATGAGCAATCCCAATGTTGCATGTGGTGTGGCAAAAAGGATTGGCTATAGGGACTTGCTTATTTCAATGTATCCCATTACAACGTATTATTTCGTATTTTTATGAATTGGATACGTGATGAGCAGAAGCCTACAGGAATGAATACAAAATTACTAAAGGCTATCTACATTGAGCAAGACTATCACATTGCACCGTACTTTATCATTAAAATATTAAATTTTTAATTATTGGTTAATTTATTTTATTAGTTTGCTTGAAAGTACATAAGGGAGGGAATAATAAATTTTTTACAGAAAAATATTGGGTATCATCATAAATATCTCATTTCACTCGAAATAAAGATGTTTCAACAAAAATCGGAAACTCAATAACAAACAAATTGAATACCCAACTTTCTTGAATAACATTCGAAATAGTTCCGAATTCAGCCAGCAGATGGTGGTAGCAATAGGGTGACTTGCTTCGACTTCCATTGGACTTGCCTCCAAGCTCCAGCTACGATCAAAATGGCCGAAAATATCAGTTAGAAAAGTTTCCAAATTCAACCAGTAGATGGCAGCAGTTGATGGGTGATGTTTCAGTTTTGACTTGGACACGCCTTCAAGCCCCGCCTGCTTTTTTCTTATTGGTTGACAGTGTTTCGTGAGTTCTGTCTTAGAAAATGGCTGCTAGCAAGAAAATTATGGATGGTGTATCATACACAAAAAATTACGCTGATTTACTATTGACGATCTTGTGCTAATATAATATTTATTTATGTATTCAGGTTGGTTAGATTCTAACAAGTTAGTATTCGAAGAATTTATTTATAGAATTTAGACTCAGTTTCACTTTTATCGTCTAACTTAGGTCAATACTAGACTTCAATAGTTTTATGCTCTATGAAATAAGATTAAAATATGATCTCGTACTTCCATCTTATACTCATTAATTCTATTTTTATACGATGAATATTATTAAATAGAACTTAAACTATTGATGATCTAATATTGTCAGAAAAAAAGTTTGAAAAACTACAACAGTACGGTAAAAATATGGGGGAAAAGTTTTATCGTAAACTTGCTTGTGATTGGTTGACAGAGTGTAAGTTGGTTGTTAGCCAACAATAGAATTCAATTTAAGAGGGTGTTTTCTTGGCTTTTCTTTTTTTCATAAATTAATCGTAGTTTTTCAATTGATCAATTCATTACGATGAATGACTCTTTGCAGAGTAAATAATTTCTTGTGGATTCAAGTTGTTGGTAGAATAAGTTTTTCATCAAATAGAGCAAAAATTATTATTCTAATGGCAAATTTGAATTTTTTAAATTCCCGTTTCGCATCAGCCGCCGCGGCACCCTCTTAGCCGTGGAGCCCTGTGCGGTCGCACACCCCACGCGAGGGCCCTATTTGGGATCAAGAGTATTAAATTTGTGTTCAAGAGCAAGTAAATAACCTAACCTATCATTGCAAACTCTTAATTCAAATTGGAAAGGTATATTGCGGGCTTAAGACTGGTTTTTCTATCCTAAAAAAAAGAAGAAGAAGAAGAAGAAGAAGAAGAAGAAGAAGAAGAAGAAGAAGAAGAAGAAGAAGAAGAAGAAGAAGAAGAAGAAGAAGAAGAAGAAGAAGAAGAAGAAGAAGAAGAAGAAGAAGAAGAAGAAGAAGAAGAAGAAGAAGAAGAAGAAGAAGAAGAAGAAGAAGAAGAAGAAGAAGAAGAAGAAGAAGAAGAAGAAGAAGAAGAAGAAGAAGAAGAAGAAGAAGAAGAAGAAGAAGAAGAAGAAGAGGAAGAGGAAGTGGTAGAATGTCGGATGGCAGCCATTAAGGTGAGAGCACTAGTTTTCTCCCTTCACCAGTGGGATTTTTCTTGGGTGCTCCACCTAAGTACCAACATACATTTCCACCTTCAATTCTTCTTTCCTCTCATTTTTCTTTTCTTCTTCTCCTCCTCCTTCTTCCTCCTCACCTTCCTCCATCCACCTTCTTCCTTCAATGACCTGCCCTCTAGTATTTTCTCACTCAGTCACTCTGTTGCACTTTCGAGCTCTTGGAATAGTCCTTCCAACAGTTTTTTTCTCACCAACCTACCTGAAGAATTCGCAGTCATCAGCATTCTTCAACCTGTCACCTTTTAGGTTTCGTGGAGGAGGTTTTTTCTGGCTCAGTAACAGCTATCGACTATTTAATGAATACATTAATATGTTTTACTATTTCCTTTTGGAATTTACCATTTATTATAGAGATCAAAATTCAATAGGAGAAATCCCTAATTTTGATTAAATGATATTAAAAATTAAGTTTTTATTCATACTTAATATATAATATATTAAGAGTGGGTGGCAGTGGACGGCCAACTGCCGAACGGCAAAATTATCTACCATAAGAACAATGTAATTTTTATCAATCTCTTGGAGCAGATCAGCGCCGTTATTTATGAACAGAATTACATGTTCTTTATGCCATTGGAAAGAGAATCAAATTCTTCAGGGGCGTGAGATTTTACTTTCTTGATTTTTATTTTAATTTTTTCTGATTTTTATTCCAATAATAATTAGAGTTCAATACATTTACATTTGATTAATTATACAATACTTATTAAAATGAACAGAAAATCGAAAAAGTAAAAGTCACGCCCCTGGAGAATTTTATTATCTTTCCAATGACATAAAGAACGTAAAATTATGTTCATAAATAAGGGCGCTATCTGCTCCAAAGAGATTGATAAATTTACTTGATTGATAAAGACTCTTAAATATGTTATAAATTTCTGTAATAGTGTGAAAATTGAAATTTTAGTTTTTTTGTGTTCTATATGTCTTTTTTCAGGTTATTAAACTGTTTGGAATCATTTAGAAATGATGAAAATGAACTTTGATTTTTGAAGTAATATTGTACTGTGAGAGTTGATTATGTTCTACTTAAATTGCTAAATCACTGCTTACGTTTCTGAAATAGTGCAATTTTCGTGTTCATCGAGTATCTGTTTCGATTTAAATTATTCGAGTTCAATTATTTCAGTTTATACTGCTTAATTTCATCTTGAATAAAAATTCACTCTATTCTTAATTGTTATAGAAATTGCTGTTTGTACAATACAAAATATAAAACCTAGGAAGGAAAAAATTCCAACCAACTTTGACCAGCGTACTACAATAACATTTTCTTGTTTTCACAATAACAAGACGTGGAAAAATTCGTAAGTTATGGTCAAATGAATTTCCCTCAGGGGAGAGCACGAATGCTGTATGAATTTCCACGCTTCGGAAAATGTTTTCTAGGGTTGTCGATTTTTCTCCGGGGCAAACAGGAAAAAATTTGTCACTTGGGTAGTTTCCATTTTTTCATACGCTACCATTCTTGTTTTTCTACAAATTTACCTTATTTTTCCACTCACTTTTTTTCCTTTTTTCCTGTTCTTCTCAAATTTCTTCTTTTTTTTTCTTCCATTTTCTTCTTTTCTTTCCCCTATTTCCTTCAATTTCTTCTCTGTATTAAACTTTCCCTGCCTAGCAAAGACTATACACAGTATAACCCCCAACGGTCAAAAATATTCAATGTGGTGAAAACAAGACTTTTTCTACAAGAAACTTTCTCTAACTTTTTGATATAGAAAAACATGAAAATGGTTACTCTCTCTTTACTTCTTCTTATTCTTGTTTTCTCCCTGATCGTTTCCTCAAATTTCTTCAATTCATATGCTGCAGGCACTAAAACTTTGTTCTATGTAGATATAGAGTCGTTCATTTATTGTCATTTTTTGTCACCAGTATCAACAGAAATCAGAAAAATCATCACAATTTTGCATTTTCCCAACTCATTTAACTATTGTCATTTTGTGTCAACAGCATCGAGAGAAAACAAAAATTTCATTCCAATTTTGTTGAACTGTTTATGAATTTGTGACATTTTTCAATTGAAGTTTTCAGAAATCGAACTTTCGTAAACAAACTGCGGTACAATGATTTGATTGTTTTTGAAAATCGAGAAATGTTTTTGCTAATTTGTAAAAATTTCACTCAACAATAACTGTTCGTGACAGAAAGTGTTCACCAATTAAAAATTATTTCTTTCATTGAATAAATGAATGTTACATCCTTCGAACAATTTAACAAAATAGCCTATTTTAATCGTAATTTCAAGACATACGATACTACTTGTGATTATTTTAGAATCACATAGACTCTATCTTCTTTGAACCTGATCTTGATGCTTCTCTACATTCTGGAGAAGAGAACAATATTTCTCCGAAGAATATTCTTGAATCATTTGATTACCGATTCGATTATGCTATTTACTGTGAATAGCTTCACAAAAAATTGGGGTACCTTAATTTTTTTGGAAAGCAATACTTTCCTTACCTATGGTAGTAGGTAGGGCAAGGAAAGTAAAAATAACATAGTGGAAGAGTAATCAAATACAGGTAGATGAGTGAGGGCTTCTGGATGATATATAGATCATATATATCACATATTATGGCTGACTCGAAATAAATTTATGAAGTTTGAATAATAATTTTCAAGTTTCAAACTCAGTTAGTTAAGGTTAATTAATCAACTGGAAATCAATGATTTGTCTATTGAGACAATTTTTTATAACGTCATTTAGAAAAAAGTTTCAATCTGATAAAATGAAATGAAATAATCAATCTGATGACAATCCACTAAGATTGTTTTGATCAATTCGTTGAGATATGAGATGTGAAAAAAGGAAAGTGAATAACATAGAAAGAGATGGAACATTCATGAAAGAATTGAGATGACAGAAGTAGGAGAAGAGACAAAAGAAACAGAGCGTGGAGATATGATTGTGAGATTTACGAGAAAATAGTTGAAATAATACGTGAGTATATGAGCGATATTCAAAAATTACGTTAAATGCGAAACTGATATTATAAGCAACTTTGTAAACTGGATAATAAATCAGTGAAAATCGCAAGGTGAAAGATCGTATTAGTAAAAACATGATCACAAAAGAATCTAGAGAGAACGGAGGAGATGAAGATGAATGGATTAAGCAAATGAGATAAATCATATAGGAAGGGCAAGATCACAAAAGAATCAAAAAGAAAAAGGGTAAGAATATTCCGAAAAGATGAGTCTTAGGCTTGGTGTTTATACTATACCATAATATTCGGATCTTATGATGTGATATAGATGTGAAACTATGTATACAGGGTGTTTCAGGAGGATTGTGCAATATTTCTCAGGATGATTCCTTACACCAAGTAGACAAAAAAGTTCCATGGGACCAACCCCCAAAAACGCTTTGTTACCGAAATAACAATGGTGGAAAATTAAGATTTTTCAAAACATATTAGTTTTTCAAATTTTTTAGAGGCTTCACTCAGGGTCTGAAATAATCAATGCCTATGTAAAGTTAGCTGCGGAATACAATGGAACCAGTTCCAAGTTTGTAACTTCAACGGCTATTGAGATGATTGGAAAAATATGCTAAAAACCGTCATTTTTCAACAATAAGGGTTATAACTAAATAAGGAACCATAAATTTGTATTTTTTATCAATGGAAGTTGAAGAGAGTCGGATTCTGAAGAAAACGTTAAATGGCGGCGATTGTGTAAATCTTACTCAAATCTCAGAGATCAAAAATCGCAAAATCGCTACTAAACACAAATTTATCACTTTGTGCTATATTTTGTCAATTTTTCTATTTTCGATCGCTATTTCTGAGATTTGGGTGAGGTTTACACAATCGCCGCCATTTGACGTTTTCTCTAAAATCCGACTCTCTTCAACTTCTATTGATAAAAAATACAAATTTATAATTCCTTATTTAGTTATAACCCTTATTGTTGAAAAATGACGGTTTTTTAGCATATTTTTCCAATTATCTCAATAGCCGTTGAAGTTACAAACTTGAAACTGGTTATTTTGAAAAAATTCAATTTTCCGCCATTGCTATCTCGGTAACAAAGCGTTTTTGGGGAATGGTCCCATGGATCTTTTTTGTCTACTTTTGTCTTTTAGTCTTTCTCTGTGTGAGAAATCAGCCTGAGAAGTAATGCACATTCCTCCTGAAACACCCTTACTATGTATACTATGTAGCACCCGCAGCCTAACCTTAAGCCTCACCTTATTTGACAAGTTTTTACCCAAAGGATGAAAATAGTAATAGAAGAAGAATGCCAAAAGAATAATCGAGAGATAAAGCGGAAAATAAAAATGAAAGGAGGAAGATCGTATGAAAAGGAAAACATCACAAAAAAGGCCAAGAAGAAAATGATGGGAGAAGAAGAGATTGGGACAATATCCACAAAATAATCAAGAGGAAATGGAGAAAATCGAGATAGAAGTTGAAGACGAAGGAGGAAGATAGTATAAAAAGGACAAGATTACAAAAGAGTCGAGAAGGAAAAGAGTGGAAATAGTGGGAGAAGAAGAAGAAGAAGAGATTGGAAGAAAGTCAGTATAGCGTGGAGTATTACAGAAGACTGTGTCAGCTCAGTTGGGATGGTAAAAACGATGGGAAAGAATCCGTTTCTTAGGTGAGCTTTGGCCAATCATGCGTTGAGCTAGAAAAAAGTCAACTCTCTCTCCTAGTAAGACTACCCATTGTTATTAGACATTCAAGTAAATTGGTGCCGAGCCTACCCGTATAAGAAGGCAGAAATGTGTACTTCTTTCAAACGGAAACCTTTTCCTATTACAACGGCTTGTTCATCTTCTCCTTCTCATTTTCGTCTTCTTGCTCATCCTCCTTCTCCTCCTCACCCTCCCTCTCCTCTTCATCTTCATGTTCTTCTTCTTCTTCTTCTCTTCTCGTTCTTCTGTTTGCAGCGTACTAGTCTTCCAATTTTTTCTGCTTCGGAACAATTTCTTCTTCCTCCGCCTCCTTCTCCTCCTCCTTCTTCTTCTCCTCCTTCTCCTTCTTCTCTTCTTCTTCTCCTTCTTCTTCTTCTCCTCTCCTTCTTCCTTCTCCTCCTTCTTCTTCCTCCTCCTCCTCCTCCTCCTCTCCTCCTTCTCCTTCATGCTCCTCCTCCTCCTCCTTCTTCCTCTCCTCCTCCTCTCCTTCTCCTCCTCCTCCTCCTCCTCCTCCTCCTTCCTCCTCCTCCCTCCTCCTCCTCCTCCTGTTCCTCCTCCTCCTCCTCCTCCTCCTCTCCTTTCTATGCTCCTCCTTCCTTCTCATGCTCCTCCTCCTCCCTCCTCCTTCCTCCTCCTCCTCTCCTCTCCTCCTCCTCCCTCCTCCTCCTCCCTTCTCTTCTCCTCCTTCTCTCTCTCTCTCCTCCTCCTCCTCTCCTCTCCTCCTCCTCCTCCTTCTCCTTCCCCTTCTCTCTTCCTCCTCCTCCTTCTTCTCCTCCTCCTCCTCCTCCTTCCTCCTTCTTCTTCTTCTTCTTCTTCTTCTCCTCTTCTTCTTCTTCTTCTCTCCTCTTCTTCTTCTTCTTCTTCTTCTCCTCTTCTCCTGCTCCTCCTACTTCTTCTTCTCCTCCTCCTCCTCCTCCTCCTCCTTCCTCCTCCTCCTCCTCCTCCTCCTCCTCCTCTCTTTCCTCCTCCTCCTCCTCCTCCTCATCCTCTTCCTCCTTTTCCCCACCAACCCAAAAATCAACGTCTGCAATGTAAGCTCCCTTTTTAATGCCTGAGCACTTTCTCTCTCTTCCAGAGCTTTCCTTCCCAGAGAAAAATCCTGTGACAATTTTCCGCGACTATTGTCTCGGCTTGTCGGTGTCTTCCCAGTTTTGCTTTCCGCCTTTCACTCGAAATCCGCGCGCAATTCTGTTAAATCAGGCGGGAATGCGCAATTTGGAAGACGAACTGTCAAGTCAGCTGTCACATTACGTCACTTGTACACTGGATCAATTGGAGGGAGTTGACAATTGATTTTTTCCCTATTACAATTAAATTGTGAGTTTTTACACTGTTTATTGACTTTTGAGTCAACTAAGGAATAAATTATTGTAGATCATTTTTGTTCGATTGCGGCATTTTGCGCACGTTATCTCCTGTTTTTTATAGCTTGAGGAACACCTTGGTGGTAGTTGAATCAGTTCTTTCGGAACACTCCTGTATATATAACTATTTATTCAGGTTGAAGTTATTCAAACAACATACTGACAATCAACTGTATTGATAAAATTTATTTATTTAAACTGTATTTATTTAACTGTATTGATTAAATCATGCAATGAACTTTAATAATTCATTCCTAAGTTGACTCATACGTCAATTAACACTGTTGAAACTGTATTGGACTAGAAGAGAATTGTATCAGAATATCAATTCAGACTCTTTGAAATGCAATAATCAAATTTAGCAATGTTAAACCAACAATTCTTATCAACATATTTTGATCACATGATCAAAATTGTTATGAAAATAATTGATCATAACATCAACAAAACTAATAACAGTCACATCTGAATTTTCTGCCAATATTTGATTTGAAGTCATTTTGTCATATTGCAATGAACAATATCGATCATAACATAAACAATACGAATAGCATTAACAGCTGTATTTAGGTTGAAGTTATTCAAACAACGTTGTGACTTTGGCAGGATGAGAAAATGACTCCAGCTCGTTCAATATTGGTTCAAAAATTATTGATTTGATCTCAAATTGTAGATCAGAATGCTTACTACAATTGAGACCTAATCAATAATTTTTGAACCAATATTGACCGAGCTGGAGTCATTTTCTCAACTTGACAGAGGGTCTTCTTTGCTTGGACAGACTATAGATTGCAGAGATTGATAGTTAGATTGTCTATGTAAATGGTTGTTTGGATTGTTTTCTTATTCATCGATAAATTTCGTATCAACACACATATTCATAAATTGAGTCTTATCATTATCAATAACATTTATATTTCATAACATCATATTTTAATAGGTATAGAAATAAATTTTCAAAAATAAATAATGAATCTCATATAATCAAAATAGATTCCAAGACTACGTTTCAAACCTCACTATAATTCGAAAACAACTCATTTATATAGCTCCAAGATCATAAATAACTTCCCAAATAATCTCACGAACCACATACCAACGAATCACGTACCATCTCATGTGAAAACTTGGATAATACACACGTATTATTTCGAAATTGGCATTCCATAAACCAGTTACCAGATGTTCGATTAATGCTTATTCAATATTGTTCTTCTTTTTATGAATACGTTGTTTAATTTGTAATAATAATTGCTACTACTAATAATAATTGTAAAATCATTGCTACTCCTACTGGCGGCCAAGTTTACTTGTGCCAGTAGCATTCCACTACCTTCATTGTATTTCGCTGTCGTATTTGAAATTGAGAAGTTTTGTTCTTGTATTGAATTTTTAGCTTCTCAACATAGTTGTATTTTAAGAATTTATTATGTCTTGTTTGTAAGCTAATTTGAAATGTAATTCTAAGCTATCTTGGTTTTGTACCTGTTTTTGTGGAAATAAAAAAAACTAATCAATCAATTGAATGATAACCATTATCAATAACATTAATCAATCAATTGGATGATAACCATTATTCATCTAATGCTGAGTTATGATTGAATTTGTGATGTGCTTGATTACCATGGAAATTTTCGAATTCTACCATAAATACCGTCCATGAAAACTCATGAATATCAGAAGTAGATATGAAGTCAGCTCTGTGTTGAAGATTAAAAGCACCAAATCCCCGAAGAACTTCAGAAATTCTTATAGAGAGAGCAGCACAGTAGTTAGTTATTCAGGGTGTAGCCTTTTCAATATAAGATTCACAGCTTACTTATTAGTCCAAGTTATATTCAGCCAGTACCATTGATATAGTCTGTCCAAGCAAAGAAGACCCTCTGGCAAGATGAGAAAATGACTCCAGCTAGGTCAATATTGGTTCAAGAACTATCAATTTGATCTCAAATTGTTGTAAACAATTTGATCGATAATTGAAACCACATTTATAATTTTTAAACTGATATTAACCGAGCTGGAGTCATTTTCCCATTCTTGAGAGGGTCTTCTTTGCTTGGACAGACTATGCCATTGATAGAAGACCTCTTCTTCTTCTACTTCTGGACTTCTTCTTCTTCCTTCTTCTTCTTCTTCTTCTTCTTCTTCTTCTTTCTTCTTCTTCTTCTTCTTCTTCTTCTTCTTCTTCTTCTTCTTCTTCTTCTTCTTCTTCTTCTTCTTCTTCTTCTTCTTCTTCTTCTTCTTCTTCTTCTTCTTCTTCTTCTTCTTCTTCTTCTTCTTCCTTCTTCTTCTTCTTCTTCTTCTTCTTCTTCTTCTTCTTCTTCTTCTTTTCCTTCTTCTTCTTCTTCTTCTTCTTCTTCTTCTTCTTCTTCTTCTTCTTCTTCTTCTTCTTCTTCTTCTTCTTCTTCTTCTTCTTCAAGAAGGAAGAAGAAGATGATGATGATGTAGAGAAGAAGAAGAAGAAGAAGAAGAAGAAAGTGGGTGGAGGAGCAGAGAAGATAAAGGAAAAGAAGAAGAAGAAGAAAAGGAGGTGGACTTGGAGCAGGAGAAGAAGAAGAAGGATGAGGAGGAAGATGATAAGGAGGAGAAGGAGAAGGAGGAAGAGACAAGAAGAAGCAAATAAAGGAAAAAAATTAGAGGAAGAGAAAGGAGAAGAGGAAGAAAAAAGAGGGGATGGAGAAGAAAAAGGAGGAGAAGAAGAAGAAGAAAGAAGAAGAAGAAGAAGAAATAAGGAGGAAGACAAGATGAAGAAGATGGAGTCAGAGGATTTGCACAATTCGCGTCTCAACTCTCTCAAGATGCTGTTCTGCCAAATCCTACTTTCTGCGAATTGATCCAAAGCAACATCATTTCACAACACCGCTACACTGGTATAGCAAAGAAGACATTCTGGCAAGTTGGGAACACTACTCCAGCTCGGTCAATTTTCATTCAAAAATTAAAAATTTGATCTCACATTGTAGAAAACATCCATCCTCTACAATTTGAGACCAAATTCATCATTTTTGAAGCAATATTGACCAAGCTGGAGTAATTTTTCCATCCTGCCAGAATTTCTTCTTCGCTTCAACAGACTACACTGTATACTGGCTTAGAAATACGCCGGGGACCACCTTCTTATAGAGTCAGTCCAAGCAAAGAAGACCCTCTGGCAAGAGGAGAAAATGACTCCAGCTCGGTCAATATTGGTTCAAAAATTATCAATTTGATTTCAATTCCTGGGAAACATTCTGCTCTACAATTTGAGAACAGATTTATAATTTTTTAACCAATATTGACCGAGCTGGAGTCATTTTCTTCTTTCACCAGAGGGTCTTCTTTGCTTGAGCAGACTATACCTTTACAACTTTACATTTCCTTTTCTTATTCTTATTCTACCTCAACTGCATCCTTACAAGGTACCCTACGCGTTTTGGGCTTCTCTACCCTTATAGTCTGTCCAAGCAAAGAAGACATTCTGGCAAGATGGAAAAATGACTTCAGCTTGGTCAATATTGGTTCAAAGATACTAAATTTTATCTCAAATTGTAGAGGAGAATGTTTTCTACGACTTGAGACTGAATTTATAAATTAAAAAAAAATTGATTAAGCTGGAGTCATTTTTCCATCTTGCCAGAATGTCTTCTATGCTTGGACAGATTAACCTACGCGTTTTTAGCTTTCACACGGTTATATCCTTGCCTTTGCTTAGCAAGGTTTGAAACTACATTCGTGATGTAGCCTTTGAATTTCCGTATTTTACTTTGTTATTTTTGTGTTTTCAACTTTTTCTCACAATTCTACAACATTTCATTTACATGTTTTCCCTTTTGTACTACAAATTCATTTTTTCTTTCTCTTCTTCTTCTTCTTATTTCTCTTCTTATTCTTCTTCTTCTTCCTCTTTCTTCTTCTTCTTCTTCTTCTTCTTCTTCTTCTTCTTCTTCTTCTCCCTCTTCTCTCTAATTCTCCTCTGATTCACAATCGTACAGGAGAAAGTTCTTTTAAGCACAAAACTTTGCAAATTAAGGTTAGCTCACTTTGTAATGCTTAAGAGTGAGTATATATATATCGTATGGTTATATAGGTGTCAGCCAATAAAATAAGTTTGCCCTCGTCAATATTCTGTGAAGTTTGAACGACGAAAATGTTGAATCGTTAGTTTAGCGTTAGTTTAGGTTTGTTTTGATAAATTTGACGTTTGTTTAGAATTCTAAATACCAAATTTAGAAGTTTCAAATTTTCCAGCTCTCCAAGCCAGTTCAGTGCCTCACTACCTCCAAGATGAAGGCCCTCTACACCACCCATAAAAAGACGCAGGGGGCATTCTTCAATAATGTGACTCATGGTCTGGGTCTCAGCTCCACAGTCACATGACTCATCGTTAGTTTGGGCCCATTTAGTGCGCCAATAGCTGCATCTTCCCACCCCTGTACGGAAACGATTGATGAGCGCCCATTCCCTCCTTGGCAAACTCATACCTGCCACAGGTTTTGTTGGGTCTCTGACCAATGTATTTATTCTGGCCGTGAAAATTATCCCAGGATGCTTTCCAAGCTTGGGTAACTGAGAACCCATCTCTCACCAGCTGGGAAGCTGTCTGCATAGGAGGGTGACGAGACTTTAGCCGAGTTTGATCAGGCAGGAGATCTTGCGTGATTGGCAGTTGAGGAGCTTTCATGATTTTCTCATATTCTCTTATCAGTGCCTGTCTGCGCCGTATTTCTGGGGGAGCAACATTGCACAGTACAGTTAAGAGTAAGTGAAAGTAGCTAATGGCTCTCGAAAATTCAGTGTTTTATTATCTTTTCTTATTAATTGGAATTGGAAAATACCCATACCCAGCTCAAATACTTTTAAAATGTTTGATTATTGATAAAAATAAATAATCGGCTTATTTCCAATAAGGCGGCGATCCATATGAAGTCTGTCCAAGCAAAGAAGACCCTCCGGCAAGATGGGAAAATGTCAAGAATTTATCCAACGATTAAGAACAAATCAGGATGAAGAAGAAGAAGGAGAAGAAGAAGAAGAAGAAGAAGAAGAAGAAGAAGAAAAAGAAGAAGAAGAAGAAGAAGAAGAAAAGAAGAAGAAGAAGAAGAAGAAGAAGAAGAAAGGAAGAAGAAGAAGAAGAAGAAGAAGAAGAAGAAGAAGAAGAATAAGAAGAGGAAGAAGAAGAAGAAGAAGGAGGAGAAGGAGAAGGAGAAAATGAGATAATGAGGTAATGAGATGGAAAGGAAGATTATGAAACAACGGAAAAGAAAGTTTATGGAGAAGGTAAGGATGATAATCAAGGAAAGGTGAAACGAAGAGGAAGAAAAGGAGGAGAGAAAACAGAACATAAAATGAAATAAGAATAAATGGAGGAAGACGGAAAGAGAGCTTTAGAAGGTATCATGGGGAATGGAGGAGAAGGAAATGGCGAAAGTGAAGGAGAAGGTGAAGAGAAGGAAAAGTTGAAAAAGAATGACAATACCCGAAAATAATGAGAAAAGGATAAGGAAGGAATAAAGTCTGTTAATAACACATGCGACAGGTAGTCGGTACATCGTATAGTCTGTCCAAGCAAAGAAGACCCTCTGGCAAGAAGTGAAAATGACTCAAGCTTGGTCAATATTCATTCAAAAATTATAAATTTGGTCTAAAATTGTAGATCAAAATGTTTTCTACAATTTGAGACTAAATTAATTACTTTTGAACCGATATTGACCGAGCTGAAGTCATTTTCACATCTTGCCAGAATGTCTTCTTTGCTTGGACAGGTTATACATAATACACAGTAGGGACCATTCTCACCTCAAATGATTTGTGGCTGTGTAATGCAGACCCCCTTCCCCTTACCCCCTCACTGAAACCGAAATATGCCCAATATGCGATACCAGCGCCCCTGGCGGCGTTCGCTGGAAGTGTCGCCACCAAAACAAGCGCACTAAATCACAGTACGCGCGCGATTAGATTCAACCGCGTTTGAATTATTTGCAGTGCTTGCAAAATTTATAAGCGATCTCTCATTCGCGCGCGCGAGGTGTTGGTAAGACTGAATAATGTATTAGGGATCGAATAGGTTGGTATGACTGATGGAGGCTGTATCGATGTTTCGATAGATATTCTACAATATTTTTATATTTGTACAATTTGGGAGCATACAGGGAAAACTTTGGGAATTGAACCCCAATAAACGTAATGAAAATTCATATAAAATTTCATAAGATGCTATTTACGTACATGAAATTGACCACCCCCTATCAAATTACAACCACAACCACCACTTTTACACATCCTATCTAATAATCACCACAAATCAGTCCCATGTGTCACCACAGTTCACTAATAAATCAACCCATACCCAGCCTGCCAGCCAGTTTATCATAATTACTATTGCCTTGTCGAGCAAAGAACACATTCCTTCAAAATGACAGATTAAAGCAAGAATCCAATTACGCATGCGCAAATCTGAAAATAGGTGATCGATGGTCTGAAAATCGTCAACTATATATACTTTTAGTCGATATTGACTGCCACAACTTGAATAATGACGACTGTGATATACAGGCACTTATGTTGCCAACTGTATCTATGCAGAAATAGATGAATTTGAATTTGACAAGCAAACAAGACTCACATATGTAGGCCATATCATTATTGAGTTCCACAAGTATGGTCTGTTCAAGCAAAGAAGAGCCTCTGGCAAGATGAGAAAATAACTCCAGCTCAGTCAATATCCGTTCAAAAATTATTGATCTGGTTTCAATTGTAGGAAGCATTTTGATCAGCAATTTTATACCAAATCAATAATTCTTGAACGAATATTGACCGAGCTGGAGTCATTTTCTCATCTTGCCAGAGGCTCTTCTTTGCTTGGACCAACTGTAGGTGAACAAGCAATTATCCAACCTTTGAAACCCTGCAATAATCAACTTAATTAGTAACTAATCATATCTCAGTATGAACACGAGCATAGGTACGTAGTAGCCTCAATAACAGTGATCAAGCGAGTATTCCATGTAATATAACTATAATCATGGAACATACGCGTGCGTATGTTGTTTCAGAAGCGACACACATGCAAAACACGTGTATGCTAGATAAATTACGCTGCACTTTATGTCACTGGCGGCTCGTGCCAACAAAACAGGTGAAGTGCTGTGAAGTGAAAGATACGGGCACTTCACCTGTTTCGTGGGCACGAGCCGCCAGTGTCTATGGTTATCACTTGATTAGATGACAGAAACAGATCGATATAGGCCTAATTCATCGATAAATAGGCCAACCTTATACAAACTACAAGTATACTTATACGAGTACAAAGTACAAGTACCTGTATTTCAGGAGGAATGTGTAATATTCCTCAGGCTGATTCCTTACACCAAGTAGAGAAAAACTCTACTCAACTCTAATTGAAGTTAAAACTCTACTGTAGGCTATATGTTTTGGTCACGGTTTTGTAATTTTTCATACCGATTTCTGAGACTATACTATACCTTCTTCTTCTTCTTATCATCTTCTTCTTCTTCTTCTTCTTCTTCTTCTTCTTCTTCTTCTTCTTCTCTTCTTCTTCTTCTTCTTCTTCTTCTTCTTCTTCTTCTTCTTCTTCTTCTTCTTCTTCTTCTTCTTCTTCTTCTTCTTCTCCTTCTTCTTCTTCTTCTTCTTCTTCTTCTTCTTCTTCTTCTTCTTCTTCTTCTTCTTCTTCTTCTTCTTCTTCTTCTTCTTCCTTCTTCTTCTTCTTCTTTCTGAGACTATACTATCTTAATCTGAATTTTTAACGGATTAATTTTCTAACGTATGTAAGAATACGATTATTAGTTCGAATCAGTAGGTTCAAATACCAACAATATTGTTTATCAATAATGACTTTTGAATTCATGGCTTTCGCTGATGAATAATGATTGCTTATAATCACTATTCTATTGTTGTATTCGGTTCAGAGAAATAATTTGACAAGTAGGTTATTTGAATTACATGCTTGTTTTGAATAAATGGCTTTCGTGAGTGAATAACACCAAAATTTAATTATTGTGTGTTATTGTTCACAGGATTCCAACAAGCTGAATCATCTCTCACAAGGCAACACCCTCTAGACTGAGTAAGTTTCATTACCTTGAAATTTGAATCAAATATCTATTCCAAAATAGGGAGGCTCGTTGGAGGAGTGGTAAAGCACCAGTCTGATAACCAGGTGGACCCTGGTTCAAGTCCCAAGCGGGGAAACAATTTTTGACCACAGCACAATCACATAAATACGTCCACCCCGTCTTTCGGAGGAGACGATAAGCCATCGGTCCCGACTACATAAAAAAAAGTAGTCGTCATCTATCATCCATTTCATTACCCACGCACAAGCCTAAGAGCTCATGTGGGCTTCACCCTCATAAACAAAACAAACAAAACAAAACAAAAGTAGAAATTTACAACAACAACTCTAATTTATCAAAATATGGGAAATTAATGGTCTGTCCAAGCAAAGAAGAGCCTCTGGTAAAATGTTAAAATGACTCTAGCTCGATCAATATTGTTTAAGAAATGATTGATTTGGTCTCAATCGTAGGAAACATTCTAATCTACAATTTGAGACCAAATCAATCATTTTGAACCAATATTGACTGGTCTGGAGTCATTTTCCCATCTTGCGAGAGGCTCTTCCTTGCTTGAACAGACTGTAAGGACGTCTGTTTCTTATGTATTCTATCATTTTAAAATTTCTCAATTGATATTAAAACATTAACAATAATGAACATTTATTGTTAATGTTTTAATATAAATTTTATTTTCAATAAATGAAATTAGATTTATCATTTACTTATAATACGAGTACATTATCATAATAGTAATGTAAATCGAACACCCAGGCACTGCTCTTGAATTAAATGAAACATGGATTGTGAATTTAATACTGTACATGGAAGAGATAATATAATAACAGAGACTAACAGATGCAAGAGAAAGAGAGATTGATAGAGGAGAAGAGAGAGTGAGAGAGCAAATAAAAGAGAGCGAGTGAGTGAAGGGGTTGCGAGAGGGAGAGAGTGTGAGAGAGGAAGAGAGTGAGAGAGAAAAAGAGAGAGTGAGTGAGTCGACTGCGGCCTAACCCCATTCTAATCGACAATTTCAATAATAAATTAATGTAGCTGTCCACAACGACATCTCATTAAGGGCGCTTTGTTCAGTATTTATGGGACCACTCACCGACCTCAATCAAACTGAGCCGAATTTTGTAATTTTGTGGGGAACCGATAATTTGTCTCTAAGTTGAAATTTTCCCCGAACCCAATATTATGCAGCTACGGTATGTCCAAGCAAAGAAGACCCTCTGACAAGATGGGAGAATGACTCAAGCTCGGTTAATATTGGTTTGAAAATTATCAATTTGATCTAAAATCGTAGGAAACAATTTTATCTACTCCTAAGGTCGAATTTATTATTCTTGAACAAATATTGACCAAGCTAGAGTCATTTTCCCATCTTGCCAGAGGGTCTTCTTTGCTTGGACAGACTATGCAATATAGGTACAGTTTGCTATAAAACCTGATACAGCTTCCCAATATTAAATGTCTCTTTACACGGCGGCTACATGATACGCAGTAATGATAGAAAAGTAAAAAATTGATACAGGAAGGAAGCTTGTTGATACATTGATACACTATGATACAAGATACACTATGATACAAGATACACTATGATACAAGCTTCCATGAAACATAAGCTGTATAAGACATAAGCTGATTCTATTTTATTTTATTTGAGAAATTTATTTTATTTTATTTTATTAATTTTATTTTATTTGAGAAATTATACAATAAAATAAAGGATAAGAGCACAGACATCAGAGTCCAAAACGTCATCTCTCAATGATTTAAGATTTTAAGAATATTTGAATTTTGCCTGGTTTTATTCCGAGTTGAATCTAATTTTAAAGTACCTTTTTAATAAGTTTTTCTACGGTTTTCGAATTTTTTTAAAAGTTTCCCTTATAACAAATCCATGCCAGTAGTTGTAACGCAGAGGAGTCCATTGCTGCAATGCTTGCTGGCTTGTGATTGGCTGGAGGCGTGGCTTAGTGGCAGTTGGGGAGGGAGCTTGGTGGGGCGACCAATCGCATTGCTTGAAGGTTTTCGAGGCGGTCAGATCGTTTCCTATTCCGATTGGTTGAGTTTCAATGCCTGATTGGACTCAATCATACTTTTTAAGGGCGATCAAATTGGTATTATAGCCTATTTATTTAATACTGATAATGTAGTTGAGAGAAGAAAGATTTAGAAGAAAAATTACGATGATGTGGGTGGATGATATAGATGAATAAACAATAGAATATTTAAAATGAAGATGTTTAGAGAGATAGATAGATAGATAAAATGACTTTATTTTACACTTTGTAGAAATTTTACAAGAGTTTGTGGGCGAAGTTGAGGCATGCAAGCCCCCTCTTCCACTTAACCAACAAGATGGGGAGAGGTAATATATTTAGTCTAAAATTCATAAAAATATGGTTAATGATGTGTTTTCTAATAGTTTTGGTTACTTAAAATCTGATATTAAGAGAAGCTCGGATGCCGGAAGTCATAAAGTGGAGATCGAACAGAGAGGATCAAAAACCATGAGAGAAAGATGAGAATAGAATGACAAGAGAAAGATAATTCGAGGGGTTAAAAAAGAAGAAGAAGAAGAAGAAGAAGAAGATGAAGGAGAAGAAGAAGAAGAAGAAGAAGAAGAAGAAGAAGAAGAAGAAGAAGAAGAAGAAGAAGAAGAAGAAGAAGAAAGAAGAAGAAGAAGAAGAAGAAGAAGAAGAAGAAGAAGAAGAAGAAGAAGAAGAAGAAGAAGAAGAAGAAGAAGAAGAAGTAAAATGAAAGAAGTAGAAGAAGAAGAAGAAGGAGAAAGAAGTAAAGGAAGTGAACATGTTAGCGGTGTGTTAAGTGGTCACGTTGCTACTCTTCCGCCATCAAAATCGCACAGACCTTATACGCGACATTCATGAGTACTTCTTCTTTTCTTCTTCTTCTTCTCCTCTTTTCTCTCCTTCTTCTTCTTCTTCTTCTTCTTCTTCTCCTATTTCTTCTTCCTCCTTTTCTTCTTCTTCCTTCTTCTTCTTCTTCTTCTTCTTCTTCTTCTTTTCTTCTTCCTTTTTCCTTCTTCTTCCTTCTTCTTCTTTTCTTCTTCTTCTTCTTCCTTCTTCTTCTTCTTCTTCTTCTTCTTCTTCTTCTTTCTTCTTCTTCTTCTTCTTCTCCTTTCTTCTCCTTCTCTCTCTCCACGTTTCCTCCTCCTTCTGCTTCGCTACCTTCCTCGCCTTGATTTACCGCAACCTAGCAGTTGTAACAGCCGTGTAGCTAAAGTCGGTCTTAGACGAGACGTTTAGCAAGCCGCTTCTTACTGGCGGCTAGCTACGCGTCTCGTTTGAACACCAACAAGCCAGGTTATAGGACAGTAGCAAGCCTCAGGTAAGTAACATGCCCCTGCACTGCTGCATTCTGAACGTGTTCAGAATGTAGAAAGTGACTTGTGAACTTACCAATGAGGATTGTAGGAGGTCACGTGACAGTCTACAGCGCTTCTAGTGACAATTTTGAAACCTTTCTACTACAGCGCTCCTAGAGAAAAGTTTTAAAACTAATTTACTACAGCCATTAACTATCTACTCTATAACTCTCAGTACTTCTCTTGTTTTAAATTTCTCTCCAAAATAAATAGATGACTGCAACAGTTGTTGCGACAAGCTGATATTTAAAATAGATTTCTCAATAATTCGTCTTAACGCCCTCAAGCGCCTCCAAGGTAAGTAGAAGATGGCAAGTAAAAAACGACTGTACAAGTGACTTGTAAAAAGCGACTTGTACACGTCTCATCTAAGACTGAGCCTTTTCGTTGTTGTCCCTTCCGTTGACACTCTTCCGTTGTCTGCGGTAACACTAATAAATGTTCAACTCCTACTTCCGTCCCCAGTCGGAAGCAGGATCAAAATTTTAACAAGTATGAGGATGAAAGAAAGGAGGCGCAGAGTTAAGCAGCGAGGAGGTTGGAGAGTGGAAAGGGAAGAAGAAGAGTAAGGAGAAAAATACGAAGAAGTTTGGTTAGAAAGTGGTTTGGATGTTTGGAATATTGGTTAGAAAGGAGAGAAAAATTGAAATATGAGTGGAAGAATGAGGACTTGAGGTGGAAAAAAGGAAGGAGGAAAAGGAAAATATAAGAAATGGGATGTGAAGCAAAGAAAAAGTAGAAGAATAGGGAGATGGAAGAAAAAGAGGAAAAGGATGTAAAGGGGAGGAAGAGAAAGGGAAGATGGAGTAAGAACTGATGAAAAGGGGGATTTAATAAGCTATGTTAAAAGAGAATTTCTGAACCTTGCATGGGAAATTTTGTCAACCTGATCATGACCCTGATCGATGAAAGTGAAATTTATCATAGCTGTGAATCGAAACTCGCTAACAGTTCTCAAATTTGTCCAATTTATAGTTCATAGTGATAATAAATTTGGATTAATAGCTCTCTCTGAAGATAAACTAGTCGAATTTGGTATTAATGTTGTCATAAATGTGAGAATCGATAGGTTTACCAGGGTTATAACGTCTAGACATTCTCAATCATGGAGGCTCTTAAAGGTGTTAAATCATAGTTTCAAGTGAGTGTGGAGTCATAACAATAACATTGTGGAAGGTTACATTAATCACTGACTTAACTAAGGATATGAATTGTGAACATTTGACTTTCTTCTTCTTACTGAACATTTCCATCTTTATTCGTCTTTATTTAGTTACTAGCCGGCAGGCTCGCTTCGCTCGCCTGCT